>JANRFK010001158.1:8407552-8429709 GCA_030068395.1 Apalone spinifera | reverse complement strand
ATGGGAGATCAATATTATCTAGCAGCATTACCAACACTTCTACTTCTTGTTGGGCTCTTAGAATACATTTGGGGTAAATTAGAGCTAAATAACATCACAGAACACTGAGAGCCAGGACTGATGGCCGTAAAAAAAATTACGGGACCACAGGAAACCTGGCCACCCATGATAAGTGGACACCTGGCTAGCTGCCGGACCATGGATGTTGACAGACCAGAGTGTGCCGGACTAGAGAGATTCAACTATGAGTAATAAGAGTTCATGACATGACCAGTGACTCCAGTTTGTTCTTTGTTGGTAATTTGGTACTGTTCCCCACTCACCCCAAACTGTGCATTGTTAGTGACCATCTGTGCCCGTCATGTACTTGTCCAACTAGCTGACAAAAAGGAATTTGTTAAAACTTTACATTAATAAACTAATAGTCTGTGTCTTTCAAGCCCCTGTTTTGTTTGCTATTGATTTTTAATTCTATCATGGTAATGCCTAGATGCTCCAGCAAAAATCAGGGCCCCACTGCATGCAATGCTGTACATAATATAATGCTGTCCCTGCTCTGAAGAGCTGATAATCTAAGTTGACAAGACAAAGGGTGGGTAGTGAAAAAAAAATATTCAGAGAAGTGAAATGAATTGCCCAAGTCACACTAGGGTCAATGGCAAAACCAGGTCTCCCTGGCTCACTTCAGTATTCTGTCTACTAGATCAATGTTTCTCAACCTGCTCCATTGGTAAGCTCCTATTCAAAGTGAAAAATTTTCATACACTTTTTTTCTAATAAAAAGATCAGAGATAACAATCACCCTGTGTAATTTGTAGCTTTCAAGAAGTTGATAGGAAATACTTGACTCTGAACAGTACGGGGGGCAGCATGTGGGAGAAAGGTTCTCTTTGCTTTAGAACAGTAGTGGGGAACCTTTTTTGGGTCAGGGTCTGCTGACCCACAGAAAAATCCCTCACTGACCCGCCCCCCCCCCACTGAAAAGGAGAAAGACACTCTCCACATTCCCCTCACACACCAGAGTCTAGGGAGGGTCCAGGCTAGTAGATTTTGAGTGTTCCCGCCCTGCGGTAGGGTAGCAGAGAGACTGGAGCACCTCTCCCCAATGCTGATGGGGAATGCTGAGCCCCGGCAGCCAGATCCAGGGAAAGCTGGGGGCTGCATCTGGCCCCCAAAACTTGGATTTCCCACCCCTGCTTTAGAATGTAATTATCTTTTCAACACCTTGTGAGGCTCCAGGTCTCCCTGACTCACTTTCCCCAATTATCTCTGATGACCCTCCCTAGGGGGTCATGGCCTATCAGTTGAAGACTACTACACGGAACCATGCTGCCTGTCACAGCTGACAGTTGCACCAATATAACCCATTTTAACACATCCCAAAATATTCCCTCCCACCCTTTAATTAGTGCTCGCATGGTACATTTTGTCCTCCTGGACTTTAAGCAGATGGTTGCTGTTCTGTGCACTTGCCAAGGTGAGATTGAAACCAAAGTCCACTTCTGGTTGCTACCTTGCCTGAGAAAGCAGAATGTTTCCTTAACTCACGCTTTGACATTGGGTTCCCCTGTGAGCTGTGCTAGTTGTTGCTCTGTCCTGATAGTTGTTGACAGGCGCTATAAAAAGCATAAAATATTCATTTTCAAAACTGTGCTCATGCATGAGGTTCCCATGACAGCTGGGCTAGTCACTCTCCTGTCCTAATCACTGTGTGCTTAAGGGAGGGGAACAAAAACAACCCCATGCTTATTTCTTTATGGTACAATTTTAAATTACAAGTGTATGTTCTTTGCATGATGCCTTTGATGCTTTCTTGAGCATGGCTTTCTTCACTCCAAGTGGATGATGAAAGCAATGCTGTACCTTAGCAGTGCCCGCCGGTAGATAAAAGGATATAAGCTCGGTATGAAGAAACAACAGCACAAAATCAGGCTTTGAAGTGAGAGAAAGACACATTAACCCATCGCTGTAAGGCCACGGCTACTTTGAGGCTAATGGATCAAGCCTGTGTACTTAAACTAAAAAGACAAATCTAGTAATCAACTCTGCTGTGCATAATCAATCAGCTAGCTGGATCATACGGATGAGTCGTCGGAGGATGACAAGTTAGAATCAGTGGATAGCAATAATCCTTTCACCTGACAGCTTTTGTCACCTTGACCCACATCACGTGACTGAAGACAAGGAATAAAGATGGTTCTCTGACTGGCCCTTTCGGGTGCCAAAGGGTACGTCTACACTTGCACTCTAGTTCGGACTAGGGATGCAAATGTAGGCGATCAAAATAGTTAATGAAGCAGGGATTTAAATATCCCGCACTTCATTAGCATAATCTCACCCGCATGCTGTTTCGAAACTGAAAGTGCGCTTCGAATCAAACCCCTTGGTTCGAACTAACGTTACTCCTCATTTTTTGAGGCAAGGAATAAAGACATTTTCGAGGAGTAACGTTAGTTCAAACCAAAGGGTTTGATTCAAACTAACGTGGCCCAGAGCGCACTTTCAGTTTCGAACCTGCTGGGTTTCGAAACAGTCTGCGGGCGAGATTATATTAATGAAGCGTGGGATAATTAATCCCCGCTTCATTAACTATTTTGATCGCCTACATTTGCATCCCTAGTCCGAACTAGGGTGCAAGTGTAGACGTACCCAAAACCTTATTACAGGTGACTTCATGATGAGATAGAAGAAAGGTCTAACTAGCCCAGGAACCTCTCTTCTGATAGTGGCTGGTACCATACCCTTCAAAGGGACTGAACAAAACAGGGCAATTTACTGAATGTTGCCACAGGAGAGTTTGAAAAAAAGGAACCAAAACCACAGAAAACAACCTGTCTCTCTGATAGCTGGCCTCTCAGGTGAGGCAGGTGCACACACATACCTCCTGTTATCTTTCAGGACACAAGAATCAAATCATGGCCTTAAAAAAGTGATTTTATTAGCAACACAAAAACATATACTTGATAAAGCATACTTGGTTGCTAGGTGTTACAGAGGAACTAAGAAAAGAGCAGATTAAAACACGGAGAAAAATTATCATGCCTGGGCACAGCTTGGGGTATAGCGAATGGAGAGAGGGAGGCACATGGGTTTCACACAGAAAAGTTTTAACAAACAGCAAATAAAGAAAAAAATACCCTGATCGCAACTAAATAAACTTTTCCCCTCTTCTCACGATCCATACTGATACATACCTCAAGGCCCAGTCCAGTCCCACACTAATATTTCTTGTAGGCATGGTAATTCTGGTTGATTATTTCATCTTGTTCCTCCAGCTGCTAACTTAGACCTCACATGCAAAGGGAGCAGGCAAGGTATATATTTACAATTTAAATTTCAGCACTATATCCCATTGGTTCTTTTGGCTTTCTGCCAACACCCTTAGCTACCTGAATTTAACCTTTAGTCACCAAGTGCTGGCCAGCACTCCTCTTATCCATCACAGTTGGGTATTAGGAAAAGCTTCCTAATTCTCAAGGTGGTTAAGTACTGGAATAAATTGCTGAGGGAGCTGTTGGAGACTCCATAATTGGAGATTTTAAAGAGCATATTAGTCAAACACCAGTCAAGGATGGTGTAGACGGTGCTTGATCCTGTCCTGAGTGCAGGGGACTGGACCAAGCACCAGGACTCGAGGTCCCTTCCAGTTCTATGATTCTAGTCTTCAGAACATTCCTGACAACAAATTCCATGGGTTGACTGTGTGTTGTGTGAAGTACTTTCCTCAGATTTGTTTAAACCTGCTGCCTATTAATTTCAATTTTGACTCTTGGTTCAGTGGTTCATGTGTAATGTGAGAGTAAATAACACTTCCCCATTTGATTTCTCCAACTATTCATGATTTTGTAGAGCGCTATCATTTTCGCCCTTGCTCATCTCTTTTCCAAGTTGTACAATCCATGTCTTTTCATGGACTCAGAGAAGATTTAGGGTTGGAAGAGATCTCAGGAGGTCATCCAGTCTAACCCCCTGCTCAAAGCAGGACTAATCCCAACTAAATTATTCCAGTCAGGGCTTTGTCAAGCATGAACTTAAAAGCCTCTAAGGATGGTATTCCACCACCTCCCTAAGCAACCCATTCCAGTGCTTCACCAGTGAAAAGTTTTCCAAATATCCAACTTAGATCTTCCCCACCACAACTTGAGACCATTGCCTCTTGTTTTGTCTTCTGCCACCAGTGAGAATAGCTTGGATCCATTCTCTTTGGAACCCCTCCTTCAGGTAGTGGAAGGTATCTATCAAATCGCCCCTCATTCTTCTGAAGACTAAATAAGACCATTTCTTTCAGCCTTTCAATTATGTGTGACCAGACAATTACAACCATTTCTGTTTTTAGTGAAGACCCTGTGATTATTTTGCATTTCATGGTGATATCGCATGGAAAACTTGTATGGGGTTACACCTAGAGCTCCAGGAAATTGTAGTGTATTCAGAATTCAACAGCCTCTTTCTTAAGCAGTATATTTCATCACAAGCATATTCCCAAAACTATCAGCTGTATAAGGAGGTTCTTTTTTTCCAAAAGAAGTGTGGGTTTTGGTTTTGACCTGTAATATCCTAAAACAGCCTGCAATGCAGGCAGAAATAAATTCAGCAGAGATACTTAAGCTGAAGCCTCTTAGTATAAAATATAGGGAATTGCTAACAACACTTTCCCTAGGAGGACGCTTCAATCTAGAAATTCGTTATCCCCTTAATCTGTGACAGGTTCAGTCTGCCATTCTTATTACATCCTCCAGTGTTTTAAAGACAGGGGAGTATTATGCTGAAGTTGACAAGAGGGAGAAAGGATTGTTCTTATTTCTTGTTGCCTTGCTTGGCCATTGCCATTCAGAGTTGTGATTGACTGTGTAATTTATAATTGTCTATTCGAATACCACAGAGCCATGGGTAGACACTTTTCTTTACCTGTATGTAGCTTGAAATTAAAAAACAAAACAAAACAAATACAAACAAAAAGCCTAAGTCATCCATCGAATCTGCTATGGAATAAAACTACCAGCTGTATTATACGAGCATCCCCTCCCACATTCTGCCATCAGAGCATGCTGTTAGGGAATGGCAAGGCTGTTAGTTTGCTGAGCTTCTGCTGTTGTGCTTCTACAGATGCTGAACTTATGGCCCACATGCTGAACAAACCATCTAAATATAGCAACAAAACTTAAGTGCAGCCACAATCCAATCTCCTCAGTGCTAAGTCATAGCCAGTTACAAATGTGCAGTTACACGTACCGGCTGAATCTACCTCAGTGGAACCATCATCTTTGTTTGATAATTGGTACATCATGCTCCTTCTCACCTGGCATGGCAGGGCCTCAGGTTCTATATGAGTCTCCTCTCTACATTATGCAGCAGTAACAAGTAATTGACTAGTTAACTCCGACATCGCAGATGAAACCATTCTTTGGAGATCTTTCACAGGTTGCTTCTGCATGAAATGAAAAGCGACGTTCAGTCTCTGCCATGGAGCCCACTGCTCCTGCCAGAACAATTTACTCATGTTCCAAGTCCCCCAGCTGAAGCTTGGAAAAACCATGAGGACGATGAGAACAAGAATAATGCTCTGAAGTTCTAAAGTGCCTGCCTAATATCTTCAGAGCACTGTGCAGTCTTTAACAGCTGCATCCACATAACAATCCAAGGACGTAGGCAGGAAAGAAACAACCCAGAGGAACTTAGCACTACTTAAGACCATACAGCAAGCTAGTCTTTAGAACTGGGACTACAACTCAAGAGTTACCGGCTCTCAGACCAATGTTTAATCATCAGATGTTGCTTCCCAAAGATGTGTCCTTGCCACATCCACTTTTGAGCTAGCCTTCTCTCAAGTTCTAGTATAATCTTATATATGACAACAACCCCACCTCAGGAGGTAAAGTTAAAGTTGCAATCAAGAGAAATGCTTTTGGGAAGGCTGACCTAGAATATGAGAAGTTTTACCATAAGGAGGTGACACTATTTAGCTTATCAAAGAGAAGGTTAATAGGTGAATTGATCAATATCTCTATGACTACATTGAGAAAATGTCATAGAGTCAGAAAACTGGAAGGAACCTGGAGAGGTCATGAAGTCCAGTCTCCTGTACTCATGTCAGGATCAAGCATGATCTAGAGCATTGCTGTCAAGCATTTGTTTCCCCTGCTCTTAAAATCTCCAATTATGGAGATTCCACAACCTTCCCAGGCAATTAACTCCAGTGCTTAACCACGCTGACAGGTGGGAATTTTTCCGAATGTCCAACATAAGCGTCCTTTGCTACAATTTAAGCCCACTGTTTCTTGTCCTATCATTAGAGGTTAAAGAGAATATTTTTTCTCCCTCCTCCTTAAACCAATCTTCTTTATGTGCTTGATAGCAAAGGGCTCTTTGATTTAACAGAGAGTCAGTGGCTGGAAACTTAAGCTTTATAATTTTGAAATGGAAATTAGCTGCAAATGTTTAAGTCGAGAAGTGATCCTAAAAAAATATAATTCTCCATGACAACTATGAAAGACTTATGGAGGGGTGTTACTTCCCAGCTCAGCCCCGCCCACTTCACATTTTGCTGTTAAATACTCTGAGCTGTTCTTTTCAAAACAGCAAGCATCATAACAGATTAAACATGGCTGCCCATTCTTGTTTCATCTTTCTGAGGCTACAGCTACACTGCAGCGCTATTTTGGGATACTATGAGGAGTAAGGGACATTTTGGAACAGCAATTTATTTCTAAATAACTGCTGTGTAGACAGTGCCAAATTTCAAAATAAGCTATTTTGAAATGGAACTCAAAATAAGCTACGTAATTTGCATAGCTCAAACTGCATAGCTTATTTCGAGCTATGCATGCAGTATAGATGCACCTTCATGAGGGAGCATGTTCTCCCCAGATGCCCCACCCAAGTGTTCAAATTTGGGGTTTGGGTTATCAAAATTCCCCAGACAGATTTTGAGGCAACCATAAACTATGGTTATGGAACAGTCTAAACTGTTCTCACTTAGCAAAAAATGAAATTTTTGAGACAGTTTGGGTTTTCCACAACCCCAACCCCCAAAAATGTTTAACAAAAACTGAAATGATTTCACAAAAATATGAATTTTGTCAAAAAGCTTCACTCTCAAGAAAAATGTTTCCTCAGAAAATGTTTGACTAGTTTGAGTCACCATCCTTTTTATTCAGGTCAAACAAACACCTTCTCCTCCATGCACCCAGCATGGAAGAAATTATTTGAGGCCAGAAAATAGTTAATTAACGTGCTAAATAATGTTAAGTTGAGACTCCTCCATTAAGGGCATAGATTTATTTCACTCTAGAAACAATTCTATATCTGTAACCAAACTATACTGAAGAGAGAACCTTTTGAATTTTTCAAAAGGACTTCAGTGTAGCCACTAATTTTGCATTCACAGTTTGGCAAGACAAATCAGTTGCAAGACCAGACGATAGAGTTTATATATCTAACTCCTTAATCCTCATGCAACACACAGCCAGATCACTTGGGCTGCTTGGTAAGCTACAGGATTCCAGTCATAAAAAAAACTCAGTTCATAAGCGACACATTGATGGAATGAAATCAACAGCTTGAAATAGTAGCAGAGGCTCATAAAAGCTTTCACAGAGTGAGACAGAAAAACAATACTGCATCATTAAATTTATAGGATCGCTTTCTAGCAGCTTGGTATTTAATAGGATTCCTTGAAATGTTGTTAGTATGCATTATCACCTTTTTAGCACATTAATGAGCTAACCACTGAATGTAAGATTGATCATCACTGCCATTCTGCTGCTCGCATTACAAGAAAACTCACCAAGTTAGACAATCTTAGGACACATCACAATTCCAATATGCGTAGAAAGCTGAATCAGGATTTAGACTCAGGCTATATCTACACTACAGAGTTTTTGCGAAAACGCAGCCATTTTTCCGCAAAAACTCACAGTGTCCACACCGCAAACCCTTTTTTGCACAAAAAAATCGAAAGAGCAGAGGGGTTTTTCTGATGTAGGTATTCCTCTTTCTTCAAGGAATAATTCCTATTTGCGCAAGAGCTCTTGTGCAAAAAGGGGTGTGTGGATAGGGAACAGGGTTTTTGTGCGCAAAAAGAGACAATCGAAAAAAGCACAGGTGCCCTGATGGCCATTCTGTAAATAGCAATCCGAGTTTCCTTTCGAGAGTGCACCCATGCAGTCTTGATGATCTCTTGTGCAAAAGCACATCGCTTTTTTGATGCACTTTTGCAGTGTAGACATGTTCTTGTGCAAGAAGTTTTTGAGGAAGATATCTTCTGCATAACGTTTATTGCACAAGACACCTGTAGCGTAGACATAGCCTCTGTGTGGAAAACCAGCATGCCAAGGAGAGAGAGAAAAAATAGCTTCTGAAGCTGGAGTGAGGAGAATAAGCTAAGGAGTCATTACCCAATTGCTGTTGCCTTGATCGATTTTGTGCTAGAAAGGGACTACAAAGAAAATGTATAATATTTTGCAACAATCAGGGACTCAAAGGCACTTTGACAATGCTACAAAAGTAGTACTGGGACTTCTGTGAATGAACACTTTTCTACTCTAAACTGCTGCCCAGATATTCACAAGACTGCAGTAGCACTACCCAGCTGTAACGCTTAGTTGTGCCGAAAAGAGCCATCTACAGAACTCAGATTGTACAGTTAAGATTATGAACTAATTACTCTCAATTAATTCTCACACTCTTTTCAGATACAAAAATGCCCCACAATTAATTTGTGACATTTGCTTTTATGATTCTTTTGAGGCCAGTATCAAAAAGTGGCAGTTGTTAATTTCCCCAGAAACAAATCAAGAGGGAGCAGTCATTCAATTGTGACGTTTCTGGAGCCTCAGGGCTCTTAGCAACAAGAGCACGAGCTTTCCACTGGTACGTGCAGTGGCAGTGCAAAAATAATCATGCATCAAGTGGTTTAATGCAGAAAACAGCCCGAGAACGGGACATGCATGTATGGTGTAAGATTGCACAGGAATGGGTTTGCTCCACTTTGATTCTTATCTGCTTCATTTTAACTACCCAATCTTCCGAAACTTACTGATTCCCTCTATCTTCCTGAATTTTCTATACCCTCTGCTCCCTGTCTCCCACTCCTTCCTTTTTTTCCTCCCCCACGCCTCTTCTCTCCCTAACCCTAAACTCAAAACTCCGGTCATCTGAAGAAGTGGGCTGTGCCCACGAAAGCTCATGATACCATCTACATATTTTGTTAGTCTATAAAGTGCTACCAGACCATTTGTTGTTGTTTTTGCTCCACTGTCAGGATAAAGCTCAGATGCCACTGATACGGTTACAGAGTTGGAAGATACTCTGCTTTAGTTCCACAGTTGATAGACCTTTGTATTTATGAGCTGGATCCTGGCCTTGGCTCTGCAGATGTACTTTGGAAGTGCCTGGAATAGAGAACTTCTTCCTCCCAATTTAAGCGGTAGGGATGGTTTCCTCTCTAGCAATTAAGGGAGTTCTAAGAGCAACATCTGGCTCCATTTGTCAGCCTGAGCCAATGAGCCGATTTGTTAGCCTGAGTCATCTAGCCAGACCCCCCAGCCAAGCAGGGTGCATAAAGCAGCAGGAAGCAAAGAGCACATGCAGATCCTATTAGACTGGTTTAGAAAAGGCCCGGGCATGCTTGCACACATACCCTCTCACTCTCCTTTCCCAGACCATTCTGTGGCCAGTCCATAGACTGAAAGAAAACAACATTTTCTCCAAGAGGAGTATTTACTTGCTGGGATTCCCGAGGCTGATGATAATTCATTTATAGAACATGATTCCTGTAGATCAGAAAGATTTATTATGCTTAGTGCTTTTTCACCTGCTAAGGGATTTACAAGTGTTAACTAATTACCCCTCCCTATTTTTTTCCTATTTTACAGACAGGAGGAGGAAGACATTCAGGCAAAACATTTTCACTGACTTGGGGTGCGCAATTTACAAAACTGATTTTCAGAAGTCAGTTGAAATTAATTGGGACTATCAATGCTGAGCGCTCAGGAAACTGTCAGGCCCTCACTGTCAAAGGGTCTGGAAACGAGTAGCAGGGTTCTCTGCAAGCTATGCACTTGTGTGGCCACCCAGGAGAGAGTCAAATGCCGCTTAGATGATTAACAGAGCACCCATAGCACCCATAGAAGGCAGCATGTGTTTCTACTAGTGGTGCACATCCACACATGCCTGGGTGCGCAAAACAAAATTCATTCCACACATGGATTGAAACTGTAAAGGGAATGTTGATGAGTAGCCCTTTCTGAAAAATGTGAACTAAGTGACTTACCCAAAGCCATAGAGGAAAGGGAGTGCCAGAGCCTGGAAGCTTCTGGCTCCCATTCTTGTGTTTAGATCATTAGCATATGCCTATATCAAATAAACAGCAGATGAAAAGACCCCACCAAAAGTAAGTCCTCTATAGATATTTAAGTATGACGTGGTGAGTAGAATTTTGTAATACTCCCCAGCCAGGGTGAAGGAATTTTCACCCACTGGAGACAAGAGAAGAACAGCAGTGCTTAGCTGGAGGTATGCCAGCAAATATCTAGGTTGCATGTTTGACAGGTCTTTTCATAGAATAAATGTCATAACAGGGTTGTTAGGTTTTCCCACAGGTATTTGATCAGCTTCAGGTTTTTCTATAATAAAAGAAAGGGAGAAAAATCTGAATATAGGCTGTACCAGAGTCTTGCTTTTGTTGGACTGGAGGAAAAAAATATAATTACATTCTGCAAGAAATGCCAACCCACTCATTTCTATTTCAGGCAGATGCTGTAAAATCAAATGGAGAAGCCATCACCTTGGTATCATTTCTAACATTTAATACATATATCAGGAGTCCAAACTATGCTGGTAAGGAGGACTTAGCTACTACATTCAGTTAACTTTTTCTTTTTTAAAAAATTGTAAACATCTTTACCAAATGTATGACAGACTGTGGCTAATCATATATAGATAAAACACACGCACACGCTTTTATTTGCCATGTTAAAATGACTAGTTGCAAACTACACCCTGCCTGTTCTTACCTGCTCTTCATTTAATTAGGTGAAATCCTACCCGCGCTGAAGTCAAAGGGGCCAGGATTTCACCCATTGATCTTAACCTACATGATAATATTCTCCAGAGCCATGCTACAAGCTATTCCATCCAAGAAAGGTACAACACAAACAAATCAACCCTTAAAAAGGCAATATTCTAGTCCCTGAGGGGAGGGGGGGAGCTATTTTAAAAGCAATAAAAAGCTGGATGCTACATATATCTTTCGTAGAAGCTTTACCTTATTACAGCACAATCCTCACCAACCACCCAGTCTGAGCCTTTCCAAGTATAAAATCTGTTATTGCAAATTAAGACTAGAAAACAGCATACACAAAGGCAAATAGAAAGTGAAATGGGGACAATTCTGTAACCAGCATGATAGAGTAAAAGATTGACCGAGATATTTTCTTCTTCAATCTCCAAAATATCAAGAAGTATAGGAAAGATGCTATTGCAAATTGTAAGTAGCTAAAAGAAATTCATTCAAAAAAGCAAGCACATAAAGCTGTGCACACATCAAGGAACAGCAGAGGAGACTGAAGAAACGGCATCATGATACAAGAGCTTTTTTTTCCCCTTCCTTCTTTTTCTGTTATAAATGCTGGGTCTCTGTTATTCCTTTCCAGCTCATCTGATGAAGTGGAGTGGGTCCACAAAAGCTCATGATACTAGATATTTTTGTTAGTCTCTAAGGGCATGTCTACACTAGGAAATTATTTCAAAATAATTAAATTAGAAAAACTAAACCCTGAAATAACAAAATCAAAATAGCATGTCCCCACTACTACAGGGGAGCCTCAAAATTAGTCTAAGGCAGGTTCTGTTACTGGGGGTGCGCTACCTCAACGTAGAGCCCCAGGAAGCACTGGGGAATAATTACTTTGAATGACTCTGGGGGGTACTTCATAGAATCATAGAACACTAGAACTGGAAGGGACTTCGAGAGGTCGTCGAGCCCAGTCCCCTACCCTCATGGCAGGACCAAGCACTGTCTAGATCATCCCTGAGAGGTGTCTGTCTAATCTGCTCTTACTTATTTTGAATAACAGTTACAGAGCGTCCACACTAACACTATTTTGAAATAATCATGATGCCTCAAGGAAAGCATGAGTGAAGATTTCAAAATAACCAGCCCGTTATTTCAAAATAACAGGCTTGATAGTGTGGATGCTCTGACGATTATTTCAAAATAAGAGGAGTTATTTCAAAATAACTCCCTAGTGTAGACCAGGGCTAAGGTGTCACAGGACTTCTCATTGTTTCTACCTTTTATCCTCTTTCTTTGTAAGATGCTTTTCCCCATTAAATGATGACTTTGGCCTCCCCACTATTCTGCTGTAAATCCTTACCATCACTTGCCCACTGAATGTCAGACTAACATGGCTACCCCTCTGAGATTTGTTACCATTAGCCGGAATTGCTCTAAGTCACTGTATGCTATGCTATAAGTAGCTGCATTTCAGTTCTGGTTGACATGATCCATAGCAATAGTTTGTTATACATTTTGGTGTCTACTGAGATTTTTAACACTACGGAGCAGGTGGAAAGACTGATGGTAAGGCAAAGGGAACAATTCTGATGTCCTGGAGCAACCCATAGAGATCCCCATTTAATGAAAGTCCCAGGGTTAAGCTGTCTGCCAGGCATAGAGCGGGGGAGGCCAACCTGATACAGATGAAGAGCTAAAATAGTAGTAGACTGCAAAGAGCCGAGGGGAAAAAAGTTGAGGGGAAAAAAAAAAAAAAAAAAAAAAGCCCTGGCCGCTGCGTTTGGTCGAGCAAAAAAACAAAACAAAACCAAAAACAGTTTGACCTTTAAGAGCAGAGCAGGCATTGCCCTTTCAAGGTGGCCATTTTGAAGTCGGCACAGGACGCTGTGACTCTCGCTCTGTCTCTTTCAGACAGAAGACAAAAACACACTGCCCCTTTAAGAGCCGTGAGCCACAGGTTGGCCACCCTTGGTGTAGAGAGTCAAAACTGTTCTTCCATTGCAGTCATTGCTCATGCTAGCCCCCAAAGAGTGGGACCAAGTTCCGAACCTATGAAAATTACCACATTGCACTAGCCCCTGGTTGCTAGGCTTGCCTGTTGAGTGTATTTTCCCCATTAGTTTCTTCATTTTTGTGAGCTTGAGCGTACCAAAGGACATGAGAATCTGACCCAAATCCTGGGCCCGGTTTTGTTTGGCCATCAACTTCAACAAGAATAGGACCGACAAAGGTGAAAGAGCATAAGGGGAGAAAAAGCCAAGATATATCTGGTAATCACTGAGCTTCGAGCATGTTGCAAAGGCTGCTTTCTGTTCTTCCAGAAGCAAAGCACTGGGGCAAAGTTTAACAGCTCTGGCTGTAACAGAGGTAGTGCCACATTCAAGCAAAGTGCAATATTATCGCTTCAAGCTTCAGTTCTCCTTAACTGCACAAAATTGCTTGTAGCAGCAGCATCGACTGATATATAATGGATTTGGATAGCCAGAGGGACCACTGGCTCCAGGCCAGACTGTAGGTACCTCTCACTTGAGAAGACATGAAGAAGAGGCAAGTATGTACTACCACAGAAATAAATAAATAAATAAAAGCAGCAACATTTTCTATTTGTATGCGTAATTTGCAGACACCTGTGGTTACCTGGACCTGCTTGGGCTAACCACTGAGTTCATGTATTAACACCCCCCAGGATTAAGCCATTTCTAGGAACAAAATACTCACTTGTGTAGTTTTCAAACACAGTGGCACCAGAACCTTTGGCAGCAACCACCCTAGTAACAGCATGGCCAGTGCTGCTGGCATGGCAGCAGAAAGCCCCAATAGTGACACAAATGACATTGAGAGAAATGTGAGAGAGTTTCAACTTAGTAGGCAGAATCAGCCAGCCTGTACGTAGACCAGCTTTTAAATACCACACCGGGACCTCAAAGGGTTCTGGAACCTAGATGGCTCATTAGAAGAGACTACCAATATTTAAGTCAAAAAGCAATAGTGTTCCAATTGAGGTCCAGCTATGGGAGATCTATAGGGAATGATTACCACTATATAGGTCACAGAGTTATTTCAGGGACTTGGAACCCCAACTCCTTGATAGGAAACATCCAAACCACATGTTTCAGCTTCATATCTTTTATGAACTAAAATATTAGTTCTTCACACAGTGCACAGTTAACCTGTGGAACTCCTTGCCAGAGGATGTTGTAAAGACCAGGACTTCAACAGAGTTTTTAAAAGAGCTAGATAAATTAATGGAGGTTAGGTCCATCAATACTTATTAATATAAGGGGACTGTTAGCCCCTTACTAAAACTTAGTGGGAGTTTTTGGTTGGCCAGCTCCCAGTACCAAAAGGGGAAGGGTCCATGAGAAATCAGGGCCCTGAGACTGACAGTGCTCAGGGACAATGGGAAGAGGCCAACACTCCAGGTCAGCCTGACTGACAGGTTGGACAGACCAATGAGAGAATTAGGAGGCCAGGTCCTGTCCTCCATGTGAGTTGGGATTTTCTGGGTCTCTGAGTCAAAGGGAGAGAGCTAAGAAGAGCAGCAAGGGATCCAATCTGTGCTGAGGAGCAGACCTGCAGTGACAGAGCCAGAGGCCCATACAGCCCACAAAGCGCAGACCCTGTGCCAAGAAGAGGACCTGCAGTGACCAGAGCCAAAGGGGTCAGAGAAGCAATGCAAGGAGCTGGAGGCTGGCAAAGCAGCATAGTCTGGAGCTGGGTGTGGTGAGCAGCTGGGACCAGCAATGAAGGGAAAAAGAGGCTCTGGGCAGGGAGACGCCACCAACCTAGAGGCCCTGCAGGCCAGACTCGGAGAGGGATTATAATTCCAACTGGGAGAGGGGTCCTGCCATTTAGAGCCTGAAGTCATGTGGTCACTGCCAGAGCAAGTGTATCCAACCTGCAGCTCCACCTCCCCACCACAGCACAGCCAGGACCTGTTCCTGGGGCTTATGAGGAACAGACTGTGAACTGTCTTTCCACTCTGCAGACTGCTGTTTGTGATGTCCCCTTGCTACAGAGCAGGACTGTGTGTTCTCATTCAACCTTTCTCGTTTTTTCTTATTCTTTTCTTTTTAATCAGTTGCTGTTTAATAAATTGTATTCGCTTTGAACTGTATGAAATGATCCAATGGGTCAAGAAAGCATCTAGAGAGCACCCCGGAGTGGGGACACCTAGCCCCTGCCCTAAGTGACTACAAGGTTGGGGATTAAGCCCCAGAAAACCTGGGCCCAGCCTCGTTGGGATTTCGAGGACTCTGCTACTCAGGAGAGTGGAAGGGGAGCCCTCAGGATCCAGGAGGCCTTTTGGTAAAAGAAGTGGGAGCGGGGACTCAGATCTTTTCACTGGTCCATTTCACCGGGGTAATATAGAAGCCAGGAAAGTTCCCCCCAATAGCGGGACTATTCCCTCGCTTACATTAGCCAGGATGGGTAGGAATGGTGTCCCTTGTCTCTGTCACAGGCTGGAAATGGATGACAGGAGATGACTCACTTGATGATTACCTGTTCTGTTCACTGCCTCTGGGGCACCTGGTATTGGCCTGTCGAAAGACAAGACACTGGGCTAACTGGACCTTTGGTCTGACCAAGGATGGCCATTCTTATTTTAAGTGCACTTCCAGGGGTTTGGTTACCCACACAGAACCCCCTTGAAACGTGACAGGGCTTGCATTCACCCAGCTGCCTGTCCTTTGTGTCGGGGCAGCTGTCAGTGCAGGTCTAGGTGATTCAGCCCCAGGGGTCAGTTCTGAGAAATCCACCCCCTTTGGCAGGTGTTGATGGTCCCAGTGGTGGGAAAAGAAGGGGAAAAAACACTAATGCGAGACTGCACGAAGCTCCTCTTCGAGCAAGGGGCCTCTAGCAATCTTTAGCAGAGTTCAGTGTCCTCAAGCCCACATTCGGGGTTTTGTCTACCTTCCCCTTTGGAAGGCTCACATTAGCCTTGTAAGCCAGCTTTGGTCTTCAGCTCTGCTCTTCTCCAGGAAGTGAGGGTGGGAGGACCTGTTCTCTTTCCATGACCTCAACTTCCCTCCCTTTAAAGTCCTTCCTCCAGATCTGACATGCCTCATTGCTGAAGAGGGGCCGCGTCGTTGAGTCCACACCAGCTCTTTAACCCCTTCCTGTCTAGCAAGGGCTTTGTACACCCTGTCTCTCACATACATAAACAAATCATATTAAAATGAAGTGGGTTTATATCAAATATTCAGCTTCCTCTCTAGCCACCATGATTCCACCCCGTTCCTCCAACCCCACAACTGCTCCAACCCTGCCCCACCTCTGCCCCCAAGCCCCACCTCATCTCCACCCCTGAGTGCACCCCATCCCCACTGCTTCCCCACCCTGCTGCAGCTTCCTGAATGCTGCACATCAGCTGTTCATAATGCTCCATTAGCACTGGGAGGGTGGGGAAGGCATTAGTCAGCAGGGCCACCAGTTAGTGAGAGGCACACGAGGGAAGGGGGGCAGAGCTTGGCTGCTCCAGCCACAAATTTTTCCCTGTGGGTGATCCAGCCCTAGAGCACCCACAGAGTTGGGGCCTATGATTAAAATCAATCTAATTGTCAGGTTATTTACATGGTATTAAATAAGCAAAAAATTCCTTATCGGCTCTGTGTTAAAATGTGGTGAAAAAGCTCCAGAGCAATACTTTCCTGAATCTCAATGCCAATGGAGCTATTTAGGTTCCAGCCAAATAACTGGCACAAGGAGAATCAAATCACTTTCACGTTGAAATTAATGTTGAGGTGACAGTTGCTAACGCTGATGCTAATTATAGCAAATTATTGATGGTTAGACAACTGCCAATCTCTCCTCTCCCCATCCCAGCGCAGTTACAGTGAAATATAGCAATATAATTACAGATGCTACAGCTTGTGGAATCATGGACTGAGCTGTTGATTGACTTCTATGATGCCATTGGTAAATGACAAAGCCAAACTTTGATTGGCAAATCGGATTACGGATGTCACATAGGAATCTGCCATCTGAGGGTATTCTGCATTGTTTTCAGATCCCACACTTTTGAGAACCTGTACAATAGTTTGTCACCAGAACAATCTGTTCTGAGCTATGATTTCCAGGTCACTGGGAGATATGCCACATGACTTCACATTGGTCTTTAAGATATCTTTATAGTTTATACTCATGACCAAGCTGGCCATAGATGACCATTTTTGGTGTCCATATATCATCCATCCTCAGAACATGACCAATCCAGCAAACTGTTTGTTCATCAGCATTGCTTTCATGCCCAGGACATCACACAGCTTAAGGACCTCCATGCTAGGAATTTTGTCCCATCAATTCACATGGGCAATCTTTCTTAGGCAGCACATATGGAACTGATCGAGTTTCAAATCTAGGCAGTGATACAGGGTCCACGAGCCTGAGCCCTACAGCAGGATATTCAGTAAAACTGCCTGATAAACTGTTACTTTCATATGAAGTTTAACACCATGATCATTTCATGGGCATTTGGTTAGTGATCCAAAGGCAATACAGGCTTTGGCTAGTCGGGCAGATTCATCATCAGCTTGTTATACTGAATATGTGAAAATATGTGAAGATACATGAAAATAACATGATTTCTCTGGATTAAACACATAACTCCTAATCCATGAAACAGACATGTGGGTCATCTTTTAGATAGCAAGTGTGTTTAACCCAGAGCTGTTTAGGTACCTGAAAAATTACTTTATAGGTGCCATTCACAACTGAAGTGGTAGGATTCTAGTTACACATGTTCCTGTGCGCACACTCGAATTACCACCGTTACCATTGGATGGAGCCAGGCTATTCTCAGTGGTGGCAGATGAGTCAACAAGAAACTATGGTCTCAAGTTGCAGTGGAGGAGGTCTGGATATTAGGGAAAAAACTAGGTTGGATATTAGGGGAAAAACCTATTTCACTAGGAGGATGGTGAAGCATGGGAAAGGGTTGCCTAAAGAGGTGGTGGAATCTCCATCCTTAGAGGTTTTTAAAGCCAAGCTTGATAAAGCCCTGGTTGGAATGATTTAGTTGAGATTGCTCCTTCCTTGGGAGGGGAGTTCGAGTAGATGACCTCCTGAGGTCTCTTCCAGCCCTAATCATCTTTGATTCTACAATCTGTCAGAGAGAAAAAACAGAGCAACAAACAAGCTGCCACCACCAAGTAAAATTAAAAAAAAATCTTTCTCCTTGAACCCAGGAAGAAGCACTTGGACTTCCTCCAGAAGGGCAATCCCAAGTTCCTTTTCCACAACAGAGATTGAAAAACAAAGAGAAAACAAACTGCAGTCTCTGATAGCTGACTGCTCATCTTAGGCAGGCAGACACACACACACACACAGACCTCCTGTTACTTTCCAGGACACAAGAATCAAATCATCACTTTAAAAAGTGATTTTTATTAACAAAACAAAAGATATACTTGATTGCTACGTGTTACAGAGCAACTAAGTAAAACAAATTAAAACACAGAGAAAATCTCTGGGAACAACTCTTAGATGGTGAATGGGGGAGGGGAGGCATAGATTCACACAGTGCAGTTCAAACCAAACCACAAAAATAAAAAAAAATACCCTGATCACAACTAGATTCACTTTTTCCCTTTATTTACTCATGATCCCTTCCGGATTCAGTCCACTTCCATGCCCCAAATTCCTTGGAGGCATGGTAATCCTGCCGGAGTTTAAATCATTCTGTCTCTGTCAGCTATGGGTTTAACTTTCCCCCACAAAGAAAACAGGTAAGGTATCTTATACAATTTAAATTTCAGCACCAATCCCCTTCTGGCTCCCTGCCAACACCCTTGCTAGCTATCTGGGTTGAACCCCTTAGTCATCACTTGCTGGCCAGCATTCCTTCTATCCATCACAGAAGCACTTGCCTCTGACAGGCATAATCAGAGGCCAAAAACCCGTGGCCACCACAGCAGCAGCCACTGTAGGCCAACAAGAAAGTAGCGAGGCTTCTTCCTTGTCTTCAGTTTTTGAAGATGGTAGCCTACCTCATCCATCCCCCTTGGAGTTCTTTTCTTCATATTGTAGGCAAATCAGTGTGGAGTATTCATTTTCTAAGGTCACTAACATCTCCAAATGCAGTTCAATTAGGTCACCTTTATGCAAACCAAGTCTCCCCATTGCAATCAGCCTAGGCTCAGAAAGTCCACAGATCCAAAAATATATCACCTCAGTCAGCAGGTCTGTATATATTTTGAGACTTTTGAGGTTATGGGTCAGTTTCAGACTTTATCTCAATCATTCTCAAAAGTCCTGACTCAAAACTAACTGCAAAATTGTAAAGCAAGCAGAAAGGAGCAACAGAAATCATAGAAACGATCTCTTTCTGGACGTGACTGAGAGAATATATGATTGATTTACTCACAGTTTTACAGACTGATGCATACAGCTTCCCCTTGAAATGTTTCATGCTTTTTCTTTTTCTTTTTTTTGGACACACAGGATCTCAGAGAAAGGTCTTCAATTAGATAGAGTAATATAGTAAAATATCTTGTCCTTCTAAAAATCACAATCTATCACAATCACAGAGGTTGCTTTTATTATATAGGCCCCTTTGTCTCATACTAACGATGATTTTATAATGAGAAAGTGGCCTTCAGATACTGAGCCAGCATGATGGATCCCTATGCTGCCTTGAATGACCCTGTGAGGGAATGCACTCCTTTAGTCACACCATACACAATATTTTCATGAGTTTTGGACACAACACGCCTTGTTAGAGATCATTTGAAAATTAATGCTCTGGTTAATAATATCCTGGCGAAATGTGTCCAGCAATATTATATGGAAATGTCTGAATATAATCTGAAATCGTGACTGAAATATGGCTACCAGCAAAATCCTGTGGAGTAGATAAACCTGTTTCTCAAAGACAAAGGACAAGATGCTGCATCTAGCTAGCTGTCAAAGCTAATGGGAAATCAGCTTGAAACGGCCATTCTTTGGCAAGGAAGGAAGATCTGCCTGCAATCTTTTTAAAGCCTCCCCTGTTTTGTGGAGGGAAAGGAGAGAAGGGCAAAAGGCGAATACAAGCTGCTACTAAGCCACAGACAGGAGGGGTGTGAACAGTTTTAGGAGAAGAGGCTGGCTCCCTATCCCAGGGGAAGACCACAAGACCAACCCTCTGCTGAGGCTGACTGCCTAGAGGGGGGGAAGGGGCTTTACCCAAGGCCCATCTTGCCCAGGGTAAGGAGTACAGAGGCTGGCAAGGGAAAGAAGGGGTCTTGCCACACAAGCTTTAATTCCACCTGGTATACCTTAGGGGTCAGTCGTGCCAAAGTCTAAGGGAAAAATCCGTTTTTTTTCCATCTGAGGGTTGTGCTCAATGTTTCTATTTCTCCTTTTCATCTCAACGTTAACATGTTTGGCGATACATCTCAAAATGTGGTTCAGTTAGTGGCATGAATACTGCCAAACCCATATGCATTCCATCCATCATTAGCCTCTGTTTTCTGGACAACAAGTGTAAGAATTGGGTGATTCGCTCACAAGTGGTCTTTGCTCAGGAGTCTATTCCTGCTTATCGCTTCACTCTTCCACTATTTTAGAGAATGAATCCACTGAGATTGATGCCTGACAGCCAACTACCTGCACTCTTCTTACTGTATAGAAAAGAAAAAAAAATCATGTTGTTTTGTCCTTCACGTTTGCCTGGGCACCTGGGCATTGCTAACAATATTTTACAAAGCCCAGTGCTGGACCGAGCCATATTTGTGCCCTGGGCAGTGGGCACGCGGCACATGCGTGGCCCCGCCACAGGTGGGCGGTGCCTGATTGACATGGTAAGGGGCGCCACGCCCCGGGCGTGCAGCGCATGCGCGGCCCCGCCCCGGGCACTAACCCATGGGGGGGCGCCTGTTTGAAGTGGTAAGGGGAGCCGGGCATCCAGGTGCATGGCATATGCGCGGCCCCGCCTCCGGATGTGCGGTGATCCTTACCACTTCAATCAAGCACCCCCATAGGTTGGCACCCTGGGCAGCTGCCCGGCTAGCCCTCCCTCCCCCCTTAATCCGGTTCTGACAAAACCAAAGGAAACAATGTTGGCAAAGCACTTTGGCCTTTTTCATCAATATATCTCAAAGTGCCAAGTATTGTTGATTATTATCAATTATGAGAGAGCTGATGGTAGCTGTGTTTGTTAGCAAAGATTTGTCTTTCCCAAACAGTCCTCTTTGGTTTGGAAATCTTCATTAAATAAAGCCCAGCTATTTCAATCAGCTCTAATCAAGCAAGTTGACATACATGTCTTTGGCTATATGTTTGGGAATGAGGTATAATTCCTGTCTATATGCGTTGCATGGTAATGAGCACGAGTGGTTAAAAATAATACTACTTCAAATATATTTGCATGTATTATATGTTTTCTACTTTCTTGGGAGGTGTGTGTGTGTGGGGGGAAGCTTACACTGCCCATGAAATCTTATGCCCAAAAAAATCTGTTAGGCCAGGTCGACAGTGGAAAGTCAACTTAAGATATGTATCTCCAGCTACATGAATAGCATAGCTGGAGTCGACGTATTTTAGGTCAGATTTTCATGGTGTCCCCATTGCAGGAGGTCGATGGGAGAAATTCTCCCGTTGACTTCCCTTACTCCTCACAACTCGGTGGTACGGGAGTCAATGGGGGTATGATCAGCAGTTGATTTAGCGGGTTCTTACTAGACCTGTTAAATTGAACCTTGGGAGACTAACCTCTGCAGTGCTGATCTCCTGGTAAGTGGAGACAAGCCCTTAGTCTTTAAGGTGCCACAGGATTCCTCCTTGTTTTTTACAATAAAAAAAATTTGTGTTGGCCTTCCCTGCTTCTCACTATGGCTCTCTGTCTTCAGATGGCTTTGCATGTGCAGCAATGAGGAAGGGCAAGAACCATAACTGTAAAGGGGGTGTGAAAGGGGACCCTTTTTCTCCCGGGCAATTCTGCCTACATAGAGTTGAATGTCTTCAGGGATGTTGGGGCACTAAGGAGCAGTCCCTCCATGCCCCTCTCTGGAGGTTATTTATTTAGCACTCTACATATCATCAGGAGTGGATTTCCAATTAGGCACATGCCTATGGATGTTGTTCTAGGCACGCCTTCTCTCTCATAGGCTATGTCTAGACTACATGGCTCTGTCGACAGAGCCATGTAAAATAGTTTATT
>JANRFK010001158.1:8369765-8395939 GCA_030068395.1 Apalone spinifera | reverse complement strand
ATGGGATATTTAAATCCCTGCCTCATTTGCAATGTTGACCTGCCTAATCTTCATTCCTCTGCTGACAGAGGGATGCAGTCTAGACATACCCCTAATTAATTCTAAATTAGGGGAGTTACTTCCAAATAACTCCTCAGTGTAGACATTCCTTGAGAAATCAATGCAGAAATGGAAACACTGATGCAATGTACTCCTTGAGACTTGTGTTATTAAGCAGATGGGCTGCTGACTTTTTGCCGATAGGAGTGAGTGTGTGTGTGTGTGTGTCTGTGTAGGAACTAATATAAAAGTGGTCCAATCCTGGTCCCACTAAAAGCAGTGGCTATTGAAGTCAGAAGGGTTAGAAATTCACCCAAAGGGTTGCTCCTTCAAATCCAGCTATGAGTAACTGACATTAGCAGAGTTAAGGGGTCATTTACTTACTCAGACCCCAGAAAGCTTCACTGTAACCTCAGATTAATCCACCTGCTTTAAATTTTATGAAGTAAGTTTATGATTTTTGTCAGTAGTTTCAATTCACCAAATGCCCCAGGCAGGTTGCTGGTTCATTGTTTGTAACAGTAAGATGTTCTGCAGAAAGACGGACAAATAGGAAACTTTCTAGTATTCTTACTATACTGCCCTTCAGTGTAATAAATATGTGTCCTATGCAAGGGATTCCAAACATCAGGTGCAAAGCTTACATAATGAAGACAATTAAGATCAGAATTACATCATTAGCAACCCCAAAACCTAAAATTAACGGCATAGAAAAATAAAGAATTGGACAGGATGTTACAGTCTACATTGCTTTTCATTTATGCACTTGGTTCTCTCTGCTGTCCTTATACTAACTGAATCCCTGCAGCTCAGCTATGGCAGTTAAACCTTTTCCTGCCAGCAACTATTCAAAAGGGTGTCAGAAATCTAACTAGTTGAGAGAAATAGCTTTCCCTATGGAGTGACTACTGACAGAGTTACTACACACCACTGTCCCCGGTGCCAATACTACTGGAACGTCCTAAATAACCACACAGCGGTGTTGTTAATATTATATAGGCCAAAGGAACTTTTTCTAGCACACAGACATTTGTCCTTGTGCTTTTGAGCGAGTCTCCTAATAAAACCCAAGGCTCACGGGACAGCTGTTCACATTTCTAATCTTATTTTTAGGCAAGGCTTAAAGATTTTGCTCCTTTCCCAACAGTTCGTGCAGTTTTCATGCACAGCTACCGCAGGCCTCAGTCTCAGAAGCATTGTTAGCACAGGGAGAGGGGGGTGCGCTCCAGCGGATGGGCTTGCTTAGCAACCCAGAAGAATGTGTCTCTGAGGCACAGAGTAAGCAGCAGAACTCTGGCGGCAGAAATGACTCAGCCACACACTTCCACACGTCGTTCAGTTATTGCCAGATGAAGACTGTTGCCTGGCACGCTGAAAAGCCCCCCACATTCCCATAACACAGTACTCACCCTGAGCCAGAATTTAAGGCCAGAAAGGGCCATTAGCGCTAGTCTGATCTCCTGCATACTATAGGCTGCCAAACACCACCTGGATACTAAACACAGAAATGGAAATGAGACCAAAATATTGCAACCCACAGGAGACTAGACTTTTATGTGCCATGGCAAAGAAGAAGTAGGCCTCAAGTCAGGCCCACTGACAGGAGGGTGGGGGGGAAGAAGAGGGCAGTTGGCCCTGGGCTCCAAGCTGCCATTACTGTTATTGTGGTCTGAGCTCCGGGCTCTTTAAATCTCCTCCAGAGCACTGTGATGCACATTCTAGTCAGCATGAAGGGCTGGTGGGGTGTGCCATGCTCTGGGCAGCGGGGAGGGCCTCCTGGGGCCCACGTGGTGTGCTTGGCTTGGTGCTGAGGGCTGGCTGCCCCAGCCCTACTCTTTCTGACCAAGGCTTTGCCCCTTCTGGGAGCTGCCTTGCTACCTTGTCCAGGGGCCCACCGAGGCTGTTGGCACCCCTGCCTGAAGTGCACTAGTGGTTGAATTCCCGCCCCCTGCCACTCGGTGGCAGGAAAATGATTACATGAGACATAACCAGATAATCCTGGAGAATGCCCCACATCCCACATGCTGCAGAGGAAGATGACATTCTCCCCCCGCCCCCCCTTGCCCCAAGCTCACTGCCAGTCTGAGGGGAAAAATCTTTCAAGTCCCACATCTGGTGACTAGTTAGACTCTGAGCATCTGAGCAAGAACCAGTCAGCCAAGCATCTGAGAGAGATCGAATGTTTGGGGCTACCCCACTCCCACCTGCCCAATGTCCCATCTCCAGTCATGGCATCCCTGATGCTGCAGAGGAAAGAGAGAAAAACTCTTCCAGAATACACTGGAGGGAATCTCCCTTCCTGATCCTCTGCTAGAGGCTAGTTGAAACTCTAAGCATGAACTTTAAGCACATAAGAAGCTGGAAGAGATCCTGAGGACACTTGAGCCCTGGGCTTTCCCATCATAAATGATCTCACTAGATAATTGAACTTAGTTTTAAGAGAGCAGGACAAGGTTAAGTGGTTTCTCCTACAACTCCTGTTGGGAAGCTGGTCCAGAATCTCACCCCTCTGATGATTAGAAACTTTCTCATTTCCAGCTGAATTTGTTCATGGACAGTTTATATCCATTGGTTCTTTGCTAATTTACTCCTGAAAACACTGGCCCAAGAGATGTGCGGTGAGTAGAATTGACTCGACTCCCAGAATGCCAAACACTACAGATGGTCTGGCACAGGGATGGATTAGTAATTTGCCATTGGTATGGCCCAGTGTCTCCCAAGAGTAATTAATGAGTCATCCTTCAGAGACATAATTAAAATACATTACCACTGCAGACAGAGTTTGGTCCAGAAGGGTCTGGTGATGGGTCAGATACATTTGTTTAAATGTCATTTGTTGGGTGGGTGCTAGAAGAAATCTCTTTTCATCGCAATGGGGAGATTATTTAGAAACATATACATGGTTGTTTCAGCTGTATCCACCTTTTTCAGCTATTTGCTTTGGAAAAAGACATGCTTTTATGCATAGTGCTTCATTTACATGATTCCTGCAATGCTTTTTCAGCCTAGTTAAAAGGAAGCCCAACTGATCAACACAGAGAATTGACTCAGAATTGCAGTGGGGTTAAGAGACTAGAGCTCTTCGAAAAGTTGTGTGTGAAATAATTGAATGTACAGTTTTTTCCTGGATATCACAGAGACAAAAATTACCCCTTTGTTCACAAGTTGTTCTGTTCACTATTGCTAAAATGAAATAAATCACCATTTTTTACATGAAACGTAATTCTAAGTGGCAACTCACTAACAAAAGGTACAACTAACTGGCAGATGTCAATGGAAAAGATTCACTTCACATACCAACTGAAATAAGATAGCATCATCAATTGCACTTACACAATGCCATAATACACCATAATGACTTTCTGGCAAGAATTTCATTTCTTGTTTCCTGCCAGAAAGTTTCTTTAGAAGGAAGCCATATTTCTCCTCATGATAATCTTTCAGGTATAATACAGAAATTAAAGATCTCTGTTATTTGAAAAATAGATCTTACCATATATACAATTGTGAACATAAGAACTGTGATCATAAGAAATGAGGAGACAAACAACAGTTAGAGAAATCAGTGTTTCTATGTTCCACTGAAAACATAATGAATGAGAATCTTTTTACCACAATAACTAAGCAAACTTAAGGGAAATTATTAATACATGGAAAATAATCAGCCCAATTCCCTAGAGCAGTGGTCCCCAATCTTTTGGGGCTGCTGGGCGCCTGGGGGCGGGGCTGCTCATGTGCCACACGCCCGGGGCTGGGGCCGCCCACGTGCCGCACGCCTGGGGCAGAGGCCGGCCCAGATCTTTCGGCGGGCGCACATAAATGCCCTAGCGGGCGCCATGGCACCCACAGGCACCTCATTGGGGACCACTGCCCTAGAGATTACTCTGTAACCATGTAGCTAACCACTAGTATTTCAGTGTTTTGTATAAGAATATAATAATAAGCCTTATGCAATGTAACATGCCTCCATGTACCCTGCCAGCCACCATTTCTGACAAGCAGAAAGGAATGGCCTTAGTGCTGTTGGTAAAGAGGCATCAGACAGGCTGCTTGTGTCCATTACTGATATCAAGGCAGGAACAGATGAGAAAAGTCCTAGTGACTGATTTTGGTCACCATACATTTTATACGGTTTGTGGATGTAAGTGACTGATGTGATAGAATTTTGAGATTTGACACTAGAAACAGTTCCGCACTTTGTAGTGATCATTTTTGGTATGACTGAAGAATGTGTGTGATAATTAGGTAAGTTTAAAGATCATCTCTAGGTACAGATGTATCAAGTAGGGTGCAGGCTGGGATCTCAGAGGCACCAGAAGGTCATGTAAACACTCCCCTCATGAGGACCGGCAAAGCTTTGGAATGAACAGATAAGCTGAAGTCCAAGCGGTGAAACTCCTTGAAAGAAAATATGTTCAAAGAACAGAAAAATAACATGAAAATAAACACTTTGAGTACAACACGACTCTGCAAAAACCATAAATTCAAATGGGAGAAGGTGACAATCAGAGTCAGCAGCTTTGTAAAAGTTCTCTGGGTTCATCCTGCTAAGCAGCAGCCTCGGGGCATAGAACTTAGGACTGGCAGAACCTTGTATCTGACCTAAATGGCCACTAGGTTGGTCAGAGCCTCTGACTGGTAGCTAGAACATTGTTGGCAGGAAGTGCGTGTGTGTGCATGCGGGGGCATGTGCACGTTTGCTGATTTTTATATTATGTTCTCAAAAATGTGGTGCATTGATTTTCCCCCTGGAAAAGATCCCTTCAGTTTCTTATACGCATAACAACTCCACACCCTCTTTTGTCCAACTGTCTAGGATTCTAGAATAAGGATACAGTTTTGTTGAGGTCTTAATCCTTGTTTTGTTAAAGTAAATAATCAGCTTTTATTGATCTGGATTTGATGACCCATCTGACTTGGTTCACAAATCATACCTGGGACTCATCAGTTCTCCAGATGATGATTTCAATGCATGGATGGGTTTGTTTTTTCCTCAGAAATCGTGTTTAGATAGACCTTGTGAATTTTTGAAGAGATGACTGCTTCCTCAGATTTTGGGTTTTCAACGAAGAGAGTCACTGTATTAAATAATGCCTTTCCTGTGGTCAAATGTTGTCCCCAGCAGGAACACACCAAACTGATGTCCAGTGTAATGAGTGTTGCTAAAGAGGCAGATCTTTGTGTTTTGGCCTCAGTCACATAAGATTACAAAAGGCATTGTCACATATCAAGCATCATTTTTCACATTGCCAGCATAGCTACTCTCACCCGGTTCAATGAAATCTGGACATGTCATTAGCAGAGTTAATGTTCAAAGATTTTCCTTTTGTTCAAAGATCTCTTAATTGGTCACCTGTGTATTTGTCTCTTTTCACATTCTCCCATCTCTGTTTTAACCCATTTTATATGAAAAAGGTAACATTAAACACTTGGAAATACTTTTACAAAATATAATATTAATATGTATTATCAAAGGGCAGCAAATTAAAGATAAAATGAGAAGTTTCTGAAAGCTCTTCACATGTTCATAAAAATACTTAGTAACAAATGTTCCTTCTGCAGCTCTTTTATCAGCAGTGTTGACAGATGAAAAGAATCTTAAAAGCACCAAGTATCCAAATGGAAGCCTATTGATTCTCAGGCAAAGATGCCTTAAAGAAAGAGTCCATGTATTCCAACTACCCTATCCCTATCTCTCTCCCAGTCCTTCATAAAATGCAAAAGTCTTCCAGATGCTAGATTCTGCATAGTTTTAAGGTAAGTTTCTTGGGTCACTTTTGAGATCGAATGATCTACCTAGAGAACTAATTCACAAAAATAATTGAAGCATCTCTGAGCAAAATACCTTTGAACATGTCACTCATCAAGAAATGGGCTGTGCCCACGAAAGCTCATGATACCATCCACATGTTTTGTTAGTCTATAAAGTGCTACCAGACCATTTGTTGTTTTTTTACTTATTCATGGTAAAGTTCTCATTAATTATTCACCCCACTCTCTGAAAATCATTCCTGGCTCGTGGGTTGTTTAGTCTATAAAGTGCTACCAGACCATTTGTTGTTTTTTTACTTATTCATGGTAAAGTTCTCATTAATTATTCACCCCACTCTCTGAAAATCATTCCTGGCTCGTGGGTGTTTTGTCAGCACCCCCTTGAATATTTAGCGTGTGAACTGCGCAGGTTGGTCGCGACAGAACACTCAGTCTGGTTCTGTTCCAAATTTGGAACACTTTTTACAACACTTCGGAATCTGCCCTCTGATGCAAATACCTGCATTTATGAGCTCAAAAGGCACTTCCCCAAAATAAATTGACAGCTGCTTAGTTTACCAAGGACACTGTGATCATTTCTGCCATAAACGTATGAAGTATAATTTTTACAGACTATGACACAAAGGAGACTTGATTAGAGCAGAATCAGAGAGTTTTGTGGAATAGATATTCATGGACAGTTTGTTAAAACGATCTCCTAGCTCTACCCTCGTACAAACTTCTTGCACAAAAACCGATTGCAAAGAAAAGTGCACAAACACTCTTGTAATACAACCTTGGCGCTTGAGTGCACTCGAGCCTACTGTCCTAGGCCGTGTGAATTGGGAGAGAGGAGAATACACGTGAAGTCTGTGCTCTCCAGGTTTCATTGGGGAGGCTGAGAACACACCTAGCACATCAGCAGTTAATTTCCTCTGATCCCAGAAGAAGAAAACTCTGCCCTCAAACCCATCACTTGGCCTCTGTAAAAAAAAAGGGGGTGGGGGTGGGGAAAGCAACCCTCTATTCTGGCTCCAGCAAAGAAGAACAAAGTACTGTAGTTTGTGCTTTTCATTGCAAAGAAAACATTTAGTGCACTGAGGTGAATTCTGGCTAGGGATGAAAGATTACACAGGAGCAAAATGAAGCGTGCATTTGCAAAGCAAGGCTCAAGATTTACTGACTGAGCTGAATTATTTATTGGACTGATTAGCACTCATGCTGTCAGCAGAGGCAGCTGTGGATGTGTTCCGGTTGTGGCAATGGAGAATGTGATACATATGGCATTGAGCTCCAAAATCTTTATGCCAAACTACTTTTAGTGTCCCACCCAGCAATACTCAAGTGCACTTGGGCCAGTCTGCAGAGGTGCAAGGAGTGTAGTTGCTTTCCTGTCATCTAAGACCCCCAAATCTATATTCTCACTCTACAACCCCACTTAGTGTTTCAGAGGCATTTGTATGTAAAGTTATAGAGGTAAAGACAATAAAGGAAAAATAAGGATTGGGCTGAGTTGTCATAAAACTCCTATTGGAATAAATGAAACTTTTCTACCTACGGACTACATGATAAAAAGGCAGCAGACCTGCATTGGGAATCAATACTAATTTTGAGTCAGTTCCTGTTTTGCTTATTCACTACAGTCCCCACAAAGACACTACTAGCACAAATGTGTGCTAAGTCACCACCTTTCTCAGCATCTTAAATCCATCCTTCACAGTTATTTCTGCCCTAATACTTACACATTGCCACCCCTTGTTTGGAGACCTCTTGTGACTCTTGAATCAGCTACGATCAATAATCTACACAAACAGATCTCTCTGTTCTGATACCTCATCTTTTCACCTCCATCTACCATTTCTGTTTAGTCACTTGATATCTGTTATCTAAATTCTGGACTGTGTGCTCTACAGGACTGGGACTCGAGCTATACAATCCCTAGTATAACAGAAACAGCAAACAAACAACAAGAAGATAGAACACATTCTGATTAATCACGACATCCAAAAATCAAGCAGTGACTATATTAACTCCCATGCATCCTTTTTATGTAGCGGTTCTTACCCTAAACAAGGAACATATGGATTGGCAGCTGTTACATATTTTCAGTCAAGTTTGAGAAGTTGGAGAAAACAAAATGTTGCCTTTTGGGGCACAAACCAAACCAGAGAGGAGTTATATCACTATAACCTTAGATGCCACACAATGCTTTGTTGTTGTAATTCCCAACCTGATCTGTTCACAACCAGTGTTCCCTGTAAGTTGAGCACTTCTGCAGCCACTCAGAGAGATTCAAATGTCATCCAACTGATTAGCACAGCGCCCAGAGTTGTCAGCATTGGAGGTGCATATCCGCACATGCCTCAGCGCACATAACAAAATGTACTCTGCACATGGATGGAAAAAATTAGAGGGAACATTGCTCGTATGATACTAGCATGCAGGTCACATCCGGAGCATCTCTGTGTTAGAAAATCCTAGATCAACAGCTCTGACCTTGGCAGACTGTCTACAGCTCCACAGACACACTCTGCATTAACCAGCTTTGTACAGTACATGCAGGGTAACCCTAACACACTCCCCATCCCGGATTCCCGCCTCCCCCACCCAAAATGTGCGCTCTTCAATTCCAGTCCTTTCTTGGGCATTCACATGTTAAGATTGGTTGCCCCCTCCAAGAAATCAATATGAAACAGTTTGTTATTTAAACTGGAGTTCCCAAAAATCTCAGGTTAAACACAACACTGAATTAGTTTAGATTAAAAATTCAACACATTTATTGACAGAAGATAGGCTTTTAAGTGAATTCAGGTAGAACAGAAAGCTATAAATGGTTACAGGCAAATAAAAGTGCATCTAAATGACTAACACAATCTTGCAAGTTTTGGTTTAAGCTTTGTGTTTAGGATGGTCTTTAAAAATGTAGATGATGTTAATCTTCATAGGCAATCTGATGGCAAGTTGTTCAGCCTTTCTAGAAGGAAAGCAAAGTCTAAGGTTCAAAACGTTGTTCTGAGAGAATTCCTTTTTGCTGATGCTCGTCTCTCATAGGGAAGTTCGTTAACAGGAGCTCATAAATCGCCTCCAAGATGCATAATGAACTTTCTACTCACCATTAGTTTGAAAAAGACACAGGGTGTGTCTAAACTACACCCCTCTGCCAACAGAGAGATGTAGATTAGGCACATCGCTATTGCAGATGATGTTGGGATTTAAATATCCCGCGCTTCATCTGAGTAGAAATGGCTGCTGCTTTTTGCCAACGCGGCACTTTGCCGGCAAAAAGCAGCAGTCTAGATAGTGACTGGTCGACAAGGAAAGCCTTTTCCGACCGATCCCTTATGTCTAATGCAACGAGGTTTACAGGATCAGTCGGAAAAGACTTTCCTTGTTGATCGATCCCTGGTCCAGACTGCCACTTTTTGCTGGCAAAGTGCCATGGCAGCAAAAAGCGGCGGCCATTTCTATTCAAATGAAGTACCCCCTCCTCATTTACAGCAACAAGACATGGATTTCATAGAGCAGGCAAGAACAGAGACTCAATAGCTTCCATCTATGGTGATTCAGGTCTATTGTAGGCATCACCTTAAAAGATAAAAATCCCATTGAGGAAATGCTGATGAGGGTTCAAATCTCCTGTCTGACAGCTATTATCAAAACTTCCTAAATACATTTTATAAGGTGAGTTAAAGGAGAAGACAGAGAAGATGCCCAAAACTTAGGTTTCAAGATGCCTGCAAGAGAGACCTAACATGTTTCAGTCGTGAGCCACAGATTCAGGAAGTCCAAGTAGATGATCCTTCAAGTTGGTGATCCAGGCTGAAAACAGGCATTGCCAAACATGGGAAGCAATGGCCCTCTACACGCAAAATACAAAGTAAACAGCTAGCATCTAGTCAGTAGGAAATTTCCTTTGATTGCACCCAATGTGACAAAATCTATGTCTTGATTTGGCTATTGCAGTCAACGAAAAAGCTGCAACACGCAACTATAAGCTCACATCAATACCAAACCTCTGTAAAGATGAATTGTTTCATTCTTGAAAAAAACGTTTAAAAACAGTGAATATTATGATGTTAAGATGGACTCTCTCACTCAGACTTCCAGAAAGATGATGACTGACCCTTTCCTCTGTCAAGATCTTTCCTAAAGGCATAAAAGATGCTTGTAAGTTGGTCTGCTTAGGTGCAACAGAATTTGGGATCTCTGAAATGGATTCCTCTGTGAGTGACAATCTGAATAAACTTTATTTTGAAGGTTAAGGAAGGCAACATGGAGTCTCCATGTTCTTTCCTCCCCACTTGTGTTTGCTTCAATGAAAATAGCTCTGATTCTGGACATCTCATCCCTCTCTAGTATTGAGGACCTGGTTTACTACTTAGGCATTTCTTTGTTTGGAATAGGCCCATCTAACAACATTTAACTAGGCAGAACAAATATTGACACATTTTTTCAGCAAATTTCAAACACACTTGACAAATGTAATCTGTGTGAATACTTCAGGATAAGTATCAGAGGGGTAGCCGTGTTAGTCTGAATCTGCAAAAGCGGCGAGAGGTCCTGTGGCACCTTATAGACTAACCGAAGTGTTTGGAGCATAAGCTTTCGTGGGCAAAGACCCACTTCGTCAGATGCATCTGACGAAGTGGGTCTTTGCCCACGAAAGCTTATGCTCCAAACACTTCGGTTAGTCTATAAGGTGCCACAGGACCCCTCGCCAATTCAGGATAAGAAAAGGTTGTGAAATTGCCCTTTGTACCTTACTTCCAAGAAAGCATTTAAAGTTATCAATGGCCTCTGGAAATTTACATTGGAGAGAATCCTCTGTATATGCGCATGAATTTTAGTTTAAACTTAGAAAATGTGTTAGTATTTAAAACTATTTTCAGTGTTACATAGCTACAAGACTCCCAAGTTTGTAGCAAAGATGCAAAAATCAGGAGAATAATTGAAGAAAGGTTCTGCCTTTCCTTATTTTGATTTTTGGAGGAGCAGGAGAAGAATATATGATGAAAAATATCAGGGTCGGCTTTCATGCCATGCTCCTCTTTATTTTGCATAACAATAATTACTCAGTATGAAATCTAGTTTACCCATTCTGCCAAGAAGTGCCACACTTTTCTCCAGAAGACTCGAAAGACATCCTTCAGTTAAACGGTTGTGTCTTCAACAGGACCTTTTCTGTGAGTATCTGAACTGCTTACACTGGGAGCTATCTCGCTCTTAAAAACTCATAAGAAAAAAGCCTTAAGGAGGAGCACAATGGGCCTGAAAATGTGTTCCATCAGCTCAATAGTTTTCTTTAGATCAACTATAGAATGATATCAAAGGAACTCAATATTCCTTCAGAGCTCTAGACAGAAGGGTTGGCACTTTCTAGGAATCACTGGATACTTTAAGTTTGCTATTTCTCATCCGGCTGGTGAACAAATAGCCTGATGAGTTTACCTAGCTCCATTACCAGTCCCATCTAAATCAATGGGACACCTCAGACACTACACCCCTATTTAAAGAAAGAAGCAGTGTGGCATGATCTGGATGTATGAGGTTTGGAGCCAGGTTCTGCCATTCATTTTCTTTGAGTAGTATCTTACTCAATAAGTAATCCCATTAGTATCAATGGGTATAAGGAAGGAACTATCCATTGATGTGATCTGGCCCACAATGGGGCATTAGTGCAGTAGTCTGAAAGGAAAAATATTTATTTTCCATAATGGCATCTATTGCCAGGAGTCTTACTAGCCTGCAGCACGTTGCTGGTCTTTTCAGAATGAACCCTGAGCAAGTCTCCAAAATCTCCACTATAAAAATTTTCCTCCCAAGTGCACATTTTCCAGCATAGGTCCATAAATATCCTGTGGACCTATGGCTATGAGAAGTGGTGAAAAAAAAAGGATTTATTATATGCAGTTTGCCTTTTTGTGTGAGTGTGCTGGGAACATCAGTTGCACAATATCTTTCCTGAGAGCAAAATTGCTCCCCATCAAGTCATTACTGATAAATATAGCAGAACGTGATAACAAAAACCGTTAAGGCTAGTCTGACACATTTTAAAAAACCAAAGGTGATAAAGCTCAGGATTAACATATATCCAAGCTAATTATTTTTTTTCCCCTTAAGTCATCATTAGATGTCATCAGAAAGAAGCAAAGGACTGTAATCTAGCCAGAGATGCTTAAAAGTCAAGCAATAATGAAAGGAGAAATGGGGGAGGGAGGAGATCTGCAATGTGACATTAGGGTTTAACCTGGCACACTGCGAAGAGAGTCATATTGGAAAGGTAACACTTTTTAAAATGTAAAGGAACTCCTGTTCACATTCTTTAATTAGAGAGTGTCAAAAGCAAAATACACTAACCAGCTATCCTACAATGCGATGCCTGCATTGAGGAACATATCCTGAGCAAATATAGGCTAATAATAAAAACTGTTTTTTGTTTAAAAAAACCCCTACAAAACCCCTCAATTTCTCTGCCCTCCACAATAGAAAAGAACTATTTAAAAGGAACACTGCCTACCCAAACACAGTTGCTGTCTCGACTTGAAGATCAAAGTATAGTTAGCTTACAATGTTAAGAAGCTGTAGATCTCGAATAATACATCTTTCTGTGCATTGGGAGGCATTAAAAGAAGGGAACATGGCCAAAGACAAAGATGACAGTTGTTTAAAATCCCAGAATGACTTATTTTTTCCTTTCTGGTTAACTTGATCAACCTGGTGATTACTTTTCCTGTGCTTTTTAGTCTAAGGACATGTGTCCACTTGTAAGAAGATCGAGTCTGCAGCTGTTGATCTTCTGGTGTTCAATTTAGTGGGTCTAGTAAAGACCCACTAAATTGAACGCTGAGTGCGCCCTTGTCAGCACCAGTATTCCTCGCTGTTGTGAGGAGTAAGGAAAATCGGCAGGAGCATTTTTCCTGTCGACTTCACCATTGGGAAGATGGAGCCAAAGCTCGGCTTAAGGTACATGAACTCTAGCTACGTTTTTTATGTAGCTGGAATTGTGTACATTGAGCTAACTTTCCCCTATAGTGTAGATCTGGCCTAAAGATACATTTTCAGAGACTACTGTGTGGTTGGTATTACCATACTTGGTACAATGATAAATTCTGCAGTTGCCGATGGACAATTTTTAGCAATAAAAGCATACAACTAAATTGTCTTTATATGGCCAGTCATTACTCCAAGTAAACTAGATAATTTGCATTTTGTGAAGAAAGGTGTTTATAGTGAAAAGGGCATGAGAAAATATGCAGTTGGAAAAGGTGTTTGTCATTGTCCTTTAAGTTATCTGGTGTAACAGGTTCAAAGTTTTTCCATGATCTAAGCACATTATCAAGAACAGAATTAAACATAGTTGAAAGAAGAGAGCTGAGTTAATTATCTGAGTGTCATGTATTCATCTGAAAGTTTGCTGGTCGGAGCATAACAAAAATAATTGTTCATCTCCCACGCTTGTGCTGGGGCTGGGCCTTAAATAGGAGACTGGAAATGAGTTGAAATAAGATCAATTTGCAGATATAACACCATGGGAGAAGTTCCGGTCTTACTTTTGTCAGATCCCAGGCACCCAATCACATAAGATATTAATCAACTATTCTTTCCTTACTGCAGTCTTTAAGGTGGGTTTTCAGTGAGGCCAACTACTGACATTGGTAGGGAAGTGGGTGGCAACCAGAGCAGCAGTCAACATGAGATAATCGAGTTCAGGATCCGGACAAAAGCCAAAAAGGAGAGAAGTAGAATACAGACCTTGAACTTCAGAAAAGCAGATTTTGATTCCCTCTGGGAACTGATGCGCAGGGTCCACTGGGACGCTAATGTGAGGGGGGAAAGGAGCTCAAGAGAGGTGATTGCATTTTAAAGAAGCCTTATGGAGGATGCAGGAATAAACCATCCTGATGTGCAGAAAGAATAGCAAATATGGTAAGTGACCAGCTTGACGCAAGAGAGATATCTTCAGTGAGCTTAAACAAAAAAAAGGAAGCTTTCAAGAAGTGGAAACTTGGACAGATGACTAAGGAGGAGTATATAAATATTGCTCGAGTATGAGGAGGTATCAGGAAGGCCAAAGCACAACTGGAAATACAGCTAGCAAGGGATTTGAAGGTAACAAGAAGGGTTTCTACAGGTATGTTAGCTACAACAAGAACATTAGGGAGAATGTGGGACTCTTACTCAATGGGGGAGGCAATCTAGTGACAAATGATGTGGAAAAAGCTGAAGTACTCAATGTATTTTTGCCTTAGTCTAAACAGACAAGGTTAGCTCCCAGACTGCTATACTGGACAGCACAGTATGAGGAGGAGGTGAGCAGCCCTCAGTGATGAAAGAACAAGCTAAGGACTATTTAGAAAAGCAAGTCTATGGAGCTGCATGCAATGCATCCAAGAGGGCGAGGGAATTGGCTGATGTGATTGCAGAGTCACTGGCTATTATCTTTGAAAACTCATGATGACTGGGCGTAGTCCCAGATGATTGGAAAAAGGCAAATATAATGCCCATCATTAAAAAAGGAAAAAGAAGAATCTAAGGAATTACAAATGAGTCAGCATCACCTCACTCCCCAATAAAACCAAGGAACAGGTTCTCAAAGACTCCATTTTGAAACAAAGCAGGGTGATCAGAAATAGCCAACATGTATTCATCACGGGCATGTAATGCCCGACCAACCTGATTGTCTTCTATGATGAGATAACTGACTCTGTGGATATGGGGAAAGTTGTGGCTGTCTCCTGAGGTCTCTTCTAATGCCAGTCTTCTTCTGTGATGCTATGACATCTTTAATCTGGACATTTCTTTGGCATGTTTACTTGAACCTTCCTTATTCAAAGTTAATATGTGCCGATACATAAAAGACCTGTATTTATAGAGTTTATTTTTATAGATTATGAATCAGGTTGATCAGAGGCAAACACATTTATGCTTTTCATAACACTTAGTTTTTCATGGAGGGTTGCGAGCCCATCCAACCCTTAATCTGGATGCCACAGGACAAAATAAGAACTCTGTGTGGGCTCTACCCACTCGGAAAAGTCTAGAGCTATCCAGTATGGAGTTGTTTAGCACAGGTAGTTGCCCATAGGGGACACATGGTAATATATTTAGGACAGCCAGAGCACAACTCAATGGACAATGTTTGTAGAACTTAAAACCCTGGAAATTTCAGCAGCAGAAGACATGCTGAAAATTAACTGGGCCAAAACAATTATTCGTTCTCTCCTTGAATTCCAATACATTGCAGGCTTTAGCATCTGAGTGGACAACCATCGACTAGTACTTTCCAATGGCTCCACCTATTTTGACTCTGTTGTGGCTGAGCTAGTAACAAAGCAAAATGTGCATTCTTTCTTTTAATTGACCTATTCTATTGACACTGGATACAACTGTTATATCTATTTTTATATAAAGAAGGTATGAGATTTGATCCCAGGAACTATGAAATACAGAGGCTTGAAATGAATATTTAAAACAGTAGGACACCAGGTAAATAAGAAGAAGTCAGCATGGACTGTGTAAAGGAAAATTGTGCCTTTCTAAACCATTGTAATGCTCAAACTGTGAAATACAGCTGGGTGAATGGGCAGCATGAGGGTAAAATTCAGTGTTGACAAATGCAATGTACATTATAAGGAATAATAGGAGCTGTAGACATTGATTTGAAGTTAATGTAGAGCCCTGGATACAGGCAACAGACCTATGTATCACCCCGGACACTTCAATGCGGTGTGTCAGTCAAACATAAAATCAAGCGTTAGAATGTAGAAAAGAAAAAGGATAGAATAAACGGAAGATATCACAAAGTTTTTATATAGAAGCCAATGACAGCCACTCACCAGGGAGACTGCAGAAACAGAAAGCTCCAGAATGGCTGTGAAAACATGTGCGGCATCAAGAGACCTCTGAGAAGAGATTGATAAGGCTAGGAGTGCTTAGTGTAGACAGGAAATGGTAGTTAGATAGAGTACAGCATGGGAACGAGAAGGATATCATATGCGCCTATTTACCCTTTCACAAAATAAAAGAACAAGAAGATTTTAAGTGAAGTGCTTTGTCATCCTGTTACAAGAATATGCAATTCATTTAATTGACTTTCCATTTTATTTGTAATATAGATTTTACCCAATGCATTTTTATCTGAAGAACTCTCTGCCACAAGGTATTATTGTTTAGAAATAATTAATTGATCTAATCCTTGACTAAAGTATAAACATGCACTTTGGCTGACAATTTGTCAAGTCACAAATATATATTTATTTGAATGCATATTTAGATGCCCATCAGTACTTTAAAAAATGCACCTAACTCTATGACTGATTTGAATTTATATTTAATCTATTTGCTTCAATTTAAATAGTGAATTCATCTATCATTTGAAATCTATCTAATTTCTTCACCTGGGTGGGTTATTATTTTAACTCATTTGGTTTCAATCCAAAAGGGTCTGATCTGGACCCAAAAGTTCCACCGTTTTTGGTTATATCACATGCCTAGTTTTAATAAAACCTCACTCTTGAAGAGTGCTTTACATCAGTAGATCTCAAAGCACTCAAACACGATAAGTGTTCTGAGGCTATGAGATATCTAAAAAAAGAGCATGCTGTAGTTACCAAACAATACTGCATGCTTTGAAGGCAGCACTAGCAATGTACTTCATGGAATTTCACTGAACCATGCTTTTTTAATAGACCATTTTAATTTTATTTATGGAATTATCCATGCAGGATCCTTTTTACAAGTGTGTTTATAACTGGGAGGTGTTGCATAGAATGGGAGAAGGGGCCAATCACTTTGTTAATCTGCACAATCAGGCACGTTGATGGAGAGAAAGAATGTCTCTTATTTACAGCTCACAGTGATGGTAATAGTTTACGTGTTCAAGGAGAAGTGTGTGCAGCTGTCGTAATGTGCCAGAGCTTCATTTCAAATTCATCCTATTGCTCACAATTCACGGCCAGGGCCGGTATCCAAATGAAATAAATGAAGCATAGGTAAATGCCTGTTACTCCTGATGAAATTAACATAATATTTGATGGGATGCAAATATTTGAGCTAAATAACTTGCATAATAATACTTAATACATCTGCAAGTGCTGGGAAGAGTTTCTATACGTGATCTAGACCCAAGCAATATTTTCACGACCTAGCATATTTGTTTTCCTCTCTGCACCACATATGTAGGAAAGAGGTCTTCCCCCGGTTCCATTTTTGCCTCTATATTTCAAGTGCATTATGCACACACTGAAAGTGAGTCTGAAAAGCCAGTACCAGCACTGACACGCTTAACTACACCTGTCAAAAAGCTGCCAGTCTTCTCCAGGATCCCTTCTCTCCAAATCTCCTGAGGCAGCTCAGTTGTAATGTACAGCGTCCGTTATTTGAGCCCTGGGATTTATTTTCAATAAACAGCACAGCTTTTGCCAAAAAGCAGAGTCGTTCTGTACCCCCTGGAATGTGTTTCCAGAAAACACGTTTATTGGATTTTAACCAAATAGAAAGGCTACCACAATAGACTGAACCGAGAATCTGGCCAGCAAAGAATTTCTAAATACAGCAGCAAACTCTTTGTTTCTTAAAACTGGATCTCCAGGCTAAAAACTATCACCGCATAATTAAAGCATGTTACCAACTGCCTCATCACAGGGAAGCCTTCAGAGGCCACCTGTGTATTTCTACAAGGACAATGATACTGCTGCAAGACTTGCTTTGTGCCTCAGAAATATGAAGTGAAGCAGAGGAAAGCTGAACAACCAGACACTGATCCCCTACAGCAACATGCTTTCACAGGGCATTGTCTTGGATGACAGAAGAACAGATTCTCCCCCCGCCCACCCTGCATCTGCACCCTAGGCTAGCGCAGTGAAGGAGAACAGGAACCATTTACCCCCTCACCCGTGTTCAAGAACTCCTAAACAAAAGCTTCAGAGGGGTAGCTGTGTTAGTCTGTAACTGGAAAAACTTTAAAAAAAAAACAAGTAGTCTATCACAGTGTTTCTCAATTAGTGGTACAAGTACCCTTAGGGGTACTCAAGAGAAGTCTGGGGGGTACATCAACACAACTGAAATTTGGAGAAAACTGGATTTTTGTTTTAAGTTTTATAGCGCTTTACTATTTTTGTACTTTTTATACCCAAACATTTCATCGCCTGACTAGCTACAGATAAGTTGTTTAAACAAATGTGTTGCAATGGTAGAAAAAAAATTTGTGTGTCTGAAAACTGTAGGTACTGGGGGTACATTTTTTTTTTTTTACTTTATAAAAAAATAGGTTGACAAACACTGGGCTAGCAGCACCTTAAAGACTAACAAAACACGCAGATGGTATCATGAGGGTTCGTGGGCACAACCCACTTCTTCAGATGAATGGAGTTAATAAAGGTCCATCTCCTATTTATTGTGGAGCTGAACTGTTATTAACTCCATTCATCTGAAGAAGTGGGTTGTGCCCACGAAAGCTCATGAGACCATCTACATGCTTTGTTAGTTTTTAAGGTGCTGCTAGACTAGTAGTTTTTTAAGTTCCTCCTAAACAGTAAGAACTAGGACATCAAATTCAGTATACAGCTTTCTCTTATCATAACTTAAAGCAAGGTAAGGGTTTAGTTGTGCCAGAAAAATGGGATGTGCCTGGAATGGGATTGCTTCTCATAAAACCATGCAGAAAAGAGACAAAATCACCAGGCAGATAAAAGGTGCTGGCTGGGGAGCTCCCCCACTGGGAGAGCCCGAAACCCAACCCTCCCACTCTCCAGACACTTTTTAAGGAGAGCAGAGGGGCTGAAGGCTTCCCGCCCCCAATCATACAGGAACATTATTGGCTGTTCCCCTTTATCAGGAAGAGAGGGGAAAGTGCACAGTTTGCTGCATTTCTCACACTGGCTGGGGAACATAGGTGGCAGATGAACCTGGACTTGCCCCAGCTAGAGGACATGCCCCTCTCCCCAGACTGTGCCCACTGGAGCTGCAACAGTCTTGGAGAGGCTCTTCTCATCTGGTCCCAAGCAATTATGGTGAGAGAGGGCTGGGGTAGTCCTCTCTGCCCAGGGCAGCCTGCATCCTGAACCATCCTCAGCCCCACCCCAGAGCAATGTTTCAAATAAAGCTTGTACCTTTTCATTTTATTTAAAAAGAAAAAGAATTAAGGATCTGAGCAACGCCAAGTAAAGCTTCTGGTATGAAATAAGTTACAACATTGGGCCTTAGAGGTCTGCTATATGCATCAAAGCAATGGGAAGTTCTAGGAGCAGAGAGGGTGGCCATCCTGAAAGTGCCCTCTTCCAGGGGGCACAAGCCCATTGTGCCATTCCACAGTTTTTGGTTTTGCTCCATTCTGATTGGCTGGCTTGGTTTTGTTTTTTTTTAGCTGAGCCGATCTCCCCATCTTGTTTGGCTGTGGGTTGTTTTTCCTCTCTTCTTGCTCAGCTACTGAAGGAGTTGGGGAGGAGGGAGCAAATGTCCCACAAAATATCCACCCTGTCTGGTAAAACAGCGAGGGCTTGTCCTGGTTCAAGACATGTTGCAGAGAGGAAGCCAAACTAACTATTGACGGCTAAGAGGAAACTATGCATGGGGTCTGCTTATTCAGCAGGATTTCTTGCATCGCCTCTTAATCACCAAATACCAGTCACTGTTTGTGACAAGCTATTAAACTACACTAAGCACCAGTCTGATTCAATATTCATGTTCCCAACGTTTCTACTCAAGACAGGTGGTCTTTTTGTTTGTTATCCCCTTGGCAGAGCATCAGTGAGAATCCTACAAGTGTCATCAAACTCCTTCATCTTTGATTTATGAGAGCTGGCCAGAGAAGACCATTTTGTTTCATGACGGCTTTTGAAAGGGGAAAAAATAATTTCAATGTTTAGGTTTGCTCCATATTGAACGGATGAAAATAAAACTTGATGTTTTTGCAAAAAAGTGTGTTGAAATGTCCTTTTTTAAAATAAAAAAGGGCAGGGTCTTTGATTTCCACACACAAAACATCATAATTGGGTGAAAATACATGAAGCCATATCTGTTAATATATGCTAGTGGATAACTCTTATGTTACACAACTAACGCATATTGAATATCATCTCACTAGGTTTTTGAAAAAAAACCCTGTTCTAATATAGTCCTAGCTTTGACAGTGCCAGGGAAGATGCTGAATGCCAGATGGACACACAATTTTGCTTCACACAGAAGCAGCAAATTTCATAATAAGAACAAAGCAATAGCTTTGGCAAAAGCCAAAACATTATTTTGGCCCAAGGAATTCTCTCTTTAAAGAAGAAAGCCTTCAGAATAGAAAGAGTGCATAGCCCTTATGATGAATGAGCATTTCCAAAAAGCAGAACAGAATCTGGTAATTGGTGCCGTTTTACAATTTTGGGTAACGCCAAGGTCAATTTATTTTTAATTTTCATTCAGGCAGGGCAGATATTTAGTGTGCAGCATTTTGTATGTGTGTGGGGGGGAGTTAATGGAATGTTGCCGATGGTTTTTTGTTTCATTTTTAAATGCCCTTGGGAGGCAGTCTTCTAGAAAACGAAGAGCTTTTTGAAGCTGATATAGGCCGTCCGTATACATAACATTTATTTTAGTCTATTCCAGCCTTACCTTGCAGTGCCACTGTATTTGCTGCTAGCTAAAAATAATTAGTCAAGTGAATTCTGCATGTCTTTTTTCATTAGACTAGTGGGAAAACTAAGAGATACTGCTTATCTCTTCTGTCAGAAGCTGGTGGCACCTTATAAAGGCTAATGATGAAATGCAAGCATGACTTTTTCCAGTAACTTTTTTTTAGGCAAGTGGAGCATTTATCTTATTCTTCTCCAGAATGAAGCAACAAGACTCTAAAGTGGATGAATCATGTGATAGCTGGGAAATAATGCAGTAGGAGCAACTGTGCTCTGCAAGACAAGGAGTGCATGAGAGCTAAAGAGTACAGAGAGAGACCATCCCTGAATGCAAAGTCCAGCTCTGCAAAGGATCCTTGCAAATATGGCTCGAAACTAAGCTATTTCATAGATCCCTCTGACTCCTATATCCCCATAGAAACAGTGACCTACAGCTATGGATGCTTCTCCTATTGCTCAAGGAGATGTATAGCTTGGGCAACGAGGAAAGGGTTCCTCTTTCTTGCTCATGCAGATTCTTCCAGCCCACAGAAGACACATAGTTGGGCCTTCTGGATGAGTGGAGCTAGGAGCAGTGGGGGAAGGTAGGGCTGGGGTAGGCAAACCCCCAGCTCTGCCCCCATCCCTCCCCTTCTGCCCAAGCCCTGCCTCCCACAGGAGCCAAGCCACCCCCTTCCACCTGGAGGATAGATGGTGCACAGCCTCTCCAGCCCTGGAGCATGGGAAGGGTGGGTACTCGGGGGCAGCAAGACTCCACCCCCAGTATGCCTGTAGTAGGGGCAGTGTGTGGGTGGAGCCAGGCTGGCAGTTTGGGAAGGCAATACTTTCCCTCACCTAGTGTACTCATACTGCAATTACATGTCCACGGTTGATTTGCACTCAGGGGACTCAGCTAGTAGAGTAGATGTTTGCGCTTCGGACACAAAACCCTCCCTGCTTGCAAATAGATAGCTCCACAGCACAACCTGGAATTACCTACTATGGGCCAGCCGCAAATGTTTTCGTACTCTGTAGATATACTCTTTATTTCAGTGGCACTTCTTTTTAAATTGCATTGCATGATGTGGAAAAGAAAAAGGCCCAAACCCCAAGTCAGTGCTCCAACTCTCACTGAGGTAGGAGGCGCAAGCTCCGTGATGTAACCTCTGTTCTCTGAAAGGGCTGGAACTTGAAAATAAATACACTGCAAAATAAAGCAGCCCAATTTGTGGAAAGAAAAAAAAAGACTCAAAGGAAGAAATGATTATAATGGCCGTAAAGTGGGAAGGTGGCTAATTTGCTTGGCCAGTAGCCAAGAGACTAAAAAAAAAAAAAAAAAAAAAGTCAGACCCATTGAAATACCATAGGCCATTGAATGACTTTAACAACAGCGGACATTTAGCATATTTGAACGCTGTTAAGCTACTAAAGAAAAATTCCATTAAACCCAATAACGTGGATTTTTCTACATTTCATCTTGTTCCTTTAAGTACAGCCATCACGTCTGTTTGTTTTCTGATGCTCCTTTGATCTCAACTGTTCGCCAGAAGCTTTTAAATGCTTTCTAGGAAGTTCACGTAGCTTACTATATTTAAGTTTGTTACATCCAACTAATATAGTATGCAAAAAAAAAATCTTTGTGGAGTCTCTTGCTTCCCACCCCACTTGAGGGACGATCCACGGATATGCCTACACTGCATCTGGGAGTGACCCTTCCGGCCCAAATCCACAGACTTGTGCTAGAGGGTCCCACACTGCCACGCTAACACATCTGTATAGCTGCAGCAGCTCCATCAGTATCTGGGACACACCAGTCCTGTCCCCCAGGACTTCCAAGCCAGACCGCAAGCCTAAACCCCACTCTCTACATAGCTGATTTTATCATGCTAGCACTACCCAGCTAACACAAGGCTGTGGGCCTGGGGTGGAGACTCATTCCCAAATGCAATGTAGACACACCCATATAGGTGAACTGGCAAACACAAAAAGGTAGGCAGTCCATGGCATGAGGTGCTGTCTGTTTTGATGGCTATCAGTACTCTAAAGACACATCCTATCAGGGTAAGTGTGCTGGCCAGTTCTAGGCTAATTTTATTTTTAATCTGATGTTGGTGTAGTAGGACTAGCCAGACAACACACATTCCATTTTGAGAAAATTTGAGCTTTGAGAAAAGAAAGAACAATACCCCAGTCACTGGTTCCTCACTGGGAGATGGAAAATGCAGGTGCAAAACCTTGCTCTGAAACAGGAACTTTCATCTGGGATGAGGGAGACCTGCAATTGTGTCCCAACTACTAGGATATTCTGGTGTCAGTTCCTCCATCTCTCCTGCTGGCACCATTTCACTTTACATATAATTCTGGAATATTAATTGGGACAGAGAGTGAGCGTGACTTAGGGTTAGGGCATTCACAGAGGAGGGGGGCAGCTGGACCCCAACCCCTCCTCCAGTGAATACTTAATTATTTTTACGAAGTGGAACAGCTTCAGACAGCAAGGGAATCCCATTCCAGCACACTCTAGGCCCAAGTGGCTGGGATGACGACAGAGATCTGGGTTCAAGATAAACCCTCGAACATTTGATAAGATTTGCAGAATATTTCAGGCAGCCTTTAATGGGGACCAATGGCAGACTGCTAGATGCTGAGAGTAAAGGATGATCTGTGAATTCCCTTCAAAGCACCTGGCACCAACCACTGTCAGAAGACAAGATACTGAGCTAGACGGACCATTGGTTTGACCCAATATGGTCAGTCGTAAGCTCAGAGATCAAGAGTTTCCAAAAGTGAGAGAGAAAGCATGTAGCATGGACAGGTAATGAACTCAGACCTCTTACATCCCAGTCTGACACCTTCACCCAAAATCATCCTTTCTAGTAACTATTGGAGGCCTCTTTCTAGGATCATATTTTTAATACCTCTAAAAATATTTTGCATAAAATTAAACTGCAATGGTTGGAGATAGTCGTATTTAATTACTCTGTAGTGATTTGCTGCGTCACAAAGATGTAAAAATGAACTTAATATTATTTACGTTAGTTTGGATGTAGCATATCTACTTAAAGTTTCAGATTTACTGAATTAGCTGTTAGTGGCGTTTTGACCTGCAACACATGTTAGCTTTGGGGAGGTTAGTGCTTCATTCAGCATTTGTCTTCTTCCCACTAGCTGGAAAAGCTGTTGTGAGCACACAAGGAGACAAGTTGATGTTTCTTTTTCCAAATGGCTTGATAAATGTCTCACAACAGTGAAGCAAAAAGGCAGATGAGGAAGGCCAGGATCTGATGGCATCTGTGCTTCAGAAAGGCATCCAACTTGAGAGCAGTGTAAAACTCAGCTGGCTTGCTTTGCAGGTTATGTGAAACTGGCCTTCAGTTTTGAAGAGCGGGATTGAGACCCTCAAATTTCACTTTGAGTTTTGTGACAGCAATCCCCCTCTGTCACGTATATTGGCCAAACCAGACAGTCTTTATGCCAAAGGATAAATGGACACAAATCAGGCCTCAGGAAAGGTTACACACAGAAACCTATAGGGGAACATTTTAACCTCTCTGGACATTCAGTAATGGACTGGAAAGTAACCATCCTTCTAGAAAGGAATTTCAAAACTCAGTTACACAGGGAGACAGCAGACCTGGAATTCATTTGCCAATTCAACACTAACAATTTAGGATTGAATGAGGATCTTAACGTGTTAATACACTACAAAGGAAATTTCCACTCTCTGAATATTCACATCTCCACACCAAATGCTGTGAACGACCCACTTCCACTCTGACGTGATTAGCTTAATTACCACAAACAACTTCTTCCTTATATATATATATATATATATATATATATATATACACACACACACCTCTGCGTCTGTAATTTCCACTCCAATTCATCTGATGAAATGGGTTTTACCCACAAAAGTTTATGCCCTCATAACTCTCTTGGTCTCTAAGCTCTGGTCTACACAAGGGAGTTATTTTGAAACAACTCCCTTTATTTCGAAATAACAAGTGAAGCATCCACACTGGCAAGCCTATTATTTCAAAATAATAACTCCTGCTTTCCATGAAGAATAACACTTATTTCAAAATAGTTATTTCAAAATAGCAGTAGTGTGGACACTCCACTGCTGCTATTTGCAAATAACTACTCCCTAGCATGTTTTCCGCTAAGAGGCTCACCTGCACGGCTGTGCACAACATTTCTTCCCTGGTCTACCTCCTTCTGTGCAGCAGCACTCGCACAGAAGGTGGCTGCTCTAGCAGGTGGGGCCGGCTGAGATGACGTGGTGAAGGAGCTGGTGGGGCGGAGGGCAAGGACCTACCGCAGCCACGTGGTGGTCGGGGGGAAGGCCTGTTCCAGTGGCTGGGGCTGCCACGTGGCGGGGGGGGGCAGGGCCTGTTCTGGAAACTGGGGCTGGGAATGAGACCTGCCGCATAGCAGGGGGAGAGGTGGTGTCTTTTCTGGCAGCTGGGAACAGGACATGCCGCATGGCTGGGGCGGGGTCTGCTCTGGTGTCTAGGAACAGGACCTGACTCATGGTGTGGTGGGGGAGTGTCTGCTCCAGTGGCTGGGAATTTGTGTCAATAAATTGGGTGCCACAGCGGCACACATCCAAACCAGCACACATGACCTCAATGTTGGTGCACAAGCCAAAACTCACTCCGCTCATGGTCGGAAAATCTGAAAGGGAACACTGCTCTCCAGATTCGTTTGAAGTAATTACTCCCCAGGGCTTCCTGGGGCTCTAAGCTGAGGTAGCACATCCACATTAAGGGAGCTGCCTCAGACTAATGTCGAGGTTTCCTTGTAGTGGGAACATGCTATCTGAAAATAGTTACTTTGGGAATTATTATTTTGAAATAAGTTATTTTAAAATCATTTCCTACTGTCGGCTCGCATTAAAGTGCCACAGGACTCCTCGTTGTTGTTGCAGATACAGGCTCTCACAGCTACCCCACTGAGACTTTGAGTTTTGAGTGCATCTGAAACCAAACTCTCCCGTTGAAACTGCACCGATAGCAGCGAGGCTGATGAAGTTTATATAAAAAAAAAAGCAAGAGCATGAATTCCCATGGAAGATTCAAATCCTTTGATGAACATGAGCTAAGGTTTGAATTTGCAATTAAACATAAAAGGCAAGTTTCAAATGGTTGGGGGATGTTGTAGCTCATTAGGTAGAGTGGAGTGGAAATTAATACTACATTTAAACTGTTAGTTTATACCAGCCTTTAGATCCCAGCACTTTGAACTAAGTACACCTCCATACTAGAAACCTTTGTCAGCATAGTAATGTTGGCCAGGAGCATGATTCTTGTGACATTTCTGTACTATTGAAACTCTGGTGTAGATTCAGTTATATTGGCATCACAGTGCTTTTGCCGATGCATCTAATTTTACTTGCTGAACTAATACAGGAATCTATACGCTGATGCTCCTACAGGTTGCATCTCCCTAAACCAGGACTCTCTGGTCTGGCAACATCCATGGTCAGACCATGGATGTTCCTGGATGAGAGGGTCCTAGTGGCCAGCAGCTGGGAGCCCAGCGGGGACTGGTGGTAGCAGAATCCAGGTCTGGGCAGTCCAGCAGCAGAGCTGGAGCTGCGGCAGCCTGGCAGTGTACACGGAGTCACAGCAGCCCAGTGGCCAGGGCCAAGGCAACCCAGATGTGGTAGCAGGGGTTGGGGTCAGCTGGCAGACAGCCCCAGCTAGGGTTTGGGGCAAGAGTGCCAGTCTGAGCTGGAAGGAGCCAGTGGTGGGGAGGGATGGGCAGGATGGGGGGCTGGTT
>JANRFK010001158.1:8356661-8369656 GCA_030068395.1 Apalone spinifera | reverse complement strand
CCCCCCCCCCCCCCGGCATTACTGCGCATGCTTCCGACAAGCTCCAGGAGCTTTAAACACCAAAGGGGCAGGAGGTGACACCCGCAGCGAGGGAGTTATCGCCCGGCGGGGCAAGGATAGGCCAGCGGTTGGAGCTGGTTCAGCCCCCACCCCACCTGTGACGGCAAAGGTCGGTACCCCTGAGGATTCTCCGCCACTGGGAGAAACCGGAGGTAACCTACCCCTTCCTCAGAGGCTGCCAGTGGCAGGAGGACTACAAAGCCCACAGACCCCAACCAGGATGAGGGAGGGTGGACTCGAGGAGGTGGCCACCATTAGGCTGGTTGCCACAAGGTAGGCACACTGTGGGTAGGGAGTGGCCCAGGATAGGAGGAAACCCTGAGAGGTTGTTGGGTTTCGGTGGCTTGACCCCCGTCAACCAAGCGGAGGTGATTGCTCTCCCTTTAGGGCCCTGGGCCGGGACCCGGAAGTGTGGGAGGACCTGGGTCCCCTTATCCTCACCTGTGGCGTGGCTAACGACCCTAGAGACTGGACTGGGACAACTGGGAACTGAGCTGGGTAGCGAACCTTCTAGTGAAGACTTGAATAACTGGTTGGGCCAAATTGTGGACCCTGGGTGTAGGCTATAACGGGCCAAGGGTGGAGAACTTGTGGTAACGCCCGCACGGGAAGAGACCACTGGCAGGGCCATGGGTTGCCCAGTTCCAGGTGGGAATCTCGTGGGAAGGCAAGAGCAATACAGGAGACGCCCCCTTCCAGGGGCATGACCTTCCCCATGGAGGGGACGTCTCAAGGGGCAGCTTCCTGACACCCATGATCTGGCAAATTCCTTCAATCAGGACCAATCAGTTCCCAAGATCTAATTTGTATTACTTTGCCTGTACAAACATAGCAGAAAACGTTTTGTTATATAAATCATGGCAGTATTCTAGCTTCTCCCCAGGAATGATGTTTTCCCTGGTATGCCCATAACTGTTAATGAGACTTCTAAGAAACCTGGAAAGCCTTATGTATCTATTGGTATCGAATGAGTCTTGTCACAGGAGGAAGACGCTAAAAAAAACAATTACACAGCTAAAAAGTAGTGGGTGCAAAGCTCTTAGTTTTATGGTGAGAATGTTCTTGGAGTTCATCTGCCTTTGGGTAAAAGTCATTTGCTCTTTAATATACAACTGCAGAAGCAATACTACAGTTTACCTCATGGACCGCCATCTTCCCTCTCCCCCCATAGACTCAATTTTCTTTTGGGGTAGGAGGGAAAACTGCTTTGGACTGAAATATCTCATTCTTGTTCAAAGTCCAAAGGTTTGTTCCTGAAAATCTGCAATATTTACTCATCTATTCTGTATTTAGGAAAATGTGTGGGTGAGCAGGTAAGGGTGACAGAATACTATATCCAGTTTTCATGAACACTAAATGGATTTGCTTTCTTGTCAAAAGCAGAATACATGCATAAGACCATGGTGGCCCCTCATAATTTGACTCCAGACTGGTTAGTCGCTGGTTTGGGATCATTTCCCATAAGCGCCACCCTTGCCTCCACTGATGGAACTGCAAGCTGTATGGTTGCTGCAGGTGTAGGGAAGAGAGGAAAGAGATCACAAAGGATTTCTCATTTGGTAAGAGGTGGTTGATTTGGCCATGAGAGCGTAGAGATGGGAAATGGGTTAAGGAGCACTGAAGTGCTCACAGCATCCTCAGGTTCTTGTCATAAGAGACGAGGCATAATTTAGAAGAATCTAAAGTTAATTTCCCTATACTAAGAGGCTGCATGCATCATCAGCGTGTGCAAACGTGATAGCAAAGCACTGGAGACTCAGTGGAAAGGTAACCACTGTCAAATACCATTTTCAACATAGATGGGTGGCCTTGAATAATTAGGAAGGACAGCATACAGCTGACTGGGGGCAAAGTTAAGCTACATATTAATCTAATTAGATGCACACTTTAGTTATAGACAATTACATGTTCTTTAAGTGCATTTATATTGCTTTGCTTATAAAACTAAATTTCCCCAAACAAAGGTGCTTTTCTGCTTTCAGAAGTAGCTAAAATTTGAATTCTAAACGTAATTAACTGTATTTTTAATTTTTTTTAAATGTAAAATGGAGGTGGCAAAATGGATATACTATTTTCTCTGTTGCTAAACCTACACACACACACACACACACACACACACACACACACACACAGTTTTTCCTAAATGGCTGAGGAAATATTGTCCATCAGCACCTTTTGAACAAGAAGGAGGTTTTCCCCTCAAACAAGAAAATGGAGTACATGGGGGGCCGTGAGGAATCATGAAGTAAACTGTCATAACTCTTCTGCAGTTCTATACCAATGTTCCATGCCCAAAGGGTTCCAGAAAGCTCCACGTAGCTGACATTCAAACCATCAATTCCCACCCTTTCTTATGCAATTTTTAAAGCTTTTCTGAAAGTCAACACAGAGGTCACATCATCTATATTTCTTCGTAATGAGAAGCCACCAAGTTGCAAGTGAGATGTATAAACCTGTATGTAGATGTATACCCAAAACATTGCAACTATGAGCAGGGTTTATAGATCATGCTATTATGTTCCTGTACATTCATTTCACTGTTCAGCCAAAATCAGCTGCTTGAAGAGTCAAATTAAATATATTTTAATTACATGATGTTCCACTTCTGTGAATTGTTAGTGCATTTTTCTGCCTTGATCTGACATATCGAGGCATCTTTCTGTGCTTTTTAACTTGGTTAAACTGTAGTTCTAGATTAAGTATCAGAGCCTTTTTCACAACATGAGGCATAAATATGAATAACATTTGGCAATAAGCATGGTGTTTTCTTCTTTCATCCAGTAAGTAGTTTGCTGTTGCTATTGCTTTGCCCCTGGCAAGAAATAAGAGGCAATTTTCTTCCCATATTTTTGTGCATGTAAAATAAGCATTTTCAGGATATGTATCAGAATACTGAGGGAGCTCTGACTAGACCATTTGTCACATAAAATCTCATGTATATGTATATTGCTGGAGTGTTTACAATAAAAGATCTTTACTCGCTGAAATGTTTGTTCTGCAGATATCACGAGAGCCAGTTAAGTTAATGGGGACCTTATTATTTATATTCAAGAACATTCAGTGTGACAAATCAATAGTGTGTATTTGCAGGAATAATTGCCACTGTTGCAAACCTAGACAAATACAAACAAAACCATGCAATGATTAACCAGGTCTAATTATATTTGTTGTCCAAGGAAAGTTCTAAAGGAATTTAAGAAACACATCTAGACTCACATGATACCATCTGCTATTGCTTGTAGTAAAGCCAGCACAAAACAAACGCTGAGATTTTTATGGAGTGTTTTTCTTTTGTTTTATCATCCCATTTCCTTCATTTCAATAAAACAACTACTGGAGATAAATAGGGAGACTTGTGATCAAGAAAAAGATTTAAAAACAGAAAAGGATGTTGCGGTCAATCGAAACTCATTTGTTCTTTGTAAAAAACATTCCTCCCTCGCCCAGCAGTGAGTTATCAAATAGAAGAGCTAGAACTGGATTGAGGTAGCATATTTGATAGTCTTAATTTTATGAAGTGTATCACCAGAACTCTGAAGAAAGTTATTTAGGAATTCCTCATATCTTCCAAAGAAGCATTATAAAAACTTGCATAGTGCCTACCAATGCACTTACTGGCACTGATTTCAGTTAGGGTGAATCTACCCTGCACCTTTATCTCAAGATAACTAGCATTATTTCGAAATAGCAATGTGAGCGTTTACACAGCCATTTCGTTATTTTGACATAACGGATGGCGTATTCCAAAATCTGTAAACCTCATTCTACGAGGAATAACGCCTATTCCAAAATAGCTATTTTGAAATAAGGTGTGTGTAGACGCTCCACTGCTGCTATTTTGAACTAGCCCCTCACCAGGGCCATTCAAAGTTATTCTTCCCCAGTGCGTCCTGGGGCTCTAAATCGAGATAGCACGTCTACATTAGGGAAGCCTGCCTCGGACTAATTTTGAGGCTTCCCTGCAATTTAGACGTGCTATTTCGAAATAAGCTATTTCGGAATAACTATTCCGGAATAGCTTATTTCAAAATAAGTGTGCCATGTAGAGACACCCTTAGACTGAAACTAACCTGGCAAATAGTTGTTGAAGTTAATAGGTGAAAATCTGGCCTCGTTGAAGAAAATGTGAGTGTTGCCACTGACTTCAATGTTTCCAAGGTGTCACCTAGTGAAACCAGTTTGCCCTGGTCTACACTAGAATGTTATTTTGAAATAACAAGCAAAGGGCCCACACTACCAAGCCTGTTATTTTGAAATAAGGGGCTGGTTATTTTGAAATAATTCCTGCTTTCCTTGGGGGAATAAGTTTATTTTGAAATAATTATTTCGGGAGTTATTGTTTCGAATTTAGTTATTTCGAAATAAATTCCTAGTGTAGACATGCCCCCCAAAAGTAGAAGCTGTTCCATTTTGTTCAGCTCCTGACCTCTCCCCCTCCTCTCACTGCTAATTGAACACGAGATCCTGGCCATCCTCAGCATTAGGTCATTGGGTCAACCTCTCCTCCCGCCTTCCCATAGCTGCCCACCATCAATCTCTGGTCTGTCTCCCTTCTTTCATTCTGGAAGCCAAAGCATCCTCTGCATGACTTAGCCCTCTAGTCAAGTCACTCAACAGTCCCCAATTCTGTGGCATCTCAAAATCTTTCCCTCCACACTCCTGAACAGTCTTCCCATTCACAGCCTCAGAGCCACTTCTTCAGCAGCTGGTAGGAGAACCCATGCCCGCCATCTACTCCAGGTTCCAGTCCAGGGACCCTCAACCCAGCTCTTGGCTTTATTCTTCTAGTCCTCACTACTATCTCTCTAGGCTACCTCCTTCTCTTCTAGTTTTCCCATCCCTCCTTTCTCTGGGAGTGCCAGCTCCAAACCCTTCTCCCGCTTCCCAGGGGGTGACCACTGCCATCATCTGTTGCCAGTTTGCTGGGTTAAGAAGCCCTGCTTCTTCCTTCTCAGTTCAGCCTGCTGGGAGTCAATCCTTGTTCCTATTAAGTCCAGAGGCTCTTCCTCCATGTGCAGCCTCTGGACTTCATAAGCCTACCCCGCCACCTCAACATCTTCCATCCCTGTGTGAGGTGGATATCCCATAACAGCACTCCACCCCACTTCCTTTTGGTTTCCCCTGGGACGTACAATAGCAATTATGGAGATAATGCCATCAGTGGAGGTGAAGTTTATTGTCATTCCCAAGTATAGTATGAAAAGTTCGATTCACGTGCACAGGAGCTCATGTAATAGGAAACAATGTTGACTTCAGGCACAGAGATCCATCCAAGAAGCGCCAGGATCAGGGTCTTTTTTCATCAATTCTTGAGAAAAACCTGTAATTGTGTTACGTATGCACTCATTTTCTTTCGAAAGAGACTGTCTAGACAGCCACAACTTTTTTGAAAAAGCGAGCTGCTTTTTCCAAAGAGAACACCCAGGCAATCTGGATGCTCTCTTTCAAAAAAGCCCTGTTAGCAGTCAAGAAAACATTTTTCTGAAAGAGCTTTTTTGAAAAAAGGCATTCTTCCTCGTAAAAAGAGGTTTACCACTGTCGAAAAAACCACCAAGTTCCTTCAATTTAATTTCAAAAGAACGTGACGGCAATCTAGATGCAGGTGAAGTTTTTTTTTTAAAGTCCGCTTTTTTTCGAAAAAACCCTGTAGTCTAGACATAGCCATACATTGTCCAGGTTTCAGAGGGATTCTGGTTAAGATTCTGCACCTCTAATGATCAAAAACCACAAGGCCCTAGTGTAGCACTTAACCTCCAAAAAGTACTTTACGAATCTCAATCAATAAGGTAAGAAACGTTTTGTCCCTCACTCATGGATGTTGAAGTAGAGAGACAGAACAACTCTTCTGAAAAACACACGGATCAGAGGCTAGGCATGAAACACTCAGTTCCTAGTCCCACGGGTCGCCACCAATAGAAGAGCTGAACTTTGTGGGATGCATCTGGCAGCATTATTAAATGCAAGGTACAGCAGGATGGTGCACTTAGTCCCCTTTCGTATTCACCTCCGTTCTTTGTTCGCAATGCTTATGAGTTCTGAAGTCACAGCTTCACATTTTTATCCTTGACCCTGGGACAGGAAGGGCACTGTGGCTCTTGATGTAAGCAGTAGCAACACTTCCTTGACTCTGCCTGCTAAAAAAGAAAAAAAAATACAAAAACTCAAGAAAGAAGCTCACAGGACCATTTTCTTTGTTTCTAAGCATATTCTTGCTGTTCTTTGATTGCTGCCTCTCAGGTGGATTCTTACTTCTGCAGGAAAGCATTCTCTTCCCCATCCAAAATTCAATTGGTTAGGCATTGAAAAGAAATGTTGTGCTTAACAGGAAGATGAGAGACGTGTGCTATATAGCAGAGGTGGGGAACCTAAGGCCCGGGGGCCGGATGCGGCCCCCAGCTTGCTTGGATTTGGCCTTCGGAGCTCCCCTCCCAGCATTGGGGAGCCCTCATTAGCAGTCCCGGGGGCCTGGTGCACACAAAGTCTACTAGCCTGGGCCCCCCAGCCTCTGGAGTGCAAGGGGTATATTGGGAGTGTCTTTCTCCTTCTCAGTCGGGGGGCCACGTCAGTGAGGGTTTGGTTGGGTTTTTTTGCTTCTCTCTTGTGTGCGGCCACTGTGGTTTTCTCTGTGGGTCAGTGGCACCCAACCCAAAAAAGGTTCTCCACCCTTGTTTTATAGAGTAGTAAATTGTTTCATTTCTTCCTTGAATTGCTGGGATACAAAGATGATGCCTTAATGTATTCAGGGGCTAGTCACTTGAGCTAAAGAAACATGCATTTCATACGGTGGAGTAGGGAAACCCTAGCTAAGGCTGCATTCGAATTTTTTGTTTAATAAGAATATTAACTAGAAGTGAGCCTAACTTTAGATACAAGACCACTTTGTATCTAACTTTGGGTCTTCCTATAAACAGAACCCTGAGTGAGAACTTGAGACAACTCCAGAAACGAATCCATGCTATGCTGTTGAGTCAGACTCCACTAAGGAGTGAGTCAACTAAAGAAGTTCCTCAAACAATTAAGAACATTTCTTTTGACTGTATTCGGGATACCCCTCACATTACAAGCAATACAGGCCACGCCTATTAGGAAAGTCCACTAGCACCTGGGACATGATAGTTTCTCCTCTGTTGTCCACAGCAGGTAGCACATTATATGTAACAGACACATTATGTAGCGTGTTAAAGTCATAGTTAGTGGAAATATTGTAAGGCAAATACAATATAGTGAATCAGTGCAATATACTAAAAAGCAGCAGTTAACTCATCTCATTTACTTTAAGATCTACTCTGAGATGTATAGACTTTTTTTTTGGCCATCAGCAGCACAATAATAACCAAAGGGGCACATTGATGGATGCTAACTGTTCATGTCTATGGAAAACAGATATAAAACAACAAAGTGATATTCTCTAACATCTCTTTTTATCACTCTCTTATCGTAAAGTTGGTGTCATTCTTTACTATTGTTCTAGTTTCTACCGAAGTGATATTTTTTCCTCTGTTTTAACATTTTTCACTCTGTTGACTTATCTTTATTTGATGAAGTTGAAAAAAATTGGACTCACTAGTGAGAACAAATTTGCTATAAGAAGTTTAATATCCCTTTCCTACAAATTCATCTCTTACCACAGTTTGAGTTGTTTATAGAAGCACATTAAATTTTTAACTAGGGCATATTTAACTGGTGATAATGACTGATTTCTTGGGATTTACTGCTGAAGTATTCAGCTGTATGTAATCCAGTAAAGCAGGATTGCCTCAATTTCAGAAGTGATGAATTACTCAACTGTTTTTAAAAGCTGATTCAAAATGGAAAAGAAAATGTATATCAATACTTACAAGCTTAAGAATTCTGTTTATTAAAATCAGAATATATATTGAATTATATCAACCATTCCGAAATATATTTTGCTCCTTTTAGTACATGGTTTTATTTGTCGAGTAAGTCAAAGTCAATCTATTTAAAACAATTTTTCAGACAAACATCTGGAAAGAACGCCATTTTTTAAAAAGTAAAATATAGCAGCATTACTATTTGGATCCTTAAAAGTTTCAAAGGAGTAGCTGTGTTAGTCTGTAACTTTAAAAACGAGTAGTCCCGTAACTCCTTAGAGACTAACAAAAATATATATAGTATCACGCATTTTCATGGGCAAAACCCACTTCTTCAGATGAGCTGAGTGGAGAGAAAAGGGGGGATCTGCATAATGTATTTGGATCTTTGTAATTAAGGAATTACAACTCCTAAATCTTTCCTAATCTAACATTCCTACCATATACTTTTTAATGACTCAGGAGAAAATAAACCAAAATATGGTCTGTCTACATTTAAATGATGTTTCTATATTATCTGTGTGGTATTTAGGATTTCTTATGGGGACACCTGAATCTCTTCAAATTCAATGCCAACTCATCTTTATCTTCTAAATTCTTTCCTCTCCCCTTTCCTTCCCCTTTCTTCACAAGTGTGTGCAACCTGCATGTTTAACTAATATTCTCTCCTTACAGTTCCCACATGATATAGGCACCTGGTGTTGCAACTTTTCCTACAACATCTAGAACCTAATGTGTTCCTCTCCATTCCCTAGACCTTGGTCACCTTTCCTTTGTCAAGAGCTGCTCACAGGAAGCCATTTGGAGAACATAACTTTATGGAACTTACAAACTTAACCCCACAAACGCTATTTGGATGTCAGTAGGGCTTTCTATACGCTAGTTTTATTCAGACATGAGACATTATATTCAATTAATGTAACAACCTTAGTTTATGCAGCCTCCTCCTCTTCTGGTCCAAGACAGAAAAAGCAATCTGAACTTGGATACAAGCTTATTGTCACTGGGGTATAGACACTCTCTCTAACTGTGACCAGAATCAACCTAATAAAATTATCATACAAAATTTGATACATTTCTGTGAACTATTTCAGGCTTGAAGAAACAGAAAAAAGTTTAATCTAAAATCCTTTACCAGCTCTATCATTTAGGGTGCGTCTGCACTGCAGGTTTTAACTCGTAATAAGCTACGCAAATTGAGCTATGCCAATTGTGCATCTTATTTTGAAATAGAGCACTCTTCCTCCAACTTCCCTTATTCCTCATACAATGAGGGTTACAGGAGTCAGAGAAGGAAGTCCTTAGGCTTGACAGTATTTTGATAGTATTTTGACAGTATTTCAAAATAACAGCCTGTTGTGTAGACACGGACTAAGTTATTTCGGAATAGCGCTAGTTATTTCAAATAGTATTGCAGTGTAGATGTACCCTTACATATCTGCAGGTACAGACCTTTGTCACAGCACCCAAAGTCTCATTTGACTTGCCTTTCATCCCAGGCTGTTCCAATCATTGCTGCTAAAGTCCTTCCTTCCTTCCCTATTATCATGAACGTAACTAGCCCTTCAAGTCCCTTCCTCATATTTTTGCACCACTTTCAAGCGTCTTGTTCTCATCTACAAAGCTCAGCCCATCCCTATGTCTCTGCTCTAATTGCCTTCTGCTCCCCTTCAACTGTCTAGCTGAATACATTCAAAAGCCTGTCAACTGGAAAAGTCATTCAAGAAAGAAAATCACTTTCTCTACCCTGTGCCACCAACTGAGTACTCTGCTGGCTGAAGGAGCAAAGGAGTGGGAGAATCCAAAATTTCAACCTCAGCTGATACCTTTGAAAACCAGAAATTGTTGCACCATGATTTCAGGAAAAAAACCCTTTCATCCTTCAACCTACTGCAGGAAAAAGTGGAGATACTCTGGGCCAAACCCTTAGCTGCTGTAAATCTGTGTGTCCCAGTTCAAATCAAATCAGCAAAGGATTTCACTAGAAGACCAGTTATAATTGTTTCTGATCTTTCCCTAGCAAACTCACTGGGTGAGAAAACTACAAGTAAATTAATTTTAGCTTTCGTAAAGGCAATGATTTCCGAATGTGTTGAACTTTTCCACCTTACATCACAACTGAAATAATCCTGCCAACACAGAGAATGTAACTCCATATACTGACCACAAGAAGAAATGGCAAGGCGAAATCCATCATGATTTTGTATTTTGTATATTTTGTATGTATGCCATAGAAATTATTCTAGTGAGTGACCCATAAAAGGACAGCAATCGTAGAGTAATCACTCATCCTAAGTTGCTGGAGATTTTCTGTAACAGACAGGAAGTTTTGACAAAGATCAAGTATGTCCTTTGTTTGTCTTCTCTCGAACACACAGTTCATCAATTTTGTTGCCCTGTGATACAGTCAAGTAACTAAATAACACAGCAAAAGGCTGTGTGAAGTTACGAAATGGAAATGACTATTAGCAATAAGAATGCCTCTCCTTTTTTAATATGGGATTTGTTACTACTGTAGGCAGCCCTACATCCACCAGGGAGAACAAGGTGACCACAATGCCTTGAGTTATTTTATGATGGGTGTTAGGCTTTTGGTTACAGTACGTGGTCTGCTTCCAAAATATTTTAGAACTATTTTATGGCCACAGAATTTGAGACTTGAAGAAAAGTTCTGTGCAGCTTCAAAGAACTTGCAACTGTCTCACAAACAGAAGTTGGTCCCATAAAAAGATCTCATTTCACTCACCTGGTCTCTCTACTATCCAGGGGCCAACATGACCTTGCTACTCCAAACATAGAAATGAAGAGAGGGAGTCTGAGAAACTAAACTATTCCTTGAAGGGTAAATCTAGGGCAGGTACCCCATGATAGTTCATGTATATGCTCATGTTTCTAAGACACTTATCATGCATGACATTCAACATGGGATGCTCACCTTATTTGCATTAATCATAAAAAGAGGATCCAGATTTCAGATATCCCAACATTAAAATGTTTGGATTCAGGATTTTGGTTTTGTCCACTGTAAGGAAAAGAATCAGCTGTGAAATTGAGCAGGGCGGGAAGGGGAAGTAAAGAGGGGGAGAAGAGGTTCCTAAACTGTCAGAGGTCTGGCAGCGTTTAGAGGCAGAGTTTTCATTCAGGCCACTTGCGTTTTGACATTTCAGAACATGCTTTCTGCTCACCAGTGCTATAGAGCTGACACTGGATCAATTTAGAAAACACTTAAGCACATGCTAAGCAAGCTCACTTCTGCTTTGCTGAATCAGAACCATAATGGTCTGTTTCAGAGAGCAACATACTTAGGAAGCTTCATTCACATCCCCTGTACAAAACATTTTATGAAAGGAAACTTTTAATGATTTTCTTGCTAAAAGATAAGGGTATTTATTTTTAAAAACTCCATTGGTATCATTAGAGGCATTTGTACAAAAAGCAAATTTAAATATATATTTTTGAAATCTCAGTTTCTTGAACTGATATTTTCCCTTTTGGCCATCTTTTAAGGTTGCTCACAGCATTTGGGCAGTATTTGCTTCAGCTCCCTTAGGAAAAGCTCCCAGGGATAAAGTTTGTAACACCTTTGTATCTGTCAAATTCACTCTGCTTTTAGGGCTACAGAGTTAGAGAGTTAAAGAAAAGAAAGCAACCAGAGTAGCTGATATTTTTAATATAGGGAATTCATTTCATGCAAACAAAAATATCAAACAATAAATGCTATTAGACTTTTTATAAACAGTACATCCCATTTGAATTCCAAGTAGAAATTGCCACAAAACAATTGCATATAATGAAACTTGCAAACAAATAGGCTATCAACCCAAAACATTAATTTGGAAGGTTTCAAAATGTGAATTAGAAACATACCACAGTAAGAGATTAAAACTAAATAACTTTGAATAGAAATGGAAGATTTTAATGAGAATTATATTTGCTTGCTAACATCAGAGGTATTTGTTTACCTCAATTCAAAGGGTCTGTTAAGGGAAATTATATTTTTTTTCCTAAATGAAGTTGGTGTGAAAAATAAAGACTAAGGTCCTAATTGTTCATTGTGAAGAAAATGCTGCATCTGCATTAAGCCCTATGACCTAGCAGATCTTAAAATGCATGGATGGCACAGGCATGAACCAAAAGCCAGAATCTGAATACTGCTGGATTGATTTTAAAATTTGTGGGGGGACATAAATACACAGGTTAGGTAGGGTGACCAGACATCCTGATATTATCAGGATCATCCAGAAATTAGGGGCTTTGTCTAATACATGCAACTTTACATCTCCTTTCCCCATTCCATCCCCCAAAATAACTGTCCCTATTTTTCCACATTTGCTAGCTGATCACCCTACGCTTAGGGAAACGGAAGGTCCAAATACAGAAATTGTCTTGTCAAGACAATGTGCTCAACAAAAACGCAGACGCAAAATTCTCTACTGAATTACTCCCTTGATTTCAATGGCAAAAAAACAGCAGAGAATCTAGGCCCTGGTTGTGCAAATCCTTTGTCTTTGGATTATGCAGGAAGATTCCAATGTATAAAACTTATCTTTAAATATTGTTGTTTGAGATGTAGCTCAACAAAAAGCAGGAAATTAAGACCCATGCCGTTTTCAGAGAAGCAGGCTATAATGAGCTGCAATCGCATCCTTCCCATTTATTTCCTTGCCCTTTGTTGGTTGGTGTCAAAAATATTTAAATAACACATAATTTGGTCTTTAGATTTGAGTGATTTGTTTTGCTGTTTACCATAAATAAATAGGAGAGCACGACTGAAAATCAGAAGGAGGTGGGGGAGGGAAAACAAAGCAGCACATCAGTTATGTGAAGGACATTCAAGGTAAAATCCTGCTGTTACTGAAGTTGATAATAAAACTCTTTTCGGATGCAGAGGGGCCAGGATTCCTCTTTTATAGCAGCTCGTGCTACGATGCACAATGTACTTGGATCTGGCTTAGGAAGAACTTTCACTTTTTGGAATACAATGGCTGCTTTAGAATCTTGGTTATGTGTGCCGAGTTGTACTCAGAGAGAGAGTTCTCCCCTTGCAATGAATAGACAAACTCATTAATGTCATGACATGCATCTGACGAAGTGGGTCTTTGC
>JANRFK010001158.1:8344094-8355401 GCA_030068395.1 Apalone spinifera | reverse complement strand
AAAATACATAATAAATAGCACATTTTATCTCTGAAGCAGACGACTTCTAACAAACTGTAGACCAGTGTTACCAGATCAATCAGGCCCGTTATCATGTGTGAAAGCAGGTTTTCCAGGCAGGATTCTTTCAGGTAATTATATTATCTGAAAATCAAATTTGCACTGGAGATTTGAAGATATTTTTATTCTTTCTCTGTGGAATATCTCCGAGGAACGTGGCATATGAGTTGGCTTCAGTAAAGTTAATGGATTTCTATGGGGCATTGATTAAATGTGGCATCGGAATGGCAGATTGTGACAGGTTGTGATCACAGACAACCCCTTGGGATTCTTCACCAGTGTGCTGATTATGCTACTGACACCAACCTTCTTGCACTCTCGGGCTCCCCATCACCCTGTCCTGGTGTGTCAGATTCTCCGGTCTCCCTCAGATTAAGCATAGACTTGGGTTACTGGCCCCACCCCCATAGTGCAGTGCAAACACTAAACCACTTCAGCTCTTGGATAATGCAGCTCTGGTACAATGCCCAAGAAACCAACCCTCAAAAGAGATCAAACCCCCAAATAAATCCGTCTTTCCCTGAGGGTACGTCTACACTGCAGGGCTATTTCAGAATACTGAAGGTATCCTGAAATAGCTACCTTGCATCTACACAAGCCACCCATTATTTAGAAATATTTTTCAAAATAACAGGTGCACCATTTCGCCATCCCGGTAAACCTTGTTTCATGAGCGATAAGTGATAGCTTGCTGTGTAGATGCGCCAAATTTCAAAATGAGCTATTTTAAAATGGATTCGTAATAAGATACGCAATGTGCGTAGCGCAAATTGTGTATCTTATTTCAAGTTTAGGGTGCTGTGTAGATGCACCCTGAGTAAAAGTTGTACATAAAGAAAGCTTGGGAGGTTGTTTGCCCTCTCTATCAACAAAAGAGAGATGCTGCTACGGATGGGGGAAAGGGAGAGGAAGAACAGAAGCGGACAGGAAAAAAGTGTGAAAAAGAGTGTAAGAGGGGTTCCAAGATTCAAAGTTGGCTGAGGGAAGTGTAGGGCAAGATACAGGCAGACTGAGAATAGGATGAGAAAGATGCAACAGAGAATACAAAGCAAAACATAGAGAGAATGAGCTCCAGGCCCACTGAATCACTACCACAGCACTATCCAGTGTGCTCTGGATAGCCTTAAGGGCTGGGGGGGAGAAGTGGGAGCGGTGGAGAAATAGCTGTAAACAGGGGTGGGTATAATTATACTCATCACATGGTTATGATTATGCATGATTTGGGTGCATAATCATATGTGGAGTATGGTGTGGTCTGAACAGCACTGAGGGCTGGTTGCCCCAAGCCCCACCCCTTCCATCCAAGGCCCCACCCCTTCCAGGAGCCCAGAGCTAGCCCTCTCCACCTATGCCAGAGTTTCAGCCTGGCTGTTGACGCCCCTGCTCAGAGCCATCTCTGTTTTGCATAAAAATGTTATTCTGCCACCTGTGAAAGCTAAATCATGCAACGTGTTTCACAGTTGTCACCTCCCAAAACAGATTTAAATCACTATGTCACAGTCTACCGTCAGATCAGATCCTAGAGGCACTTTATCCATATCATCATTCTGTTCCTAAGGCAGAGTAGAAGAGGAAAATGTGCCCATTTGTCTGCTTTATACAGCGACTGTAATTAGAACTCCACTATTTCTTCATGTTCAAGGCAACTGTGGGTAAGGCTACACTTTAGTTACTAACACTTGAACTTGATTGGGTTAGGTCTTGGAGCATCCATGGCCGCATGTGCTTCAGCATGGACAGTACTGGCATACCCACAACCCTTGGTAATTAGTTACAGAGCTAGCCTGCACTGAAATGCTGCAGCTTCACTGCGTTGGTATCTCAGCTAACTAGTTCACATATGTCTGCTCAAGTGGCAGTCGCACCGTAGATACACTCTTGTTACTAGAAAAGAACAGGTAATGCAGGGGCAGATGGAGTAAATGGTCTTCTTTATTGTAAATACTCGTTCCACCTCAGACCCCCCAAACCTAGGATCCGAGTGCACAACAAATTCACCACAGGGTCAACTTTTTATCGTAGTTAGTATGCAAATACACTTATTGCCCCTTAAAACACCAATTCAGTATCGTGAGCACCCAAATCATGCATAATCATAACCATGTGATGAGTATAATTATACCCACCCCTGTTTACAGCTTTTTAGCTAAACCCAGCAGTTTTACATTGCATACTTCTTTAATCAGCGACTTACAAGGGGGAAAAGAAGGAGTTGTAACCCTCAATATGTTTCAGACTGGGTGGGAAGGAGGGCAGGAAGGAAGACAGCATACAGTTATAGAGAAAGAGTGTTCATTAGAAGTTACATGCTTGGTACAGCTACAAAATTATCTATCCCAAGCAAGCAGAAAAGGGGGAAAACATGTCTATAAATCCACAGGGCCAGTGCCTGCCCATGCTGCACCCCCATCACCATGGTAGTGATTAACCAGTGATTAACCTTATTTAACTCTTACCCACCCCCAACAACTCTGAAGTGCATTAGTCACAAAAGCAGGGAAGTAATCCTGCCAACATATCTGTGCTGGGAAGGACACAGACCTTCAAGCGCTACAAGACCCTAGCAATGTAAAATGCTTCCTCTACTCTCCAACATCACTGTGATGGATAGGAGCAGTGCTGGCCAGCACCCAGTGACTAAAGGGTTAAACTCAGGTAGCTAGCAAGGGTGTTGGCTGAAAGCCGGGAAAGATAGGTGAAATTTGAATTGTATAGTGATACCTGCTGCTGTTTCTCTTTGTGTGACTTCTAAGTTAAGGGCTGGAGGGAGCAGATGCAGTAATCAAAATTACTATGCAAAGTATATTAGGCATGGAAGTGAACTGGGCTTTGAGGTACGGATCAGCATGGATCATGAGTAGAGAAGGGAATGTATGTTTAGTCGTGATCAGATTGTTTTGATTGTTTGGTTAAGCTTCTCTGTGTGAATCCATGCCTTCCCTCCCCTAGGAACTAAGTATACTTGATCAAGTCTATCTTTTTGTTTTGTTAACAAAATCACCTTTTTTAAGGCAATGATTTGATTCATGTGTCCTGGAAGGAAACAGGAGGTCTGTGTCTGTGGATGCATGCCTAAGACTCAGAGGTAAGCTACCAGAGACTGCAGCTTGTTTTCTCTTTTTTCCCCCCAAACTCTCTTGTGGTAAAGGAGCTTGGCGGTAGCCCTGTGGAAGAAATCCAAGTGCTTTCTTCCTGGGTTCAAGAAGAAAGGGGTTCTTTCGTGTCACTTGGTGCTGACAGCTACCCCCCAAAGTCAGTGAATCTGTGACCTTGGGGAGTTTTTAAGCACAAGCCTCTAGAGTCAAGGTATTTCTAAGGTCTCTTGCAGGCCCCCACCTTCCCCACTCACAGTGCCAGAGTGGGGAACAGCCCTCACAACCTCTAAGGCCTCAACCTGATTTTTCGCACCCTTTTTGAAAGCTTGAGAATGTTACTCAGTCCCCATTGCCTCCACTCTGCCTCCTCCCCCTAGATCGTGACATTGTTAGAATGTAAAAGTTTGGGATTCTTTTTATTTGCCTTCTGGTTTTTGTTGTTGAGTTTTTAGGATTCATTGTCCAAAACCTGTCCCTGCAGTCACGAGCCCCAGAACCTCCCATTTTTCAAATAAATGAAAGCTCAAAAGCTCATGTAATCACATGGTCCCAGGAGCTCAGGCTTCAGGACAAAAAGCTAAAATATCGCAAGAGAGTCTCAATACAATTGCACAAGTCACCAACTCTACCCATCCCCCTCCCTTCCTACATGGGGAGGGAAAGCAGCCAGGGAAGGGAGAGGCCTGCTTCCCCTCCTCCTTTACACACCACTGAGAGCAGCAAGAGCCCACCACTTAAGCAAATAAAAGCATCTCTTATCTCTCTTACTTAACTGCAAAAGGAACAAAGGAATCTCCCCTTAAAATGAGGAAGCTTGTTAAGACACAAGGATTCCTTTCAGCATTTCGAAGTCAAAGTTTGCCATGAGGTACAAATGGGTTGACTGATAAATGGTCTCTGTTAATGAGAAGCAACAACCTCCTGGTTCATTTGCATCTGATGTTCAAGCAGCGAATACCTCCAAGCCACCTCCAGCTAATTAAAGTCAGACACGTTTCATACTTATTTTAACCCACTAATAAATCTCCAGAAAGTTACATGGCTTTCTTGGGTTTAATAAACCATACACCAAATTGTCTCCTTGACACTAAAATACGAATGGTTTGGAAACCATTAAGAAGTCCGCTGGGCGATAGCTTGAAATGTTTACACCCTATAAGGACACAAGAGCTATGCAAGGAAGTGGGACACCATGAGAGAAAACCAACTGGAATTCATAGCCTACATTCAGCACGGGGCCACCACAGAACTCACTGGAGTGGAACTGCAGTAGCTCAAGATACAGAGAGTGCCGGAGGGTTTGGGGGTCATTACACCTGTCCTGCCCCCCAGCTGAGGCTGGAAGCAAAGTCCTGGCATGTGGGGCATCAGCTGGATCCCCGGGTCATGGGTCTGGGAGCAGAGCTCCAAGCAGAGCCAACCCTCTTCCCCCGGCCGCATGCACGGTGGGAAGCCGGAACCTTAGGCTTGGAGCTAGCAGCAGAACCCCCCAAAGCACAGGGTGGCAGGTGGGTCCCCAGGTGCGGGGCCAGCAGCAGAGCCCGGGAGGCAGCCGGGACCCTGGGTGCTAGGCCAGGAGCCTGGGGGTGCTGCAGCATCCCTCCCCTGCAGCTTCAGTTCCCTCACCCAGGGCCGGTCCGAGCCCTTTTGGCGCCCTGGGCCCGTGCGTGCGGTGCCACCCCCGGGCGCAGGGTGCACGCGCAGGCCTGCCCGTGAGGCGTGGGCCCGCCCCGGGGTGCACAGCACATGCGCTGCCCGGCCCGGCCAGCGCTGCTAGCGCACACGCCGGGCCATACAGGGCCCCGCAGCCATAAGGGCAAGGGCACTGCTGTCTGGCACCACAGGGCCGGCACTGCAGGTGCCGGGCGTGCGGCTCCTGATGGCAGCTGTAAGGGACACCGCGCGCCCCTTACAGCTGCAATCAGGTACTCCCCCCCCGTGGGTTGGCACTCTGGGCAGCTGCATGGCTTGCCCAAGCCTCCGTCCAGCCCTGCCCTCAGCTCTGGATACAGACATAGCATGGGTCTCATAGGCGCCTCAATACAATGAAAAGAGGTGTCATTATGATAGCTGAAAGCTAAACACAGACATTTAGGGATCTTTGCTATAAAATGAATGCTTCCATGGCCTCTCCAGAACAGGAGCACATGTTTAGTGGCTGTATGGAGGCATGCCAGACAGCTCTCCCCATCACATTTTTTTCACTTGTCTATGGCTGGTGAGGAAACAGTTAATCATCTCCCCACAATAGGTTTAATAAGTTAATATAAAACTGTACATCATTACCACGATGATAATAAACTGCATTACCAGGGTGTGATCGATCAGTTTAGGCATCTGTTACGTCTAGTCATTAAATGTCAATCTATATGTGCTTGGGGATAAAATGGTGTAGAATGTGGAGGATAATAGTTTTCAGAGAAAAGACTAGTTGTGTGTGCGTAGGATATTTGATTTACCCAGGAGGCTGATTCTGCTTCCCACTGGCTTCCGTGGAGCAAGGCTTGTAACGCAATCAAGAAACTCTTTGCAAGCTAGGTTTACCTTGGGTTTGTACTGATAGGGGTTGTTCACATAGCTCGAGCACTTTTGACATTGATTAGGAATTATCGCTTTAGTCTATCTGTGCTGTTCCTCACCTGTTGAGGAAGACAAAGAGCGGCAGCCAGAGATCCCTTCCTTGGCAATACCCTGAGTTGCTTGGACTCCAGAAATCAATATGAAAAAAAAAGAGAAGTAAGGCCAAATGAGGCTGCCCTTAAAATAGCTTTCACTGGTCTATGATTAGCTGGCTTCGTGCCAACTGATTAAAACAAAAAAACCTACCACAGCAACACTAACATGGTTGAAAAGGAGAGCAGACCAGAGCGGTGCAGAGCTTAGGTTGTGACTGCAGTAGTTGGACTTTTTCTGTAAGCCTGACCCCCCCAAAAAGGGAAATTAGGAGCAAGCCCAAATGAAACCTGGAATGAGTCTTATTTATATGTATTCTCTATTTGTTCTGTGGGTATCTGTACCCTCGGGGCACCAATAGCCATCTCTTTCAGTGAACTAAAAGACTTACCTTTCAAGTTCTATTAACCAAACCCCATGTGTTTTCTTATGCACTCTCAGCATGCTTTGCTTTTGTCATTCACTGGCTGAGAGCTAAGTAGGGGTTACATCTCTCCTTTCATTAGCTTCCCTTACATTTATCCTTTGCTGCATGCCCCTGATTTCCATCAGCTCCCTCTCATCGCGCTTATTACCGGGCCACATTTTCTTCTAAAATGGGAATAGCTTCCAACTCTGATCCTACTTCAATAGGAAGAAAGGAAGTTCAAAGATATAAGAGGTAGCAAATGCTTGCAGGAATTCTCCATGCACCTTCTGGGGTCAACTGCATCTGCACATGCAAAACACTACTGGATCAGATTGGTGGCACTGGTAGCATTTTATAATCTCTCACTCTCTCTTTCTCTCTGCACATGTGTGCAAATGACCTACAAAGATGCAAGGGACTGGGAAGTGAAGCAGGAAGCACTTTGTTATCCTTCAGTAACAGCTTTCCTTAGCCTGGAACCATAGGTTCCCAAGGTTTGCTTTTCAACTTCTCAATGGCAGCATGGTTTACTGCAATGGGGGCCAGGTCTATAAGTTAAAATAATAGCAAGAGAAGAAAGTAATCTAATATCTTCCAAAGTTCTCCCAATTTATTTTTCAGCAGATCAGTGGATCATTTCCATGCAGTAGGGTTTATTGAGTATAGTCGATACCACCTTCATTTCACTCATGAAATTAATTCCAAGTGCACATTCTGGGGGGGAAGGGGGGGCAGGAGGAATTCAGCTGCTATGACAACCATCTGTGGCCATCCTCCCTTTCCTCAATCAATCGTCTTTGATCGCATCTGTAACCAGATTATTAAGATCTTGTTACTAATTGATTAACTCTGAATAATGTCATGTGCTTCCTGCAAATGCCAAGTTGCCAGCAACATGATGTTCAATTCCTTACCTGTTAATTTGTTTTCTCCGAGTCCTCGTGCAGCTAAGACAGAGGCTATAAATCCTCCTATCGGCAGATGGGGACAGGAGAGAAAGGTAGGAAAGAAAAGAGAAAGGTCCTACGATAGGACTGTCCCTATAAAGGAGGGTATGCGGATTGAATCCAGTCATTTAGGGCTAGAATCTGTAACCCTTCATCCTTCTAAGTATCACACAGATAGTTCCCCATTTATATCAATTACTCATGAGGGGAAATGCTGCGGAACATCCCTTCGGAGTCTGCCTGATGTGTCCCCAAAAAGAGTGAGGCAGATTAGGAGGAATGCTGACTGCTGCAGCTTCCTTTCCTGTGCTTCATCTGGCTCGTCTCTCTCCATCAGTCCACCCGGGAGTTGAGAGTTGAAGCCGCATAGGCCAGAAGGTAGGGCATGGGATGCAAGAATCAAGAAAATACTTACCTCACCAGAGTTTTTGCACAATTACATTCATTAAGACTGGGAATGCACTCTGAGATAAATGGATGAAAGATGCTACGCAGTATATGAAAAAAAATCTCTTGATTCAGCATAATCATAGAAGATTAATTTAATCAGCTCATGCACAGGGCTCCTAAGAGGTTTAGCGTGCAATCCTGCTCTGACCGCTCAAAGCTGAGTGAAAGGGCTGGGAGTGTTGGAAATAGACCTAAAAATGCCATATCTGGCTGTAGTTCTCTGGTGCAGGAGGTGGCAGACAGCCATAAGCCTTCCTTTCAAGGTCCCTCCTCTGTGAACCCTGATGCAGGAAGCATGATGGGGACATTAAAGGTACAGCAGGGCAGGAAGGCAGCACCTTTAACCAGGACCAGTTTGGAGGGGCACTCTGTCCCCCTCTAGTGGCAGCTAAATCTGCTACAGATTAATAAGCCTGCGACTTGTAGCTCAAACCAGTAGCTAAAAGTTCTGGAGGTCTTAGGTACAAGTCCAGCCACCAACTATGGGGGTCAGTTGACATTACACACATGCAGCTGTGGAAATTCCAAATATTCCCTCCTGGGCAGCTCAGAAGAGCTGACTTCATTTATACCAGCGGCCTCTCCAGTGCCTAGAACAGGACACCAACCTTCAAGGTGTTACGTGACCCCAACAATAGAAGTTACTTCCTCTACCCTCCAACATCACAAAGGGTACAACCTGAAATGTATTCTCAACAAATCAAGTAGCTGTACATCCAGTCCTGATAGGCCTTGGTTAATACCCCATCTCCTGTCAAAAAGCGCCATGAACTCTCTACTCACTCCCATCTGTCAAGACATATTTTCATTTTGTGGCTTATCATAAAGACGGCACCACCAAAGGAAGGCAAGCTGCTGAGGTACCTTCTGGATCGCTAGAGCCTGTGCAGATACAAAGTTGGTATCCACTTATGTATCTGCCAAAATGATCCATGGATATCCACATCCAATTATGGAGGGAGGGGGCACTAAAGGGTCAGTTGCCCTGGCGCCCTGTGATTCAGAGGGACCCAGGGTTTGCAGCCACCACCTCTTCTACTGCAGCAGGGGAAGTGGCCAGAGTTCTGGGCCCTTTAAATCAGTACTGGATCACCAGTGTCATGAGCTCTGGCTGGCTGTAAGGGCCAGGGGCTAGTTTGGTGTGCTCCAGGCAGCATTGAGGGCTGGCTGTCCCTGGCTCTGCCCCCTCTTCTTGAGTGAGGCCCTACCCCTTCTGGGAGTTTAGTGTTGCCCCTGCACCTTGTCCAGAGGCCTGCGGAGGCAGTCGGCACCCCAGCCATGGATATGAAGCAGATATCCACAGATTTACAGGGCTCTACGGATCACCATTCCTTACTGTAGCATGTATAGTAGGTGGTTCCCTGAAGGGCCTCTCGTCAAATAGAGAGCTGCCCTCACCTTGCTTGGTTTAGGACACCTAATGATATCAGAACAAAGCGGTACAGCTGTAGGTATATGGCTGAATACTTTCACATTACATAACTAATATACTGGCACGGAGCTATCAGATGAAATTGGATGTTGTGCAAATGTTTTCAGTTGGCCAGATCATCGGTTGGGCTATGTCTACACTGCAGGCTTCTTGCGCAAAAACAGTTTTGCGCGAGTTCTTGTGCAAAAGTTCTTGCACAAGAGAGCGTCCACACTGCCATGTGCTTTTGTGGAAGAGATGTGCTTTTGAGCAAGAGCATCCATGGCAGGGTGGACGCTCTCTTGCGCAAGAAAGCTCTGATGGCCATTTTAGCCATAGGGCTTTCTTGCGCAAGAAACCCTTGTTGCCTGTCTACACTGACTTCTTGTGGAAGAGCTCTTGGGCAAGAGGGCTTATTCCTCGTGGAGAGGAGTAACTCTTGCACAAGAAGCACTGTTTTCCGATGCTTTACTGTAAATTTACTTGCGCAAGAACATGAGTGCAGTGTAGACACTCTGTAGCTGTCCTTGCACAAAAAGCCTGTAGTGTAGAAGTAGCCCGAGTGTATAGTAAGGATATCTCAAGTTATACCAGCAGAGGATACAGCCAACTAACATTTGGACAATGAGTTCCATATCCCAGGGACCTCTTCACCTATGATACTGGGCTATGGCCCATGCATTTCAGGAGAAAACATTTGATTTCTGAAGGCTAAAATAAGTTTTTATTTAAAGAAACTGCCATCTCTCATCTTTCTATTTACTCTAACGTAAGTTTGAACAGGGATATTTCAGAGATCTGCAAAGAACATGCAGTTTAGCTTGCAGGACATTTGGTAAGTAGTTCATGCTCTTCATCAGCTCTGGTTAAATCAAACAAGTTGTTTCGTGTAAACACTACGGAACAGATCATTTTAAGCCAGGAACCTTTTTTGAGTCGGGGCCGCTGACCCACAGTGATTAGACAGGAGCTGCACACAAGTGAGAAGCAAAATAAACAAACTCTGACTGACATGACCCCTGATTGAGAAGGAGAAAGACATTCCCCACATTCCCTTCACACACCAGAGACTAGAGGGGTCCAGGGTCGTAGATTTTGTGTGCTCCAGCCCCATGGTAGGGCAGCGTGGGGGGGTGGAGCACCAGTGTGCGCTCCCTAATGCTGGGGGCGGGGAGCTCTTAGCCTCAGGGACCAGGTTCAAGCAAGCCGGGGGCCACATCCAGCCCTCAGGCCTGAGGTTCCTCTCTCCTGTTTTAAGCTCATACCTAGCAAAGGGATATAATCAACAAAGTCTAGTGTCAAAATTATCTTTCACCACAGATGTGTTCTTTAGTAGATAATATTTCAGAGACATTAATGGATGGAAAAATCTGTATCTTGGCAACAGTCAATATTTTAGTGCCACTGTAGGACACAATTCTTCCTTTTTGAGGAACAGCTAGCCAAAAACTCTCAAAAAAATAACAAGATTTTTTTAAGTACATTAGAGCAGGAAGCCTGCTAAAAAACCTGTAGGTCCCCTAGACGATCGAGATATAAAAGGTGCAATCAAGGACGATAAAGCCATTGCGGATAAACTAAATGATTTCCTTGCTTCAGTTTTCACGGCTGAGTACGCTAGGGAGATTCCCAAATCTGCACCATCCTTTGTGGGTGATGAATCTGAGGAACTGTCCCGGATTGAAGTGTCATTAGAGGAGGTTTTGGAACAAATAGAAAAACTTAATGTTAACAAATCTCCGGGACCGGATGGCATTCATCCAAGGGTTCTAAAAGAACTCAAATGGGAAATTGCTGAACTATTATCTATGGTTTATAACCTATCCTTTAAATTGGCTTCCGTACCTAATGACTGGAAGGTAGCCAACGTGACACCAATATTTAAAAAGGGCTCTAGAGGCGATCCGGGCAATTACAGGCTGGTAAGTCTAACTTCAGTACTGGGCAAATTAGTCAAAATAATAGTAAAGAATAAAATTGTGAAGCATGTAGAAGAACATAATTTGTTGGACAAAAGTCAACATGGTTTCTGTAAAGGGAAATCCTATCTTACTAATCTATTAGAGTTCTTTGAAGGGGTTAACAAACATGCGGATAATGGGGATCCAGTAGATATAGTATATTTAGATTTTCAGAAAGCCTTTGACAAGGTCCCTCACCAAAAGCTCTTGTGTAAATTACATGGCCATGGGATAAGAGAGGGAAGACCCTTTCTTGGATTGAGAACTGGTTAAAAGACAGGAAACAAAGGGGAGGAATAAA
>JANRFK010001158.1:8321314-8334235 GCA_030068395.1 Apalone spinifera | reverse complement strand
TTCCGTTAAAAGCATTTTCGGAAAATCATGCCAGTCTAGACGTAGCCATCTAGTCTCACTGACTTCCCTTGAACTTTCAGGAGATGAATACAAAAAACTAAGATGGAATTTGAACTACAGAATTACAGAAGCTATTAGAAAGATTACAAAATCTGTATTTCATCCTATGCCTAAAATACTATGACGTAACCTTGTAAGCCACTCCTCTGCCAGCCACGCCTCCACAATTATTTGAATAGTCAGAAGTTAACATTTCCTTTTCTCAATCTAGCTTTCCAGTCCTACTTTATAGTCCCAGGGGCAGAATGAGATGTGCGGCTGAACATAGGGATGCCAAGAGATCAGTTTTCCTAACAGTTACATCTGAGAAAGAGCAATCAAAATTTCTTCCCATCTCATGTAACGTGTAGTGATGCAAGACGTGTACTTGATTACAGTGGGCAATAAAACTCCTTTATAAACCTTATAAAACCTTGACATTTGCATGCGAAGGGACTCACATGGCACTTGCAGTCATGATGATTACTTGAAATATAAGTGGGGTTACGGGGAGAAAGGTAAATCTGGCTCCTGGAGGATTTAAATATTTCAGAATTTGATTTCATTCCAATTTGGACTGCGTGAGGAGGGCAGCCCTTCATGCCTGTCTTCTCAGACTCCAGCACCACCAGTTTGTGATGACCCTTGTGTACCAGCCTATCACAGTCCTGTACAGCAGTTCTATTTACAGTGTCTCATACAATCATCAGAGGGGGGGATATTTTCTAAATGCAGAGATTCCCCTTACTCTTGCCCTGCTGACCTCTCCCTGTTGACTGCAAGAATAGCAAAGGAGTGCACAAAAGAAATGTAGGGTGCGGGTCTGTTAGGCTAATTAGCTCCTTAGATCCTCCAGGCAAGGTTGATTTAGTCACTCCTTTCATCATGCCCTCTCCCTGGAGAACTCACTGGTTTGGCAGTGATGTTGGTTCTCAGCACTCCATTACAGAATGAACATTGCAAATTTCTTTACGTTATGATAGAGGGAGTGGCCGGACCTAACCTAAGATGCGGGACCTGTGCAATGCAGCTAATGTGCATTGGTTAAGTTAGCCTGATTTCTATGGTTGCAGTTGATTTCTATTGGTCCCTGGCAAGAATTGTGACAGATAAACTGTCAGGGAATTAGGGAGTATGGAAGCCTTATCTAGGTTCTACTGCAATTTGCTTTGCTCATTGAAGTCCAACTTTGTGCCATGGGCATGGAGGAAAAGACACGCACATATTACTTATGGTCGCTGCTAATAGCTAATGCAGCAAAATGTACTTTTGAATAGGTATTTCCACCCTCTCCTTGTTGGGAAGGGTTGCGAGTGGCTTTGGTAGCGAAGGTCAATCCACATGCTCCCAGGAAGTAGGTTGTATTATTCCAATTACCAGAACTTAAACTGATGCAGCATATTGTCTTACAGATCTTCATACTATCATTGTCACAAATGAGACTTCAGTTAAGCCAGGTTCGAAGCACATGCCAAACTTTAACCATGTGAACAGGCCCATTGAAATCAGCAGATAACAGGCCTTTACCACGGGAGCTACCAAGGAACAAAAACGGATATAGCTTCATGATCTAACAATGGCACTAAATTACTGAGGGATCTCCAAATTACAGATTTCATTTATCTGCTCATGTTTTGTTTTTTTAAATGATGGGTAACGAGAAAAGTTTTAGATACTACTTTGATCAAAGTTTGTTTGTGTCTCATCTGTACTCTCATGACCAGTCTCAGAAGAATGTGAACTACACCCCAGCAACCATAAGATTAAGTTGTTACTAACACAAAGCTTCCGAGATTTATCACATGATAGGTGTGACATTACAACCCATATTCTTCATATTAATATTACAATCTGATAATGGGTTAGCATAACACTATTTTGCAATGATATATGATGTATATTATGCAAGACAGGTCATGTAAAATATAATTGAAAAGGTTATGATTTATTGTACAGAATTATCCTCCTTGTATGATTATCCTCCTTGTACATCATCATTGTCCATACACCTACTATAAATATGTTTACATCTGAGAAACTCCCAGTAAGCAGAATGAAATCAATCTAGATGGCTGGTTGGGTCGGGCCATTACGGAAAATGATAACTTTTAGAATATGTTCTTCTCCCAGCAGGGAGTTTCCTGAAGATGCTTCAAACAACCTCCAAGTTATGGCTGCTGTATACCTACAGAGACATATGACCAAGTCACCTGCTACTAAACTCCATCTTGGAATACCAGTGTTTTTCCATTGACTGGGTATGGAATCAAACTGGGAGAGTAAAGAGTTCCAGCCATATGCAAAAGCTATTTAAGGCAGGATACTCATATCTTTTTGGTTCTTCATTGACTTCCTGCCCAGAGACACCGCTGAAAACATGTGAGAAACAAGGATTGAAATTGGGGGAAGGCCTGAACACAGGCAAGAGGGATTTCTTGTCTACAGAAGGAATTTCTGAGATTTTTAAGCTGCAAGCAAGTACAGCTGTCCCCTCAAGAATCTCTGCAAATTGCCTAAATCATCACTTAGGATGAGAATTTACTACTCATCCCAATCTCTTTAGTATAATATTACTCTCTTTAGTATATTAACCTTAGATTGTGGTTTCCTTTATTTACCAGGTAATGCACTTTGTCTTCTTTGCTATTCCTTATAATCACATAAAATCTGTTTTTGTTTTGTCTAAAATGAGCAGGTGAATGACATAACTTGCAATATACAATAACTTTTTGCCCCCTTTCCAGAGTGAGGAAGGGGCCAACTCCATGAGCTTCTGCTATACAAATCTCTCTGCGGTGCATCACAAAATGAGGTTTATTTGTTTTTCGGTTGGTTTGTTTTTTGGGTTTTTTTTTTTTTACAATGGTGTTGACTCCTGTCTAGCTTGTGATCCACTATGACCCCTTATATCCTTTTTACAGTTCTCCCTCCTAGGCAGACATTTTCCATGTGTACAACTGATCGTTCCTTCCTAAATGGAATACTTTGCATTTTTTCTTGTTAAATTTCATCATATTCATCCACTTCAGACCATTTCTCCAGGTCATTTTGAATTTTAATCCTATCCACCAAAGCATTTGCTACCCCTCTCAGCTTGATATGATTTCCAAACTCTGTATCATAAGTAAGGTTGCTTCTTTAGGGACTTTCTGTTCAGTAGAACTTTAGCCCTTATCTTCTTTTTGAACACTATCCATCAGAAATGTCTCATCAGAAAGATGTATATATGTATATTTTTTTTACAGCCTCTCTCAATACAGATCACCCTAATTACTTCACAAAAGTGCCCCTTACTATGTGCTGAGAAGAGATAACTACCCTTTTTGTTAGTGCAATTTTAAAATTGTATTAGATGCAATGGGCCAAAACTTGTTCTTTTCAGAAATGCCACTGATTTCCTTCTCACCTGCCCTCTGCTCTCCATGCAAAATTAATCCTCTGCATAGAAGATGCCTGGTAAACTTTCCAAATCTTGTGTGAGAGAGAAGGGACAGACAGAATAAGTCAAAAAAAGAAGAGTGATATTGTAGCATGTAAGAATTCAGTAGTATCCTTTTAAATAATGGGCCTCTGTTTGCCTACTGTGTTTTAATTTTTTTTAGAAGGCACAGCAAAAAGCAAGGGAAATGTAGTAAGTTACTCATTTGACATACAAAAGTTTACAATAGCTTACCAAAAATACAGCAAAATTGTCTTCCTATTATTCCTTTCAATATCAAGGGGCATGGCCTGAGGCTGTGAAAGCACAAATCTTTTTTCACCTTAGCTAGTAAGTTTAGTCCAAAGACTAAAAGATGCCAGATACACATTTCAAGCCCAATCCCAGCCTAATACAAATGTGTCTTACTTTTAAAAAAAAATGTAAGATGATTTATTATTGCACAAAACATGGGGGGGGGGGGGTTTCTGAAAAAGTTGGAGCTTTTTTGTCTTTTCCTATCGAAATGGGAGATCACACCAGATCATCATGAAGCTGTTCTGCAATTCTTCAGTATTTCTAACAATGCAAACTCCTATCTCTTTGTGCTGGGTTAGTAAATTCCCCCCCCTCCCTCCCCCTCGCCTCTGCCCCTGCCCCAGCCCCAGGCTCATTTGAGCTAACCCTTGAGTTCATTAATTGAATTGGCTTGATATGTTGGGTTAGGACTGATGAAACCTCGAAATTGGTCCAAATAAGCTGTTCATGTGTTACAGATTATTTTCAGTTCACTCATCCAAAATACCAGCGTGTGCAAACTGTGATTTGCCAAGTGTTTCCCAGTACTGCTTGAATTGTTACGCCGCAATTCAATTTCAAAGCTGTGTAGTAAATGTAGTTAGTCTACTAGTAACAGAGGCAATTTGTTACAATGAGCTCAAAAATATCTGATGCAGTCTTGGGCTAAGGACACTCCAGGGATTGCAAATGCTTTAAATGGTTTGGGTTTTTTTTAAGAATTCTGTACTATCATCTGCATTTATTGCTCATGTCATGAGCTGCTATAATTTTTTTCATGCACATTGTATGAAGAATTGTGGTGCTGATAAAACTCTTCTTTTACATAAAGGTTTCCAAATGCCATATCTTCATGACAAGACTCAAGACAACTCAACCCGGTAGATATACTGAGCAAGAATTCTCCTTCCAGGAAGTGGACCCTATTACACCTTCAACTTCCCTTCAAACTTTTCTGGCCATTGTACAGTAGACCCTCACTATCCCTCTGCCAGGGAAGTTTTCTTCCCCAAAGGGTTTTCCCCACATTGTTCTGCAAAAATTAATTACCCCATAAAATCATAGAAGATTAGGGTATATCTACACAGCAGCATTATTTTAGAATAACTGACATTATTCCAAAATAACATAGAGCACATCTACATTACAAGCCTTTATTTCAAAATAATGTCGAGCTGGAGGACTTCTTACTCTGATTTTGGTATAATGATACCATTCCTCCCTCCCTCACGACAGAAAAGATGTGGACAAATTGGAGAGAATTCAGCATAGGGCAATGAAATGGGCAATGATTCAGCATAGGGCAATGATTATGGAAATGGGATACATGACTTATGAGGCGAGGCTGCGGGAACTGGGCTGATTTTCTCTGCAGAAGAGAAACCCTCCTGGTAAAACCCTCATTTTATTAGGAGTAAGGGAAGTGGAAGGAAGAGTGTTTTTCCTTCAACTTCCTGCTGTGTAGACAGCGCCAAAAGCTGAATTAAGGTATTTTGACTTCAGCTACCCAACTGACGTAGCTGAAATTGTGTAGCTTAATTCGTCTTTCGTTCTTTTGTGTAGATGTACCTGAAGAGACCTCAGCAGGTCATCTAGTCCAACCCCCTCCTCAAAGCAAGACCAACAAAACAACAAATCATCCCAGCCAGGGATTTGTCAAACCTGGCTTAAAAAACCTCTAAGCATGGAGCTTTCACCTCTTCACTAGGTAACCAATTCCAGTGCATTATTACCTTTCTCCTGAAACAGTTTTTCCTAGTATTCAACCTGGACCTCCCCCTCTACAGCTTGCGACCATTGCTTCTTTTTCTTTCATCTGCAATTACTGAAAACAGCCTGGCTCCATTCTCATTGGAAACACCCTACCCCCCATTCTTCTCTTTTGCAGAGAAAATAAGCCCAGCTTCCTCAACCCATGTATCCCATCTCCATAATCATTTTCATTGCCCTGTGCTGAACTCTCTCCAATTTGTCCACATCTTTTCTTAGTGAGGGAGGGGGGACTGGTATCATTATACTTAAATCAGACATCCTTTAACCTAAATCAGAGAGGTTAAGGCCCAGGTCCTCCAAGGCCACCTAACTCCACTGAAAACAATGGGAATTAGGCACCTAAGGAGGTTTGGGTCTGTGCGACTTGCATGCATCACTATCAGTGGCAAAACAGAGGTTTCTCCCAGTTCCTGGCTCTAAACATGAGACACAACTGCCTCTTTAAAGTGCCACAGTTCTATTATAGAAGTTTGCGTATCGCCTGGGTTTTTTTAATTAAGATCGAGATTACAGCGTTGTCTTTTTTTCAAAAGTCAGTGCCCTATAATCTTTGCAGTGAGGAACTGTTAATTTCTAGAATAGCTGACACATTTACAAGGTGTATTTTCTTCCCAGATTTTATCTCCAGGCATTTAAATGACCATAGCATGGCCAGAGGAAGAAAGCCAAAGCCTATGCTGGGTGGGAAGCAATTGTGCAGAAGTTATGATAAGGACAGCAGAGGACTGGCACTCCCTCTGAATGAGAGAGCAAGATAAATTTTCCCTCCAGTGATTACCTTCCGGTGAGATTACTGTATAGGATTGATTCAGTGTTTGTTTGGAATGATAGAATCAATGTGGTCTGTCACACTACAGGAGCCATAAGACATAAGGCAATTTGTTGGTCATCTTGCTTTTTGATAATAGGATTGCTGTAGCCCACACTGCTAAGTAGTAAGATTATTTCAGATGTTTCTCTTTCTCTCGAACAGGAAGCTTTTCTTTTCTGACTTTACTTTTACCTTCATTGACCTTTTCCCACTTTGTATAGCTTAGACCACCAGACTGAAATACGTTTGAGTAAGTGCATTTGAAGGACGATCGGCAGTTGGTGGAGAATGAGGGATGTTGTGGAAAATGGGACGAGACAGAGGTTACGTTTGCCAAGGGAGCTGAGAAAGGCACCAAGGAGACAATACTTTTGTATGGATCACTGAGACTAAGCAGCAGCAAATCAAGTGGGTCCTAAGCCACGTTTTTAGCTGGTGTAAATGAGCTATGAAAGCAACAGAGCTGTTACAAAAGCCAAGGCAATGGCCTTCTCACTCAGGTGACAGTAGTATCAATGAATCATAGAATCATAAATACTAGAACTGGAAGGGACCTCAAAGAGGTCATCGAATCCAGCCCTCTGCCCTCATGGCAGGACCAAGCACTGTATAGATCATCCCTGATAGATGTCTATCCAACCTGCTCTTGAATATCTCCATTGATGGAGATTCCACAACCTCCTTAGAAAATTTATTCCAGTGTTTAACCACCCTGAAAGTTAGGAAATTTTCCCCAATGTCCAACGTAAACCCCCCTTGCTGCCATTTAAGCCCATTGCTTCTTGTCCTATCATCAGAGGCCAAGGAGCACATTTTTTCTCCCTCCTCTTTGTAATACCCATTTAGATACTTATATATCCCAACAACAGAAGAAACACCTCCCCCCTGCACATAGGTGGGGAGCAATCTGTCCCCATGGTATCCCCCTGTCCTTTTCAGATCCCAGGAGGACACCAAAGGCATGTCTACACAGCAGGGCAAAAGCTGAATTAAGCTATGCAATTTGAGCTGTCATTTGCATAACTTAAGTCAAAATAGCTGAATTCAGCTTTTGGCGCTGTCTATGCAGCAGGGAGTTGAAGGAAGAACACTCTTCCTTCGACTTCTTACTTCTTGTAAAATGAGGGTTACAGGAGTCCGAGTACTATTGTAACTAATTTGGCTGTTGCAGCGTCACAAATCACGTTAACCCTAAATTTAGGAATTGTAAAATACGACCACCAGTGCTTGCAGGAGAGATACTGTCATTGTAAAGAATCTCGGATGGACAAGACTTTCCCTTCCAGACTCAAGTGAATCAGACTGAGGGAAGAGGAGAGAGCAGAGCTCTGAACCAGCAGGCTACATGCCCTCCAGGCATGAGATGTAAGACTGTTTCTCTTCCCCTCACCCTGTTCCAATGATAGAACTAAAACCAACTCCATAAGGAGTCTTTTCATTTTCCACAGGCCTGCGCTGTGGGTCAAGAACTGCAATCACTGAGAAGCTGGAATCACAGAGAGCTGAAAACACTAGGTCTGGCCCAGATTCAGACCCATTGGCAGCAGGTGGCCAGCAACGTGGCTAGCAGGAGCAAACAGCCTGCAGGCAGCTGGTGGGAGCGGCAGCAGGCAGCCAACAGGGCAGTTGGCAGGAGCAAGTAGCTGGCAGGAGCAGCCAGCAGATGGCTGGTGGGAGCAGGTGGCAGGCGTCTGGCAGGTGGAGCATTTGGCAGGAACAACAGTGAGTGACCAGCGGCGTGGGTGAAATGCCTCCTATCCCCACCCCCTCAAGTGTGGGAGGTGAGCTCTGAAAATCACCTCTGAGCTCTGGTCTGCCCTGACCAAGGACAGCAACTGTGAGAGGGGTACAGAGAAAGGTTGGGCATGTGAATGGGACACTTACATTGCTGGACTTACTTACATGCAGCTGACAAAGTGGGTCTTTGCCCACGAAAGCTTATGTTCCAATAAATCTGTTAGTCTATAAGATGCCACAGGACTCTTCATTGTTTATGCAGACTAACACAGCTACCTCTCTGATAATTGCTGGACTTGTGAGCCTGAGAGGCAAAGGACATTGCTCAATCCACTTGAGCTAAGACGTTTACTCGTGGGTTGGTTATGAGCTCTGTGGTGCTTTCCCAAGTTAATGCCACATTACTTCTTTCCCTCTTTCATTAAAAGTTTCTTTTCTATGCTCAGACTCTATGCTTGCGAGTGGGGAAGCATTGTCTCCCAGAGGCGCCCGGAGTGTGTGTGAATTTCCCAGGTTACTGGGTGGTGGCTTGAGCCAGTTCTGTGTGGGATGGATGAAAAGAAACCCCTAGATTTTGAACCCAGTCCTGGCTAGTGCCAGCACTACCTGACAGAAGAGTTACACTGAAAACAAAGGATCTAAATCCCACATGAAGATTTAGGGCTGGGTCAGGTTAAAAAAAATGGAAATTTAATTCTACAGGAATTTTGACATTTCAAAATGTGTTGTCATTCAAACCTGGAATAAAAATCAAAACTGTCAAAATTTCCCAGGTAAAGAAAATGAAGGACAAAACAGATTTGGAACTCAGTGTTTCGTTTCAATAAAATAAAATAGTTTCACTTTTGATAATGTCAAAATATTTTGCTGCGATAAGGTAAACATTTGTGTTTTGATGGCGTCAGAACAATATGTTAATATAATGTATTATATTAAAAGACAAAATGAAAAAGTGCCAACTCAACTGAAATAAACAACGTCTAAATTTAAGGAATCATTGACTCTTTTTCTGAAGCACTCATTGAGACGTTTATAAAAAGTTTAGATTTCAATGAAATTCCATTTGCTGGTGGAAAATCATTCTGTCAAATTTTTTTCAACCAGCTCTAATTTAAATTTAGGGCCATGCTTACTAAAGGAATTTAAGTATATTCTGCAAACAGTTAAATAGAAATCAATAATAAGGAGTCTGGTGGCACTTGAAAAACTAACACATTTATTAGAGTATTAGGGCATAAGCTTTCGTGAGCTACAACTCACTTCCTCAGATGATGAAGAGAAAGAAGAAAAAAAAAAGGGAGAAAACAGATACAGAGACGGGAGTCTGACATCAGTGCTAATTAAATCCAAGTGGATGCGGCTCATTTCCAACAGCGTTGAGAAGGTAAAATTACTTGAAATCAATGAGGCTTTTCATGGAGTCAGGTGCTAACCAATATGAGCAAAGATGGCAGAGTCTGACACTTCATAAAAAATCATGTTGTTAAGTGTTTAAAGCCACATTTTCAAGTTGTAAAGGTGGTGATTAGGGAAGGAAAGAAAGGTGCACGGGATACACAGTGGGAAACCAAGTGGATTTCTCTCATTCCAAGGCAAACTTTGTCAGTAATTAAGCTTGTGATTATAGATCGTGCTCATTTGAAAGCCTTGTCAAAAGTACTCTGCTGTGTTACAGTCTATTTGCATGTGATCAAGACCTTCTTTCCAGATGGCAACTCATTTCCCAACATATGCGGTGCATATGCATGTGGCCGTACTGTCACACAGATGATTTTCAGAGTCTATGGAGTATTCTGACAAAATAAGCTCTTATGCCACATGTTATTAAGAAAACCCACTTCAACCACTAGCATCCCAAAAATGCATGAGGTGCTGTCTCTCTGACCCAAAACGTCTTAAAATATGCTAACACTGACATCATGCAACAGATTACAGCCACATGGTGTAGTTTTCAGGCTGGAAACTATTTCTATGAGCTTTTGTGGTAACCTTCACATTTAATTTAGATTAAGATCCCTGGAAAGGAGTCCTTCACAAAATGAAACTCTCCTTGCTGTGCTCACCCCCTACAGCAACCACTTTTGGTATTTCAGCCAAATAGGCGCCGACAGTGTTCAGCACTCACCAGCAGCTCCCCCAAATCAACTATTCTCCCTCCGCTTAGCCCCTCCCCATACCCTTGCCAATTAGCTCCTTCCTCTCTCCCACCAGTGCCTCCCACCCACCATGGAGGAGAAAGAGAGGAGCAAGGACAGGGCATGTTCAAGAGTAAGGGAGGAATGGGGCAGGAAGAGGCAAGGCAGGGTTGGAGAAGGGGTAGGGCCTGAGAAGGAGCAGAGTCAAGCACACCCTGGCAATTCTTAAAGATGGTGCCAACGGTTTCAGTAGCAGTCAGAGATATTAAAAAATGACTTAAAATTGGCAAAACAGCCAATCAGTGGCAAACCCAGGATTAGAATCCAGGTATTTTGACTCCCCGTGTCTCATTCGAAGCAGTCTAGCCATGTTAGTTTGTAACTTTAAAAATAAGATTTAGTGAGCAAAACCCACTTCAGATGAGCTGGAAAGGAACAACAGAAACCCAGAATTTATAACAGAAAAGGCACCTGTCAATTGTAGGACAGGTGCTAATGAGGCTAATTAACTGGGCTGGAAGTATCCCATACTTAGCTTTTGATGTAAAAATGAGGTGTTAAATGCCAGGAAAGCTGGTTTATAATGCACCATCCACTTAATATCTTTGTTCAAGCCCTGGGAAGCAGTGTCAGATTTGCAGATGAATGTCAATTTCCCACTCTCTCTCTGTAATTGGCTGGTGAAAGTCCTTTGTAGAAGACTGGGTATTTTTAAATCCATTAATGAGTGCCCCTACAGGTCTGTGTGTGTTACCACTTCTGATGTCTGACGTGTGTCCATTTATCTTTTGTCATAGAGACCGTCCAGTTTGGCCAATATACATGACAGAGGGGCATTACTGCCATTGTAAGCAGTTGTTGTCGGCTTTCCCTCCTGCCTGGTGATATGAAGTATGACAGCTCTGGGAACTCCATACACATGGCAAGGAAGAAATGGATTCTTGGCCCCAAAGCAGGAAAAAAAGCCTTGCAGTCATTGCAATGGCAAATGAGTACAGGTTCGACACACGGCAACCTATACTTACATTTACAGCGAGTGGTAAGAAGAAGTTATTCGGGGAGTGAGCCAAAGCTAAAATGGCAGCATGCACCTGAGATTCTCCAGATGAGCTTAGGGTGTAAACCAACATCATGGAGAGCCAAGAGGCCAAATAGACGTGATCTCAACATCAGGATCTGAGACAGTATTGCCAGCTTGGAAGTCTGACTCATATCCTGTTCATCATAAAAAATGAGATTCCTTATGCAATGCCACCTATCCCTGTGTCATCACATCCAACATAACTTGTGCACACCTTTATGCTTATGTGTCATCCTTATTCCTACTGACATCATTGGGACTATACCAGTGAAGGGGTCGAGAGGAGATCTTGCAAACTTCAGGTCCTCGGGGGTAGAGACTGTCCACTACTTGGCATCCCTGCATACAGGTGCAATAAACATGGAGCTGGTAGTATTTTACAGTCATTTTACATTAGTGTAAATTACTCCAGAAGGTGGAAGGCACCAGAAAAGATGACCTTGTGTATTTCTTTTCTCTCTTTGTAAACAGTCTTGCTTACTTGCATCACATATAACCATTAAACAGGGTTGGCTAAAGCAAACAAAAATACTGTTCTTGAACACAAGAATGGCCATACTATATGTTCAAACTAAAGATCCATTTAGCTCAGTACCCTGCCTTCTAACAGTGGCCAATGGCAGGTGCGCCAGAGGAAATGAACATAAGAGGTAACCATCAAGCCTGTAATTGCTGGAGAGTTTTGTATGTGGCCCACAATGGTAAATACGTTGAGAACCGCTGGTCTCCTGTAAGTTTGACACCAATGTTTAAAGCTTTCCTAATTAATTCAAAGATGCTCAGATGAAATTGTACTTTCAGTAATGATGAGCACAGCCTGTGGGTCACGTTGGTACGAATTTCATGCTGGTAGAAATACCTGTCTATGGATAGGCTATATCCTATTTCCAAGGTTTTCTGACTCAGTGAATATTGTAGGAAACCAGCTGTTTTGCTATGATAAAATTGATTTTCCACCATGAAGGTGAAATTAGCAGTTGTCTCAGATCATTTCCCTGAAAGCACCATCGGGATAAATGCTGCAACATTGTTAACAGTTTTTGGGTCATGAAAATTTCTCGTTTTAGAATCGCAGTTCTATTTAATCAATTGATCGCCTCACTACTACCGCCAGTAATGACTGAGTAAGGGAAGCTACTGTGTTTACTTAGAAAAGAAACACTTGAGAAAGTGCATAAATAGCTCTTACTGCAAGAATAGTGCAAGTTTCAATAATAGTGCTACAGTATGAGTATATTTGGCAGTTCATTTCGTTTTTTAACTCAGTATGTTTTATGCCAGAGGTGCTCTCACTGGGGACTACCCCTACAGGGGCCATGGAATGGAGGGGGGCATAAGAAGGTGTACAAGGGAAGGGGAAATCACAATGCACTGCACACATTATATCCCTAACAAGGAATAGCTAGCACAGCCGATTCCTCCAGACTTATCAGGTCCTCAAATGGCGCTGATGGATGGATTTCTGTGACGCTCACATAGTGTTATACAAAGCTGTCACAATATGTACATTAATCCATGGCTACGTCTCGACTGGCATGATTTTCTGGAAATACTTTTAACGGGAAAGGTTTTCCGTCAAAAGTATTTCCACAAAAGAGCGTCTAGATTGGTCCCGGAGTTATTGTTAGAA
>JANRFK010001158.1:8276067-8309000 GCA_030068395.1 Apalone spinifera | reverse complement strand
TTCAAAAGAGCACTTTCGAAAAAAGGCGTTCTTCCTCGTAAAACGAGATTTTCCACGATTGAAAAAACTGCGGTGTTCTTTTGATTTACTTTTGAAAGAACGTGGCAGCAGTCTAGACGCAGGGGAAGTTTTTTCGAAAAAAACCTGTAGTCTAGACACACCCTAGGACATTACCTCATCTAGGGTGACCAGACATCCCGCTTTTAAAGGGACCGTCCTGTAGTGAAGCCCTCCTGCAGTTGTCCAGACTTTTCTGTTTTAAAGGGCAAATTGTGCCATATTTTTGTCTCCACCCCATCAGTATTGTTGGGTCTTCCTGTTAACTTCATCCCTGCTCACCAGCAATCTGCCCACCAGTGATGAATGAGGGAGACCTGTGGCGGATGAGGGGAGTGGGGGGAGAGGGGAGGTGCGAGGCTGGGTGGGAGGGGCACGAAGATGCAGGTGTCATGTTATTGGATTTTAATATGAGCAGGCAGGTCACTGCTGTACCCACGGATGGTGTTTGCTCCAAGGTCTGTACAAAGTGGGCCATGTGAGGTGTCAAATGAAAGCTTATGCTCTGCTGATTCTGTGTGCGCTACTCATATGCTATATGAATTTTGTATGTGAAGTTATGAATCTAGGCTCTCTTCTTGTATTTTAGATGTTCTCCGGCTGGGAGGGAGCAATGGGCCTAGACTGCCTATTGAGGAAGGATTGTTCAGCAAATGGCTGTGCTAAGTAGCAATGTTGCATGGACAATGGCTCTCAGAGTGGCCAATACACACCGGAGGAATGCGTCTGGAAACCTGCAGACCAGCCAGTGCCTCATGGCCACTTCCATGTGAAACATGGACAGGTCACGTGATCATGTCACCAGCTCCAGTTTGGGAGGCACCAGGAATATAGAAGTGCCATGAGGCCGTCTCCATCTTGTCTTCAATCCCGCTCCTGACTCCAGATGCATCCTTGCTAGGGACAGAGAGCCGGGAAGGATTTGCTAACCCATCCTGATACAGGATGCACACCACAGACTTTTAAGCTGGCCGTTTGTAACATCTCTGCTAAAAGTCTGCATCAGAACTGGGTGATTGATGTGTATAATGTATTCCTTTTAACAATCTCATGCTCAACCTTTTCTTCATTTTATTAATAAACCTTCACATTTTCGATTCTAAAGAATTGGCCCAGTGTGCTCTTGTGGATAAGAGCCGAGGCATAAATTGACTTGGGACAGTGGCTGGTCCTTTGGGACCAGGAGGATCTGTTCAGAGTTGGTGAGACTGGGTTTTATAACCTCCCGCCTGCGTATAAGGTCTGGGTCTGGTGGTGGCACAGGGAAAGCTGGGATGGGCCGACCTCTGAGGGGTTTTGCTGGTCAGATTGGCAGCTGACACACTCTGTGGGACAGGTTTGTTGCCTGTATGGGAAAGGAGTCCAGTCGTGGGCTGTAAGTAGCCCTGGATTTGAGCAATTCACCCTGATCTGACACTCTCTGTGGTGCCCAGACCTGGCCTGGTTCTTTTACAGCAGGGGATAGAGGTGACCATTGCCCCTGCTGGTTAGTCAGTGCAGCTCCCTGTGTGTGCTGGCTCCCAGCCAGCGAGGCCCTACCTTCAGCCCCATTTGTGGCTGCGAACTGGGGTGGCTGAGCGTGAGCAGGCTCCAGGTGGCAGCTGGTTAGTTGTCACCTCTGCTGCCCACCCCTAGCCCCTTTACATGCCCCCTTGCCTTGCTGGCCTCTCTCTATGTTGCCCCTTCACACCTCCCACTCCCACTGCTCTTGCATCTTTCTCCGGGTGGGGTGTCCTACTCCCAGTGCTGGCTGAAAAACCAGTCCCTAGCTGGAACATTCATCTCACCAGTAGCCTGGCTGGCATCTCCTTCCTTCTCCCATTGCCTCTGGCTGAGCCAATGCTCCTGGAAAGCTCCAAACCTCTGGCCTGGGGGTTCTATCCAGGAAGAGCTACGCCTGGGGCAGCCTCTCCACCCCTCAAGCTAAGCAGGGGCAGCAATATCTTGAGGGGAGGAGAGGCTGCCCCAGGCCTGGCTCATGCCCTGAACCTACCGGCTCCACAGCAGCCACTTAGCACCCCCTTCTCCCATGCTTCCCCACCTCCTGACCCCAGGGAGTGCAGGGCTGTTCCACTGCCTAGGCCCCCTCCTTTCACTGAGCCACCTCCCTGGCCTGGTTTGCTGAAGCCCCTGCAGTTGGGTTCCCTGGATTCTGGTGCACGATGCATCTTTAGGGTTTACCCCCTTCTTGCCTACCTGGTAGCCGGGGAAAGGAGGAAGCTGGGTTATGTCCCTGGGCAACAGCAGCGAGGACAGGTTAGCTGCCTTCCACTCTGTGTGAGCAGGAAGGGAGAAGCTCCTTCTGGGGGAGGGGACGGGAAGACAAAATGGTGGGGGGGAGGGGGCAGGTAAGAGAAGAGTTCTGTAAAGACACGGGCCAGGTCATCCCTGCCACCCTTCCTCTTCCCCTGTAGCCGGAAGCAAGTCCCTTCCCTTTCTTCCCACACAGTGCCGAAAGGCTGCAGCTGGCCACATTCTGGTGTGAACGCTGGCAGAAATCCGGGGAGGGACCCTGTGTGCCCCCTACCTCTGAAAGATGCATTGCCAGATACTAGTAGAGGCAAGTCCACCCTGGGGACCTAGCTAGGCTTGGAGGGTGGAAAATGCTTGGGAGGTCAGGCTGTCAGCCCCTGTGTGATAGAGATGTATAGGCATGGGGGGAGGGTGACCCCCTCCCCGTGTGAATCCTAAAGCCGTAAAAGGTAAATTAAAAGACTCCAGCTACACAGTATTTCTTTTTAACATTTGAGAGAGGATTGCTGTTGAACTCACTCGAACACACACGATTTTACGAGGTGTGGCGTGGACTCCTGCTGCCAGCGCCAGCCTGCCCTGCTGACTGGCCCCTCCCGTCTTGGGAAGGGGGGCAGGAGCATGCACCTTAATATGTTGTCTGTCCACCTAAGTCCTGCCTAGGAATAGCAAAATACACAAGTAAAACGGCAGGAAGATTGGGAAGAACCATATCCCTTTAGACATTCAAAAGGGGATTCTAATTAAACTTCTTTAAACCAGGAGCTCAACGATTCACAGCTGCACCAAGAAAAAACTGAAATGCAAGAAAATGCCCCCCAAAGAGACGCTCTGCAATTACTGTTCAAGTAAAAACAAATGCTTTAAATTTAATTACAGGTCAGTCCATTTATTTGATGAGAAATACTTAGGAAAAAAAAAAAAAGAAACACTTTGAGTTAACACTTCGGCTGAACCCAGCAAGGGGCTGTTCATGGACTCAGACGCTTTAAGGTCAGAGGGATCATCACTGCCGGCCACTGAACCTCTCCTATGCACTTCTGTCTATGGCCCCTGTTGTGTTGATAGCCCCAGATTTGAATGTTATGTCTACACTGCCGTTTTTTTCTTCAGAAGATATGCAAATCATGCTCTCATTTGCATATCTTCTGTGGATCCTTTTTGCAGAAGAGGTTTTGCCGCTAAAAAGCCCTGTGTAGATGGAGCCCTTTGTCGGAAAAAACCCCTTTTTTGCAAGATCCTATAAACCTCATTTTTTTGAGGAATAAGGGATCTTGCAAAAAAGGGGTTTTTGCCGACAAAGGGCCTTCTCTCCACAGGGATTTTTAGCGGCAAAACCTCTTCCGCAAAAAGAATCGGCTGAAGATATGCAAATGAGCACAATTTGCATATCTTCTGCCAAAAAACCCCGGCAGTTTAGACATAGCCTGAGTGTTTTGTCTAAGGAGACCTCGCTTAATTTTGAACCACATGCTTACCTGAGGCAAGGAGTAAGCGCGTGAGGTGTGCAGTAAGCAGCGGCCCCGACGGCATCCGTGGGTAGGCAGCAGTCGGCTCTGCATTCCCGGAAGGGGAGGGGCCTCAGGCAGAAGGGGGGAAGCCAGCTCAAAGCGCAGTCTGGAGGACACCCTACCACCTCTCCTCAGCAATTAATGCCACTCAGAACGTGCAGCGCTGTGCTCCAGTGGCAATTTAAAAAGGCCTTGGACTTGGGCCATGGCGGAGCCCCAATCATATCTGAATGGCCATTACCCAGAGCAATTGTCCCCTTACTCCCCCCACCATCAGCGGGCCTGACACAGGAATTGTCAGGTGGCACATTGCCAGTGTAATGGGTTGTGACAGGGTGAGGTCACGGACGACCTCTTGGGGGCAATTCCCAGGGTGCTGACAAGGCCACTGCCACCCTCCTTTTTGCTCTATGGGGCTTCTCGACGCCGTGTCCTGTTGGGACAGCTCTCTGGTCTCCTCCAGCCACGGCACAGAGCTGAGAATCACGGCCCACCCCCCCCAGAAGCAATGCAGACACTGAATCTCTTCAGGCCCAAGGAAAATGCAGTTTTGGGCCCAGTTTCCCGGGATACCACTCCCCAAATGGGATCAAACCCCCAGATGAATTATTTAGGTAAGCCCCTTTTAACAATGAAAGGGGGAATGTACACCCTGATTGCTCTCCCAGGTAATAATTATTTACACTGGGTTTGATAGAAAATAAAAGTGATTTTATTAAGTACAAGCAATAGGATTTAAGTGGTAATAAGTGAGAACAGGTAGAGCAAAGTAGATTATAAACCCAAAATAACAGAAAACACTTAGCTACTTCTACACTAAAACTTCAGTACAAACTTATCCTAAAATGGTTTCTTTCCCAGACAAGCCTTTCAAACCAGGGAAGTCTCCTTTTCCCTGGGCTCTTTGCTTCCCTCCCTTCAGAGTGCCACACCAGCCAGCCAAAAGACAAAAAACCCTACTTTCCTATTGTTTTTAAAGATTCCCTTATTCATTGCATCCAGAGTCACCTGGCTCATCCCTACCAACCCCTGCTAAGACTTAAGGACAAAAGGCTATTTGCAAATGCTTGCCCAGACACTGAGGCCTCCCAGCAGTGGGACCACCCTTGTTGACTTTCATTCACACATCTAAAACCCATAAAGTATTCCCTACTCCATATGTCTAATTTTTCACACAAGAATGATACATTGACCAAAATAAGATAAACAGACCCAGCCGATTGAGACTTGAAGGCTGTTAGGTTACATGAAGTAATTTGCTCAAAGCACTTTTGAGTTATGTACATTTGTGTCTATAAGTCCATTTCATAAAGCATGGGGGGAGCTGTTACATGGGCCTAAACCCTTCCCCTCCTACCTAGCAATTTGGGGTGCATACCAAGGATGACCCCAGAGCATGGAAGGTCCTTTCAGTTGGGGGCAATTTAGAGCAGCCTCACAGAACCACATCCTCAGCCTCTCTCAGGGGTCTGCAGATAAAGAGGGCATTCTGCTCCCTTTGCCCATCTCCTCAGCTGTGCTGGCTAGAACACAAACAGTAGGGCTACGTCTAGACTGGCGCGCTTTTGCTCCAGAGCTATGCAAATGAGGCTCAGCGTTGGAATATCGTCGAGCCTCATTTGCATAGCTAATGAGCCGCCGTTTTCGCGAAAGACGCTCTTGCGCAAGACGGGGCTGTCTACACTGCCCCTTCTTGCACAAGAAAAACCCTTTTGCACAAAGCTGTTATGCCGATTATTTTCAGGCATAACAGCTTTGTGCAAAAGGGTTTTTCTTGCGCAAGGAGGGGCAGTGTAGACAGCCCCGTCTTGCGCAAGAGCCTCTTCCGCAAAAATGGTGGTTCATTAGCTATGCAAATGAGGCTCGGCGATATTCCAATGCTGAGCCTCATTTGCATAGCTCTGGCGCAAAAGCGCGCCAGTCTAGACGTAGCCTAGAAGCTTAATCCTGAAAACGCAGGACTGAAATGACCAAATCCACCTAAAGCTTTGACATGGAATTCCCAGTTCCCATTAGCTTGAAGGAATTTGGATGCCTAATTCCTACTAGGCAGCTCTGAGTATATCTGCCTGTGTGCAGAGCTCTCTGGCTGAGATGCAGAGTACCAAACTACCTTGCTTTCCACACGTGATCACCTGTTATGAAAACAGTACCTAATGTATGGTCCTTGGGCTAGCATGCAACTTAAAGCCTCTTTTTAAAATCCTCCCAAAAGCCATTGTTCAGTTAATAACGGAATACATAGTTTTTCCAAACTTTACTAGAGTATTTATCTTGTTTTTATTGCAGAAGAAAGAGCAGTTACTTTTTCAACTTGGCAGTCTGCCTTTCGGCATGAGCACATATTCAAATGGATAGGTTCAAAAGTACTGCTCCCCAGCTCCGCAATTGCTCTTGGAAAAGTGAGAACTAGCATTACCCAACATTAGATTTTCATAAAAACATTTTTATTTTACTTTAATTAAGATTCAGCGATGTTCTATAAAATATGAACCGGGTCTCAGGTTCTTTCATGTAAGCAATGATAAATAAAACATCTTTTATACCCCACAACGCTGGAGATTTTACAGAATTCTTGTCCAATATTTTTTAAAGAATATCAAACCACATCTCACTGACTATAATCAATTGCAGTTCTCTCATTATCCTCTAAAGTGCCTTAGGAATTATAATACACATCCAAGACTGTGTGATTTGTATTGTCCTATATGCTTTAATTCGTGCACAGCAGCTGAAAAATAATTAAGCATCCATACAAAGGGAAATCCATGGACATGCACAAGGTGGTTTAAGGAATGGCAATGGAGTACGATTAATTTAAGTATTATTAGGGTGCCTGGGCTCACAAATGATTCCACATTGAGCTTTTTACTCTATAAAAGTCCAAAATACAAGCTGCGACCTAGCATAGCATCTCCCATCAGAAAGGAGATATGACCCTTTCCTCCAAAGGACTTTGAAAGTACTACAGAAGCAGAATAATTCCCTGTCCTCTAAGGCATTGGCACCTTCTGTCACTCAGATGACCTGACCAGTTCCGAACCAGAGAATTTTTCAGACCATGGGAGGTCAATATTGTCTAGCGGCATTACCAACACTTCCACTGCTTGCTGGGCTCTTAGAAGACATTTAGGGGTAAATTCGAGCTAAACAACAGCACAGAACATTGACCGATAGGACTAGCAGATGTAAACCAACTTTATTGGACTGCGAGAAAGTTGTCATCACCCATGAAAAATGGATATCTGGCTAAGTCAAATCATTCCGGACGATGGATATTTCTGTACCAGAGTGTTCTGGAGCAGAGAGGTTCAACCTGTAACAAGTTTTTTGCTGACATTACAAAAATAATTTACTTCTACAGTTCCCGTGTGATATTCTCCTTCAGGGTCATGTGAGCAAATAGCGATATCAGAGTAAAGCAATAAAAGCAGCTCTAAGAATCACCTCTGATGATGTATTAACATGCACAGTCTTTTTGCCTGCTGTACATTTCAGGTGGGACTAAACGCATGATTCATCTGCATTATGTTTCCAGAATCGGATTCAGTTTTGGAAAACTAACAGGCTGTGGTATCTAATCCATATGTTTCAATTACAGGTGCAGTGGATTATGAAGCAGCAGACATGAATTGTTTTGGCATTACCTTTATGCTCAAGCTAAATCTATTAGAGTGATAATAGCTACTATTATTATTTGTAACACTTTGGAAGATGTTTGATGCCTTATAGACATATAAAAAGTTGAGTCTCTGAACCAAAGAGATACTTACGATTCTTTATAAGGTAGATATTGTTTTCTAATTGATGAACGATAATTAGATGTGGCACATTACAGCAAAGGAGTTCAAGGGGGGACTGCTTTATGAGAATTAGATTTTTTTTTAAAACCTCATTTAGAATGCCATTATTGTTGTTTTTCATTTGTTACCTCAATCTTTGGAGAACAATTTTGTTAGTAGTTTGCTCCTGTCCTTTATTGAAGAGTGTTTTGGTAAATCCGTGCATTGCTATGCCATGTGGGTATAGCTCAGTACATTCAATTGGAGTCAGAAATTTGAGATCATTGGGAAAATGGGTATCTTTTCTATAGTGAGCAGGGAGACTTGTAGGACAAAGGCTAAACAAATCTAGCCATTCAGAAGGGAGAAAAAAAAAAGAAAGCAGTCTAGTCAAGGATTAGAACACAGTTAAACTTCTCTGCGGCTCAGCAGAAAGCTTCCCAAAACAATGCATATTTAAGCCAGATAGACAAATTAGTCAACAATTGCTAGGCATTATTCTTAGAATACCACATTTTCAAGCGTTGTCAAAGCCAGGAGAGTGATCTGTGACATATACTGGAGCATTGCCCACGGTTTTTGTAGTAATTCATAGTTCATGCCATAAAAGGCTAAAGAACCTGTTACCACTGAGTGACATTAATTCCTAGCGTACAATAGTGTTTGCAATGCACTGAGCCTTAACTAACACAAAGAGGTGCAATACTGACTTCAGTGTATCATCAAGGATGAATAGTAGCATGGTTTCTATAGTTACCCAATGTTTCAAGTCTGCATAATTACAGCAGTAATTTTCATCTTATGGACACAATTTTGCTTTCACATAAACCAATACAATATTATGGCAATATTCGAATAGAAGAGTTTTTTCTGCACACGTATTCCATATAAAATTTTCCCTTGGGGGAAAAAAGTGTTTCCAACACTATTAAAATTTGTGACACCAGTTGTAATCTATCCTTTCCCCTATCCAAGAGAATGTAAATATGTAAAACTATGTATACAAAATAATGAGAGCTGATTTTCTGTTATGTTATTTTAGTGTTTTGCTTCTGAAAGACTCTGCAATTAAGATAAGTTAATTTCAATTCCTTAATTGATGCTACCAGCAAAACTTTCAGATGAATAGTTTTGGGAACCCAGGAACCTCTGGTCTACACTAGGGCTACATCTACACTCGCGGCTTCTTGCATGAGAAATATGCAAATGAGGCTAAGCATAGAATATCCCCCAGCCTCTTTCACATACCTAATGAGCCACCATTTTTGCAGAAGAGGCTCTTGCTCCAGAAGGAGCAGTCTACACTGCCCCTTCTTGTGCAACAGAAGTCCTCTTGCGCAATGCCGTTATTCCTGAAAAGTAATTGGCCTAACGGCATTGCACAAGAGGGTTTTTGTTGCGCAAGAAGGGGCAGTGTAGACAGGTCCTTCTGGCGCAAGAGCCTCTTCTGCAAAAATGGCGAGCGTAGACATAGCTGAGGAGATAAGTTCAAATTAGGATACGGAACTTCAGCTATGTGAATGGTGTTGCTTAAACCAAAGTGTCTTAACTCCAATTTTGGCACTGTAGACACTGCAGGAAGTCGATGGGAGCACATTTTCCCCTTGATTTCCCTTACTCCTTGTAGAAGCAGGACTACAGGCATCAACGGGAGCACCCTTTCAGTTCGAATTAGCATGTCTTCACTAGACCCATTAATTCGAACCCCAGAAGATCAACTGACTGCTTTGATTTTATCTGAAGCGTAGACATGGCCGAAGAGAACAAAGTTAGTAACACAAAGAGGTTAGACACACACAGAAAAACAATTTGGGGTTGGGGCAAAATTGTTTCATCCTTTGTATTAGTCATGAAACTCCTGGATTCTTTATTTTTGTTGCAAGCAAAATATATCACACAATTACTGTGTTTTATATGGGGTAGGAGGAATCAGGAATCGCTAAAAGAAACTAATACACTAAATACACTAGGCCTGGTTCTGATCATATCAAATCTAGGGTAAATCAAGGTTAAATTGCAGGGATGTCAATTGAGCTATTCTGCAAACATCAGGTCACAATCCAGTCTTATCTGATGATGAGCAGGCAAGTTCTATGCCTTTCAGATGAGCTAGTGACTGTCACAAACCTCACAAATTGAACCTGGGAACTCCAGAGCTAAAAAGCATATGCTGTGATAGTTGAGGAACTTGGATTTTACAATGATAACTGCAAAATAAAACCCATATAGAAATGGCTATACATATACAACTAGGGCTATGGGAATGCAGAAGTCTTCCAGGGATACAGCAGCTCATCAAGGGCATGTCTACATTAGGAAATTATTTCAAAATAACTAAATTCAAAATAATGACTCCTGACATAACAAATATCAGAGGGGTAGCCGTGTTAGTCTGAATCTGCAAAAGTGGCGAGGGGTCCTGTGGCACCTTATAGACTAACCGAAGTGTTTGGAGCATAAGCTTTCGTGGGCAAAGACCCACTGGGCAAAGACATGCATCTGACGAAGTGGGTCTTTGCCCACGAAAGCTTATGTTCCAAACACTTCGGTTAGTCTATAAGGTGACATAACAAAATTGAATTAGCATGTCCCCACTATAGGGGAGCCTCAAAATTAGTCCGAGGCAAGTTCTGTTATTGTCAATGCTCTACCTCGACTTTGAGCCCTAGGAAACACTGGGGAGTAATTACCTTGAATTATTCTGGGGAGTCGTTATTTCAAAACAGCAGCAGCGGAACATCCACTCTAACACTATTTTAGAATAGCTATTTCCCCAAGAAAAGCAGGAGTGCAGATTTCAAAGGGCACATCTACACTGAAAATAAGCCACGCAACTTGAGCTGTGTCAATTGCATAGCTTATGTGGAAATAGCTAATTTCATCTTTTGGCGCTGTCTACACAGCAGGAAGCCCACGTTAGCACACTCTTCTCCTGACTTCCCTTCCTCCTTGTAAAATGAGGGTTACAGCTGGAGTTCTATGGAAATAGGTTGCCTCCAGGGCTTCCCACAGGTGCCCTGACGGCCACTCTGTCCACACGCATCAGAACTCTATAGTTCCCCTTCCCCTGCAGCCCTTAAAGCCATGCCCTCAGGGAAAGGGTTTGTGGCACACAGCAGCCACTGCTCTGCCCTACCTCTACCATGGCAGATCCCAGCACACCATCTGAGGCCTCTATAGATGCCAGCCCAGCTGCAGGCAGCTCCAAAGCCCCCGCCCAGGGCCAAAAGAGGAGGGTGCCGCCTTCGTGGATTGACACGGAGATCTTGGATCTCATTGAGATCTGCGGGGGGAGGGGGAAGGTCGGGGGGCAGTCCAATGTCCAGGATCTCCACATCCGAAGGGGCCATAAGAACAGCCGTACTGGGGCAGACCAACAGCCCATCCAGGCCAGCATCCTGTCTGCCAACAGTGGCCAATACCAGATGCCCCAGAGGAAGGGAACACACCAGGTAATCCTCATGTGATCCTTCCCTTGTCACTCATTTCCAGACAAGCAGAGGCTCGGGACACCATTCCTACCCATCCTGGCTAATAGCCATGGATGGACCTAACCTCCATGAACCTATCTAGCTCTTTTTTGAACGCTGTGAAAGTCCTAGCCTAAACCAAATTCTCTGGCAAGGAGTTCCACAGGTTGACTGAGCATTGAGTGAAGAAACACTTCCTTTTGTTTGTTTTAAACCTGCTGCCTATTCATTTCATTTGGTGACCCCTAGTTCTTTTATTGTGGGAATAAGTAAATAACTTTTCTTTTATTCACTTTTTCCACACCAGTCATGATTTTTTAGACTTCTATCATATCCCCCTTAGTCTCCTCTTTTCTAAGCTGAAAAGTCCCAGTCTTTTTAATCTTTCTTGGACCTGTTCCAAACCCCTAATCTTTTCTGTTGCCCTTTTCTGAACCTTTTCCAATGCCAATATACCTTTTTTGAGATGAGGCAACCCCATCTGTATGCAGTATTCAAGATGTGGATGTACTATGGTTTTCTATAAAGGCAATAAGATACTCTGTGCCTTTTTAAATTATTCCTAACAATCTATTTGCTTTTTTGACTGCTGCTGTACACTGAGTGGATGTTTTCAGAGAACTATCCATAATTACTCCAACATCCCTTGAGTAGTTGTAGCCAAATTAGTCCCCATCAGATTGTTTGGATTATTTCATCCAATGTGCATTATTTTATCAACATTACATTTCATTTGCCATTTTGTTGCCCAATCACTTAGTTTGGGGAGATCTTTTTGAAGCTCTTCAGTGTCTGTTTTGGTCTTAACTATCTTGAGCAGTTTGGTATCATTTGCAAATTTTGCCACCTCACTGTTTATCCCGTTCTCTAGATCATTTATAAATAAGTTGACTAGGATGGGTCCCAGGACAGACCCTTGGGGAGCTTCACTAATTACCTCTCTCCACTCTGAAAACTTACCATTTATTCCTACCCTTTCTTCCCTGTCTTTTAACCAATTATCAATCCATGAAAGGTGCTTCCCTCTTATCCCATGACAGCTTTCTTTACTTAAGAGCCTTTGGTGAGGGACCTTGTCAAAGGCTTTCTGGAAATCTAAGTATACTATATCCACTGGATCCCCCTTGCCCATATGTTTGTTGACCCCCAAGCACTCTAGCAGTACGTAAGTAAGGCACAGCCACATTCTGGACCAGGTAAGGATGAAAGTGAAGGAGCTCCGCCAGGCCCATTCCAAGGCTAGGGAAAGGAATTGCCAGTTGGGAGCAGCACCCCAGAGCTGCCGCTTCTTCACCCAGCTGGATGACATCCTGGGAGGGGGACAAGTCACCCTTGTTCCCCTCATCATCAACTCCAGCCTGGAGACACCGGTCGTCAGCCTCCCGGGAGGGTGTGGCAGTGGAGGACAATGAGATGGCCACCACACACAGCATGCTCACTAGCCAGGGCCTCCCCCTGTCCCTGGAACTAGTACTTCCTCTCCCCTCCCCGGATGTCACCCAGGGCTCAAACCAGGCTGTGGAAGGAATGTGAGTTGCATTACATTCCCTGGACACACGTGGTAGGAGGCTGTACACCGCTCACCCAGCCTTCTCGGCCTGGGAAATCGCACAGCAGTCTGTGCACATGGAGTGCAAGTCCAGAGCAGATTCCCGCATTGAGGCAGCTGCTCAGGAACCTTGTGCTCCTGCTCACAGGGTTCCTGCACAGGCCTGCCTTACTCCCAGCTCCACAGTGGGACACCTTCCCACCACAAGGGAGGATGGACTCCCAGCAGTGCTGCACATGGCACAACGGGCATGCCCACATTCCTGGAGCAGCATTTGCTTCTGGGCAAGCAAGGAGAGGTGGAGGACACTGGTCTCTTGCTGGGAGACTGAGAAGGGGGGGAGGGTGGAGAAGGGGACCCCAGCAGCACCCTCCCCAGCAAGCAACATCTGCTGCTCACATATCGCTCCCCCAATGCCCTCCCAACTCTCCTCCAGTGGGCAGGGGTGCAAGTCCTCTCCCTGTGGGACAGCGCCACTGCCAGACCCAGCATGTACACAACATGAAGGGAAGCCAAGTTACCCTGTCAGCCCTCTCCCACCCTCAGGCTCCTGACCTGGCCAAGACCTTCCCATGCCTGCTTGTCCCCAGGGCAAAGGAGTAGCAAGGATCCCCTCAGGGACATCTGAGCCCCTGCAGGAAAAGGCCCGCTGTCTAGGCCCCAGATAGCCTTTCTCAAAGCACGTCGCCTTCGTCTGAACTGAGACCTTTATGTGCCGGCTCAGAGATGAGGGCTGGGCTTCAGACACCCTGTCTCCTGGGATGACTGCCTTTCTCTGTTCTTCACAGCTGGACCAGTCATGAGTGAGGGTCGACTCACACCTCCTGAGCCAGCATCCAGACCCCACATGATCCACAGTGAAGGACGACCCCAAGACGACCTACAGCAGGAGCATATCACCTGCCTGCATGCCCCTGCAGTGGTCTCTGGATGTGGACATGAAGCTGTGCGGTATCACCTGGCAGGAGCTTTTGCAGCAGGCCCAAACCATGTGCGTGGCTTACACTGCTGCCATGGTCCACCTAGTGGTTACTCCTGCTCTTGCTGCCACTCCTGCCCCTCTGGCTTCTCCCCCTAGGCCTCCTCCTCGACCTCTGAGGGCCTTGTACATATGGCAGTGGGACCACCCAAAGCAGGCATCATTTCCAGACCCATCCCTGAGCCTCTCCTCCCCGCTCCTTGGTTCTTTCCCCAATTACAATGATCCCAACTGAACACAAAATGGAGTTTGTTTCAAAACAAAAGGTCTGCTTTATTATAGCAATAGGGGAAGGGGAGGGAAGAAGGTGGGGGGGAAGAAGAGAGGGGCATGGAAGGAAAGGGCACAGAGGGGCAATGCACAGGCCTCATGGGGAGCCCCAGGGGATAGCCCTCAGGGCCTCTTAGATGCGTTCAGCCCCCTGATGAGCCTGCCAGATAGTAGCCATGCATGGCTGCTGAAAGGCCCTTGAGAGCCGCTCGGCCTCTGGCCTCCACCCTGGCAGGAATGGTTCCCCCTTATTTTCACAAATACTGTGGAGGACACAGTAGGCTGCCACCACTTGGGGCATGTGCCACTCTGGGGTCCAGCCGGGTGAGACGAAGGTATCCTCCACAGCCATGTGGGCCCAGCTGAGCCTGGTCTTGAAACATTCCTTGCTTTGGCCCAGGTATCCAGCGTAGGGCTTCATCAGCCCGGGGAGCAGAGGATAGGTAGCATCCCCCACGACGCATATCGGCATGTCCACTTCTCCAACCCTAATGGTGCAGTCAGGGAAAAAAAGGGCCGGCGTGCATATTCCAGAAGAGGCCGGAGTTGCAGAAGATAAGGGTGTCCTGCGCCTTCCCCGACTACCTGACGTTGATGTCAATGAACCAGCCTTAGTGGTCCATGATGGCCTGCATGACCATGGGAAAGTGCTCCTTCCGGTTGATGGATTCAGAGGCTTAGTGGTGGGGGACCCGGATGGGGATACACATGCTGTCAATAGCCCTTCCCCTCCTTCCCCTCCTCCCCCCGCAGTTGGGGAAGCCCATGATGGCCAAGTCAATAATGATGGGGTCCACGTTGCCCAGGAGAATGAGCCTGCGCAGCAGGATGGTGTAGGTGGCCCTCACCACCTGTAGGAGGAGACAAACAGAATCACAGGTTGCCAGGGCCCTCAGGAGGTCCCTAAGCCCAAATACCCTCCTCCCCATCCCCAGACACACCAGGACCAAATCTCTATTTACCCCATCCCCTGTCAGGGCTTTGTGAATGTGGGACTGAAAAACCCTCCAAAGAGGAAGCCTCCATCACTCCCCAGGGAATCCCATTCTAGCAGTTCACTACCATCCTAGGACAATTTCATGAGTGCGCCATACCTGCACGACCACAGTCCTGATGGTCAATTTCCCCACGCCGAACTGGTTCCCGACAGCGTGGCAACCGACAGCATGGTGAGCTTCCAAATAGAGATGGTGACTCGCTTCTGGAGGAGAAGGGGGTGGCAGTTCACATGTGGGTGTCCCATTGCCTGAGGGCAGGGGCGAGCCACCGACACAGCTCCAGAAAGGCGTCTTTCTGCCTGCAAAAGTTCTGGAGCCACTGCTGGTCATCCCACCGCTCCATGATGATCTGGTCCCACCAGTCAGAACTGGTGAGCCAGAAGCGGCGGGGCACAATGTGCAGGGAAGGACAGGAGTCGTCATACTTTATGAGCAGTGCATGGAGAAAGGAGAGGAGGTGCCCCACAGTGAGCTGGGGATCCTGTTCCTGCAGGACCATAAGGGCAGACGGCAGTAACTCCAGTGAGGGACGCGGCACGAGGCCTAGGAGCCATCAACTGCTTGGAGGCCGATCCGGCTGCATGGCTGGAGTGCTGAGGTGTCCGCAAGGGCAACCAGACCAGGAAATGAAAAGGCTTTTCTGTCCCTCAAGGAAGTAGACTAAGGAGAGCAGCCTGGGACACAGATGTACAGGGGTGGAGGAGACCATTTAAGCATGAGTCTCAGAAAGCAGCTCCAGGAAGTGAGTGCTGTCCTGATGCCCTGCCTGAAGTGCTTCCGGGGGGCTATAAATGAGATTAGAGCGTCCACACTGATTGGAGCCTCATTTTGAAATAGCTCAGCGCTGTTTTGATTGGCATTTGTCGTGTAGATACGCTATTTTGAAATAACCCGTGTTGGAGTTTCTATTTTGAAATAAGCACTAGTATAGACATACCCTAAATGGTCTTGATGCCTCTAGGTGGGACACCAGGAAGCGTGGGATTACATATGCTCTATCTACAGTAACATCCTCATTCCCACTGCTTACTCTGTGGCCCGTTTGGCTATGGCGTCATTAGCTATCAACATTATGCAGCATGAAAAGAAACAGTGCAAGTTACGCTTTCATGTCCTGAGTACATTTTTATTCTTCAGAAGCCATTATGAACAGATGGCATCCCTGTATGATTGCTCATTCAGGCTGCTGTGATAGCGTCTGCTTAGCAAGGGACAAATTGTTTGGCTTGCAAAGTTTTTGGTTTGACATTGGCAGTCATGTTCATTTGTGTGCTGAGCTTTTTACAGTTTATTCTGTTAATGGTTTACACCAGGCCGGCTTTTCCAGTATTGCTAAATCGTCCTACTTTTCAGAGGTTGCTGTGTTAGGAGTCTTTCTGCATGCTAACATACCGTAGCAAATTAATACATTTTTTTACGGTGTTCACGATTATGCGCCACCAGATTCAAAGACTGGCATGAGAAAAAAATTGCTTTGTGCAGCCTGTCAAATTTTCCCAAAGCAAAATGATTTGGCAGATCCTAAACAAAAAGTTTACACCATCCAGTGGATAAAAGGCAATTTTAGCTTCCCAGAATTCAGTGTACCATTGAGACAGTCCCAACATTTCTTAAGCGTGACGCACAGAAACCTGTTGCTCTCCTTCACAGAACATGAACGAAATGGCCAGTCTCCCTGTATCACACATACCATCTAAAAACCTGAAATGCAAGTGTCCTAATATGCCTGCAGTGGGAGCTGTAGGATGATTGAAGAAAGTGCATGGTCCTCTGTTTGTGAGTTTAGGCTAATGATGCACAGGAGTTGCATGCAATACATCATACAAGTATGCGGTGTATGTGATGGTATTGTGTGCCTATCAAGCACACAAAAAAAGAATAACTACGAACATTATAACAAATGCATTTTAATTCCTCGCATCACCAATCCCATGCATTATCTCTGGAGATTCATCCAGGCCTCTAAGATTCTGAGGCAAAAACCTGAAGGGAATATGGCTTTCAATGGAGCATTTCGGGTTGTAAGGATATAATCTATTCTTGATCATCAAATGGAAAAAAAATCATATTGGCATTAGTATTTTCTGAATGGCTGCTTGAATTCTCCTCTACATTTTAAAACATGCTTTTGTTTTTTCATTGGGCCTCCCTGCAGTGCAGACAAACTCAGTGTAAGCCCAAGAAATAGAGTTAAGAACTAGGTTCAGCTCAGGTCTGTTCAGTGTCTATGTTCATTTGTTCGTAACCCCAGGACAGGAACTGTTGAGCATAGCTGACTCATGGAAAGGGGCTTGTCATCTCCACACATGAATTCCCCCCCCCATGTGACACCTTCCCAACCCAAGTCTTCTTGATGCTCTCTCCATCCCACATCACTTAGCAGGAGGGGCCTCGGTCCTCCTGCTACGCCAGAGACAGATTTCTGAGCTGCTGGGCTCTCCAGAACTACAGCAGTGAAAGGACCAGAACATAGGGGTACTAGATGGCACCACTTCAGCAGCCCTTCTGGTGAGGCTTTCCAGTCCTCAGCTCTATCCCCAACCCCATCCTCTAGTGGGGCTGTACAGACCCCAAGAGACAGAACTGCATGGAAGGGCTGGGGACAATACAGCCATGCTAGAGGAACTGCCAGCAAGGGGCTACCTGGCAACTCCACATTCTGGTCCTTTCACTACTGCAGTTCCCTGCTGAATGTGTCTCCTCCCTCCCCCCCATCCAGGGAGGGGAATGTAGCCCTTTTGGTCCCTCTCATACCTCACCAATTGCCTTGATCTAAAGCTCCCTTGTCTACGCTGCATTATGTTGATCCAAGGCCAAGCACCCATGTCCCAGAATACCAACCTTCTCCCAAAATGTGGCCGCTCCTACCTGATGCTCATGATGCAACTTGGGAAAACTTTCATCCAGAGTCAGCCCATGGGACACTTTTGGCAGACTTCTGAAGCATCAGTCTAGAGTGGCAGCATCTACACTGCAAAGCAATTCAGCTTCAGTCTTGGGTCCCTGCTTGACTCGGCCCTCCATACCTGTGGGGGTTGGGCCCCTGATTTGTGGGTAGTTAAGAGGAAAGAGGGCTAGTCTTGGGCCTGTATTCAAACTCTGGACTTTGCAGTGTAGACAGGACTGGAGCCCTGCATGCATACAAATTTTGTTTCCTCTTGCACGTCCCATGTCCACAAAACATGAGCTGTGGATATCTGCATCCATAACCGCGGATGTGGATATAAAGTGGGTATCCATGGATTTGCAGGCTCTGAATATGACTGACAATGGGAGAGGATCAAACAGGAAATAAGTGTTATTATGAGGCACCCACAAGCACATCTCATTTGTGGGAAACACTGGCAACCATACGGTGTTTCCTGGCTCAGGGATTAGCAGCAGTGCCCTTCATTCCAAGGGGAAAATAAAAATGGAAACCCTTTTTTCAGGGATGTATTTCAGAACCATAAAGTCCAACCTGAAGATTATGCTCACAACAATGAGCTCAGGTAGCTATTGCCGTTTGCTGTGGTACCACAGCTTTGCAAAACATGAAGGAATGTCAGGGCTGCCTATGATATCGATTTAACAACATCAACAAAGTATCTCATCTCTTTCCACCCTTGTCCTTTTCCTGTTATGTGAATGAAGGCTATGGAATCAAGGATAGAGTCAACAGGGATTAACATTAAGAGAAGGAAGAGGAAAGAAATATAGTGGTAGGAAATGAGGCATCCACTGAAAACCATAATTTAAACCCAGGGTAACCCAGATTTGGAGCAATCTCTTCTACAGAAACTGCTGAAGCAGGAGGAGTTGCTTGAGAGCCTCCATAAGTTAAAACCCCTGAATAACTAAAACAGCTGAAGAGTGGGGTGATGGGGCAGAAGGTGTGACCATGTAACTGAATATATATGATCTCGGTCTTTCAGCAAAATCCTTTGGCTTTCAGGCCATAGTGTGTTCCTCACTGCCACCACAAGTCACTCAGGACTAGGGATGTCAACATGCGGTCAACTACACCATTAACTGATAAGCCTAAGCTTATTGGTTAATGCTGTTGACACACACTTCCCCTCCCCCCTTGCTGCCTCTGTATTGGGGGAGGGAGGATGAGCAATAAGTGGCCCACAGAGTGGACCTGGTTTACCTGAGTTAGTGCCCAGCCACCAATCCTTTATTTACCTGTGCATCCACAAGTATAGTTGCGTGCAGCTCCCATTGGCCATGGATTGCTGTTCCCAGCCAATCGGAGCGCTGGGATTTGGTGTTCCAGACCAAGCTGCTTCGTGCAGATTCTCCTCAAGAGCTCCTCAACCAACAGAAGCTGCAAGGATCCATACCTGTGGACATGCAGGTCAATAAAGCACCAGTGACCCTCCATGGACTATCCTTGGTAAACAGCCTCCAGCACATTACCCACCCCTGGTCTAGCCAAAGGGAGTGTGTCACCTTTATGGCATTGTTAACCTTAACCTCTAGGGCAACAGATTAGACGTCAATATACTTGGATTCCTCTGCTACTGATTCACTGTGTGAATTTAAACAAGTTACTCCTTGTCGCTCAGTCTCCCCATGTTGATAACCAATAGTCAACTACCTTTGATTTGAATTTAATGAATGTTAAGTGCTTTATAACACTATATATAATGAAATGGTGCCCACATGTAAGTGCAGGCACAAAACTGCCCTATCCTATTTTGGTGGTTCTACTAGTATTTTTCTATCTCTTTTAAAGACTTGTCAATGACACATTTGTACTCTGTACTTATTCCTGAAAGAAATGTGTTCCAGCTATTGTTATTTAAGCTCCTGGCTGGCTCTGATGTACAAGAGGCAATGAAAGAACACCCTGACAGATAAGCACACAGATACTGGGCAAGGATGTATAGTTGCAGACCAGAAAGACAACAAACTTTCAACATGAATTCCAGACTAGTTACATCTGATAACGGAAAAATCAGGCAAGCCTTTGGGTCAAAACATAAATTTATGAGAGTGACATTGAGTTATATTTGTTATTGCATTATAACACAGCCTTTAGGGAAAAAATCACCTTCACATGGAGTATACAGAGTACAGCAAAGAGATACCAGCATGAAAGGAAATTACATCATGCCACATTGAATAAATTGTTTGACATATTCTGAGCTTTTTCTGGGCAAGGCAAGAGAGTCTCTTTCCAAACTCAGCAGAAGCTGAGAATTAGCCATACAAATACATATTAATTGCTCAACATTCCCAGGGAAAAAGTGTTGCATTCCACCTACCGCTGGTAAGTCACATTTGCTTTTATACATTTCAGAAACAAGTTATTCCAAAGCATGACTTGGGGGCTGGTAATGCAGGGACAATGGAGAGGAATAGAATAGATACGATGGACCAGATTATCAGATGGGCTCAGTCAGCATAGCTCCTTTGAAGTACATAAAGCTATGAAACTTTGAATCTGCTTGAATACCTGGCCCTCATCTGCAAGATGCTGAATGCCTTCTTCATGTTTCTAACAGAGTCTGCAAGCTATTGACCTTAGTGGCAAACACACCGAGGGGACTGATTTTTCAGGAGGTCTTTGCACCTGTATTTCACCACCACCAGGTGTTCAGAACCTCCCTCCTCACAAACTCAAAGCTGGCATGATTAGTTCTGCTGACTCTTGGACAGACTACCAGAAAATTATGCCCTACCTGATAGCTATTCAACAAATAAACGTCCATTCTGCCCCCATGAGCCAAATCCAGACCATTGCTTAGTACTTTGCAATATTTTTCAACACTGGTGAGACAGGAATCAAACTGTATTATAACCCCAGCATCACATTCATTTCACAAGCTAGAAAGGTTATTTCTATCAAATTACGAAGACAGTAAAACGCAGATGAAAACAAATGGATACGTCCATTTAATGGTTACTAATTTCCCTCAATAACTAGACATTTTACCATGCAATATGTAAATGGTATTTAGTCTGATGTTTTTCAATCAACCCCTCCCCCAAATAATAGCAGCATTATAGGGAGTAAAGTGTGTTTTGAGACTCTCTCAATACCAATTAAATTATCCTTCTAAAATTTGGAATTGTGAATTGCTAAGAGAGAGCTGAATCAAGTTTAATCTTTCCATTTCTTTTAATGCCATAAATGGGACAAAACGAGCTAAGATTCAAGAACTGAATCTGGTTTATATTAGGCTGCATCCTCTTTAACCAAGGTGTGATGGGCCGGGCCCGTCCCCTCTCGTGGGACCAGATGCACCAGAGGCTCCTGGCCCAGAGACCGACCAATGCGGCCTATACTCCTGGTGCTGTAGCGCATGCAGCCAGAGCCGTGCGCCATATTTAAAAGCGGCGCTGGCTCAGCTGATGGGGGCAGAAGTGGTGGGAGATGCCGGAGACAGCCAGGAGGCTGCCAGGGAGGCGGCCGCGACCGGAGACATGAGAGCTGGCCAGGAGGCTGCCAGGGAGGCAGAAGCCACCAGAGATGGGTCGCGAGCCGCCTGCACGGCCAAAATTGGGACCCAGACACCGGAGTGGAAAAAAACCACCACAGGTGCTGGAGCAGACTCTTCCCATAACCAGGGGAGACATCCAGCGGCGGAGCGTCTAAGCCACGTAGGAAGCGGTTCCAGGTCAGGGGTGTCCAGATGGACGGCAAACCCCCGAGAGGGGTGGTGAGCAAATGGCGTGTGGCTCATCATTCGGGTAAGGTCGAGGTTCAGCAAGGGAGGTTTAGGTTGGACATTAGGAAAAAGTTCCTAACTGTCAGGGTAGTTAAACACTGGAATAAATTGCCCAGGGAGGTTGTGGAATCCCTATCTCTGGAGATATTTAAGAATAGGTTAGATAAATGTCTATCAGGGATGGTCTAGACAGCATTTGGTCCTGCCATGAGGGCAGGGAACTGGACTCGATGACCTCTCGAGGTCCCTTCCAGTCCTAGTATTCTATGATTCTAAGGTCTGCGCGGTCTCACCCTAGGGACCTGGGGCTGGAACTCGGGAGCGGGCCCAAGTTCCCCTACCTAGTCTGATCTGGCAGCCACTAAGGCTGCGAAGACTGACCGTTGAGAGAGACTTTTTCCTTTTTACTGAACTCTGGGGAGTGATGGGAGTAGGGCTGCCAAAGCGGGCACAGACTATACGCTGCCAGCCGATAACCAGGGTCAAGGGACAGTCGGCCCATAGGGGAGTAGGCCACCGTGCTTTTGGCTTGGCCTTTGTGCATGGGCGAGCCCCTCCCCTGGGACTTGTGGGCCCAGAACAAACTCAGGTTCGGGGCCTCCGTGCCGCCAATGAGGGCGCCCCCGATCCTACATACCCCGCGGGTGGGGGTGGGTGCATGACACAAGGGAATAATGCTATGCCTCCCTCCCCTCCAGCCTTTTCGAAGAAAGAAGTACTCAGCCCATAATGTGCATGCCAAAAAACCCCCACAATGAGTCCATGTGAGCATGCAAGTGCCTATGCATAGCGCCCTGATATCCGCAGCTCATTTTTGCAGAGATAGAGGCGGATATGAATTTTGTACCTGCACCAGGCTCTACCCATGCCACAAGTACAGGGAGTTTTACATATCCTTTTTTTTATTGAATCCTTAAATGTTAAGAAGCGGGAGCATACGGAGAATGAACTTTCAATTCTTCAACCAGAAGCTTGCACCAGGATTACCAGATGTAGTTAGAAAGATGCAAAGGCTCTTTGGATGCTCATATTATAGTACAAGAGAGTCATGTGGAACTAAGCCAAGGAACAGATTTAAATATACCAAAGCAAGCTTAAGAAGAGTATCCACACAGAGATTCACACTGCTTTTAGCTATAGGAGTTCAAAGTGACACTTCAGCATACAATGCTGCAATTGTTTAGTGTAGATAAACTCTTATGCATTGCAAAAGACATCTTTTGAGTAGCTTTTTAAGTCATGTGTGTCATATACTAGCAATAGTAATCAACATTTTCCCCATACAACAATGCCTTCCCCTTGACCTGTAATCCTTTCTAGCCCATTCAGAGAACACGGGACCAGCAACTCTCACTGACAATTCCCTGCCTTTTCAAAAGTTTTTAACCACATGCCCCGAGTCAAACCAGCCTTCCACTAAACACTGTTACACTTTAAGTAACAACTTTTCCTCAAGCCCAAGCACAGAGCCCATAAGCAGCAGATGCTACTTTCATTGGAAAATAAACCATTTACACCCCTCCTGTTATTAGAATGATTTCCCTAGTACGCTACTTATTTCCTACTATATTCAGATGAAAACAACAGGAATTATAAAATCTGGGAGGGGGAGATTCTAGATGTGGAGGCATTCAGACACTGTGGTGATGGGCAGCAGTATAAAACCCTAAAACAGATGCAACCATTAAAAAGCAAAACACCAGTAAAAAAGCTGTCTCAGTTTTATGTTCAGGAGGCAAAAGGGAAGAGAATGGTAGCCTTGCATTTTTTTAGGTTTCCACTTCAGCACCATCCTTTTCCACTTCAGCTTGCTATAGTTGTACCAATCTCATACTGACAACTGGGTAGAAAATGGTCTCCCTCCAACAACAAAATGAGATTTAAAAAAAAAATAAATCCTATGCCACATTGGAGAGAAACAGAGTCCTGTCAGAGTTGCTTGGGAGGGGTGCAGGGGGGCACGATGGAGGAGAAGACGCTTGACCCCAGAACAGCAATAGTTCAGTGGCTAAGTTGTGAGACAGAAAGTTCTACTCACCGCAAGTAAGTGCCTTCCCTGGCCTTTCTGGGGATTAGTTTTTCATGGTCAACACACTTCCTGCAATTGTGCTCTCTCTCTTTTCATCTGCAGCCCCTCTAGGTCCAAAAGCTGCTGTGGAGTCTATGAGATTCAGTCCTCCAGTTAGGCCACTGTGTGGGCTCCCTTTCTGGGGGTAGTCTTTCAAATTCTCTTTAGCCCACGAAGCATCAGGAAGTCTTCATGGTCACTGTAGCGGCACGTCGGGGTTCCCCCGCCTCCTGCACCCCATAGTGGCACAGACAGACTCCCCCAGCCAGTAGAATAGAGGGAATTTATTGCTTCTCCAGGATACAGCACAGATGTAATCTGGTTACCCAGCAGGGCTAGGATACCTCAGCCCCCCTTGAGATGGGGGAGACTGGGCCCCTAAATCCCAGCCCATTGCTTAGGCTGCTTCTTCCATGATTCCAGACAGCAACTAAAAACTCTCTTCCAGCCCTGCCCCCCAGCCAGGTGCTGGTCTCCACCCTCCTTCCTTTGTCTCTCCCTGGGAGGTTGAGCCTGGGGCTCTGGGTTAATACACATTTGGGAAAGTCAGTGAGAATCTCCCATCCCAGCGCAGGGGGACCCCGGGTCACAGAGAAGACAGCACCCCCACTATGCCACAGTCACATCCCACACTGTGTCTCTCCAGCAGGGACTCAGGCAGTCTTCCTAATCACTGCCCCAACCAGTACTACTCTGTACTGGTTGATAGGGAAACCCAGGCCCCCTTATCTACTCTAGGTTCCATTCCAGGGCTCTGTAATGAACTGATGTGCATCTCCCCCACATAACTTCTCCTGGAGAAGCACTGCTGACTTCCCTCAGGAGAAGGGACTGCAAGCTACCTTCCACTGTGGCCAGCCCCCTAGTTTCACAGAAGTGCTCCTTGTTCCCACACAGATGAACCTTCTTCTAATTAATTTCCTCCTGTCAAGTCTTTTCATCACCGCCTCATTAGCTGATTGGGCCCACTTGGCCTAATTCAGCCCTCTCAGAGCCACTGTGGGGAAGTATTCCCCAGCACAGTTTACTCACCAACAACATGTGAGACCCAGATTTAAGTTCTTGCTCTGAATCAGGGACTTGTGGAAACAAAAAAATAGTTTGACTTGAATACAATATTTTTTGCAGGTAAAATCATTTGACCAAAACTATTTGCAAATTTGGATCAACTTCAACAGTCTAAAACTGCATTTTACTAGGAAATATATTATTTATCAAAAAAATGTCAGCCATCCTGATTTTCAATTTCTCACAGCCTCTTCAGGTCCACTGAGTTAGACTCAGGATGCTATAAAATTCAAATGGGGGCATCAGGTTTTCCTCTGCAGCACCCTCTCATAGCCCACCAATGCATGACTCATTTGGTCAAAGTCTTTCCTGCTTAACTGCTGTCTCTAATTCTGTCTGATATAATGGTGCTTTATCCATTGGGCTATTACCCAATTCAGTGCCACACCCTCTGAGATATTACAGGTCCAAAAATTAGGAGTTGGGGGGGCGGGGCAGAACATAACTCAAAACAACCCTCCCTTTTCACAGGGTCCCAAAACTTAGACTCTAGTCCAAGACCAAACATCTGCACAGAAATTTTTCAGGCTGGAACCTGAGCGCAAGTCAGCCTACCCAGGCCAACCTCAAGTTTTTAATCACTATATAGACATACCCTTAGGCTGTGTCTACACTGGCGCGATCTTGCGCAAAAGCGACCGCTCTTGAGCAAAAACTTGCTGCCTGTCTACACTGGCCACGTGTTCTTGAGCAAGTAAACTGACATTCTAATGTATAAAATAAGGGCTTCTTGTGCCAGAACTCCGATGCTCCCACTCAGGAATAAGCCCTCTTTCGCAAGAGCTCTTCCAGAAGGCCAGTGTAGACAGGCAACATGAATTTCTTGCACAAGAGAGCGTCTACACTGGCATGGATGCTCTTGCGCAAAAGCACATGCCAGTGTATATGCTCTCTCCTGGAAGAGTTTTTGCAGAAGAGTTCTTCTGCAAAAGAGTTTTTGCGTGAGAACATGCCAGCGTAGATGTAGCCGGCATGGGTCTCCTATATGTGGTAGATATATGCTTGGTAGGTCTCAGTTTCTAGGCTGCAACCAGGCTTTTTTTACATCAGGAGAAGCAGAGCTCTCCTTCGCTTCCTAGTCAGCCTGAATAGGGCTAGCTCTCTTTTTAACTTCCCTCTCCATAGCTGACATTTGCTGCAGGTTGGATCCAACTGCATCTGCCATTTTTCACTAACCTTCTCCTTGGCAGCACAGTGTTTGCCTGCCCAATCACAGGCCTATAAAATACCATTTCTAGAACAACTGACTTATACAGAATACATGCTGCGGAGCTGTGATATGATGGTTCTAAGTGGTACTCTTTTAGGATGACTAGTTGAAAGTAATGCAGCTATCCCAAAGTCATTGTACATTTATACAAATGCATGAATACCTTGTATATTATGTACTCAGGGCACTATTTCAGATGGGGGGGGCAATTGTGCATGCCATCATGGGGGAGGGAAAAGAGAATGACAGGATGGGGGAACAGACTGAGGACAGCAGGTTCAGCAGTGTTACTGAGCATTCTCAGTACAAGCCAAGCAGCAAATTGGGGGAGGGGAGAATGATCCCATCCACCTTCCTGCCCAACCCCCCCCCCCCCATCACATCTTTATCATAGAATACTAGAACTGGAAGGGACCTCGAGAGGTCATCGAGTCCAGTCTCCTGCCCTCATGGCAGGACCCAGTACTGTCTAGACCATCCCTGATAGACATTTACGTTACCTACTCTTAAATATCTCCAGAGATGGAGATTCCACAACCTCCCTGGGCAACTTATTCCAGTGTTTAGCCACCCTGACAGTTAGGAACTTTTTCCTAATGTCCAACCTAAACCTCCCTTGCTGCAGTTTAATCCCTTTTCAAGGGCTTAGTGAGGCACTGGAAAACTCTACGGTTTTTTTCCCTCAGATAACATAGCAATTAGCTGGCAGGAGCACTGTATGTAATTCCTATATAAAAGAAAGATAAATACATAAATATTAGCTCTAACACTAACATATTCTGCCATCTTGTGGCAAGTCACTTAAGGAACACTGGTCAGTTTTAAAATTTTAATGTATATTTTTACTTTGTTACTAACTCTGCAAACAGAGAGAGAAAGACTGTCAGGACTCCTTGGCTCTATCTCAGTTCTGGAAGGGAAGTGGGGGGGTCTAGTGCCGGGGACTGATACATTTTCACTCTATTTATGAACATCAGATTGCCCATACTGGATCAGACCATCTAACTCAGTATCTTGTGTTGCAATAGTGGCCAATGCCAGGTGCTTCAGAAGCAATGATCAGAAGAGGCAATCATCACGATCCATCCCGTCACCCAATCCCAGCTTCTAGAAAACGGAGGTTAGGGACACTATCCATGTCCATTCTGGCTAGTAGCCATTGATAGACCTATTCTCCTTGAACTTGTGATAGTTTGGGCCTTTCTACCTCTCCTGGCAAAGAATTCCACAGATTGACTGTGAAGAAATAATTTATTTATTTGTTTTAAATCTGCTGCCTATAGGTTATATAGGTGTGATACGATGAAGAAATAACTAACATTTCCTTACTCTATTTTCCAGACCATTCATTATTTTTTAGACCTCTAACATATCTCCTCCCCTCCCCCCTCCACACACACCCTTTAATCATTTCTTTTCCAAGCTGAAAAGTCCTACATTTGTTACTCTCCTCATGTGGAAGCTGTTCCTTACCCCTAACCATTCCGTACCTCTTCCAAATCCAATAGATGGGGTGACCAGATCTGCATACAGTATTCAAGATGTGGGCATACCATGAGTTTATATAGAGGCAATATGATATTTTCTGTTTTATTCTCTATTCTTTGCCTAATGATTCCCATTAGTCTGCTAGCTTTTTAGTTTTTAGACTGACACTGCACACTGAGCAGATGTTTTCAGGGCACTATCCACAGTGATTCCAAGATCTCTTTTTTGAGTGGTAAAAACTATTTACACACACACACACTGTGGCGGGGTACGGGTGCGAGCCGTCCCCTCCCTGGTCTCCCCACCGTGGGGGTGGTGGGGGGGAGCTCCACAAACCCTCCGCCTTACGTTCGTCTGAGGTTCCTCGTGTGAGGTCTGCCTGTGGTGGACTCTAGGGGTGCGACCGCCCCTCCGCCCTAGCCGGCGAAGGGGGTTCAGCAGACCCCCCACCTCATCGCCCCTCGCGGGACTGGTTGTTTGCCCCAACCACGGGCCTTGGGTCTTAGCCCCTTTACGCCCCTCCCAGGGGCGTCTATGTGTCCACGGGCTCGGTGTGACCACCGTCCTCACCTGGCCCTCGGCACGTATTGCAAATTCGTGGGAGCTACTCCCAGGTGGGGAGTGGGGGACCCAGGCCCTCCCTCTCCTCCGGGTCCCAGCCTGGGGCACTAAGTGGAGTAAGGCGCCGCTAAGCTACCCTCCACAATAGATGGGACGACGGCCCTCAACTCGCCTACCCACGGGCGCCAGAAGGGCCCTACCCCGGGCTGCTTCCGCTCCCCGCTGTCCGACCCGCTCAGCCGGATGTCCGCCGCTCCACTCACCCCGCCGGAGTCGCCGATTCCGCCCGACCAGGATCCAGAGTCCACTGGGGCCATCCTTCCTCCTAGCCCGAGGGGGGAGGGGCTTGGGGTTCCGGGATGCCAGCCTGGCCGCTTCCCTGCCTCCCCTCCTCTGATTTCCTCCGGGCGCTTTTCACGGCGCCTGGGAGATGACGTCGGGGAGGTTGGCCCCGGCACGGCCCGGTGCTTGCCTGGGGCTCCGCCCCCTCAGCCGGCCCATCCCCCCCCCCATCGGGGCGCTTCCCTGCCGGCCGGGTCAAGCCCCGCCTCCTCCGCCGTGGGGCCGCCGGGTCCTCCCGTGCTCTCGTGGCAGCCGGCCAGGGTCGGCTCCGCTGCTCGCGGCTGCCGCGGCCGTTTCCTCACCCGGGGGGGTAAGTCTCCCCCTGGGGCTAGTGTGGACCCTGCTGGGTCCGTCACACACACACACACACACACACACACACACACACACACACACACACACACACTGTGTTTTATGTATAATTAGAATTATATTTTTTTCATGTGCATTACTTTGCATTTATCAACACTGAATTCCATCTATCCTTGTGTTGCCCAATCCCCCAGCTTTGTGAGATCCTTTGATAACTCTTTGCAGTCAGCTTTGGACTTAACTATTTTGAGTAATATTGTAGTATCTGCAAATTTTGCCACCTCACTGTTTACCCCCCTTTCAAGAGTTTAACAGCAGTGATCCAAATGCAAATCCCAGCAGCACAACACACATTCCTACTCTGTCCCCTCCTCTCCCCATCTTTTAAGCAGAGTACCTGGCAATGTTTTCATGATGATCTAACAATTCTTCAATTACTGGCATGCCCAGCCTTTTGTTATTCTTAATCACCTGCCTCTGTCTCTTTATAACAAACTCCCTCCCCCAAAGACAAAGCTGCAAGGAGCTCAAACTCTGTTGCAGGTAAGAACTGCCTCTGGATCCAGGGCATGTGCTTTAAGCAGATCTCAGGTCTGAAATCCAGGGGTTCAAACTATAGGGGGCTACTGCCACCCTTAGTCCCCCATAAATGACACCCTTGTATGTACCACACATTAATTATAATGCATTCTCCCTCTATATAGAAAAGGCCAAACACATGAATTGCTTTAGCCAATTACATGTACTCATCTCTGGAGTGGGGTAGCCTGCCATAGTTGCCAATTCAAATAGTATGTGTTAGCTTTAGACTAACACTGCCATGCTCTTTCCTGCAAAAACAATTATCATGTAAGCCTTTCATCAGCTCCACCTTTTATATCTGACAGTTGGTTTGTTTATTTTAACTGTCAAATTATGATGTCTGTCAAAACATATTGCATTCTTCATGTCACCAGGTGCCAGACTATGTCTGCATATTCTCACTGGCACGTCATAAGTGTTTCAGCATTTTGTAAAGCTCATGTCTCAAACGTAGAACATTCTTTGCAAAAATGATTTGCTTTAGTAAAAGTTACAGAAGTATATAAAAATAAAAAGTCTGCCATTTCTGTCACAGTGCTTTGAAGACACGATGGCTGTGGCAGAAAATGGTCTTTATTTTTAATTACAACAGACATGTCTGCATCTATTATGCATTTATTGCATATGATTTTTCAGAGGAGCCTACAGGATTTGGATTCTCCAGCTAAAATATTTAGAAGCATTTGATTCACTTAAGAATCTAAGTCTCATTTTCCAGCGTGCCTTGCACACTTGGAAAGACAATGGGACATAGGTTTCTAAGGGTCCAGATTGTTTTTAAAAATGAGAATCAGGCTTCTGTGTCCTTGAAAGAGTGCTTCTGAAAATGTCACCTCCGATTCCCATGGGCTTTCAATGGGGCTTAGGTGGCTAGCTGCACTTTGTGCCTTTGAAAAATCTCACTTGTAATCATTACCATGGCTGGTGGGGAACTTTCACAGGGATGGGGGATGTTCCTGTCACATACAGGAATCAGCGCCTTAAAATATTAATGAGATATCAGAAATGAGAAGAAATCATGTTTGAGGCCCTGATTCAAGAAAACATCCTTATTTGGGGTAGCACTTCAGCACATGCTTCTGTCCCACTGAAGACGATGGAACTGAAGCACACAATTAAAGATAATCATGCGGGGGGCTGCAAGCTCCATGAAAATAGGGACGGTAGAAGGAAAGGAGATGAAGTGAGGGAGGTACTGAGACTTGGAAGAGATGTGGGAGTAGGGGAGCAGCCAGCCCCAAGCTGGGAAGGAGGGAATTGGGGTCCCTTCCCTGCTTCTGGGCCCATTCCAGCTCCTCCGATTGCATTGCTTGCATTGTGGCCTGCTCCCAGCACCTTGGCCTACTCCTCAGACCCCCAGTGGCCACTCTACACCCTTTAGCTCTCTGCTCTCACCTCCACATGCCTCCTCAGGGCATGTACGCGTTTACACAAGGGTGGAACTCGCACAATATTTCCATTGCAGGGGCACAGCCCCCCAACCTCTTCTGCCACCCCAGTAAGTGTGTGCTTGTGTGCTCTCCTGAATTGGGGCCTACAGTACTATAAATAAGAGAGGCATTCTCACTCTTGGGTACAATCACTTTCACCTGCTCTAACCATTGGGTTAGAGTCTAAAGGCACTAAGGGACTCTACACTTTGGCTACATTTACACTGCGGCTTTTGCCACAAGAGCCTATGCAAATAAAGTGTGGATTAGCATATCATCACACTTAATTTGCATAATTTATTCAGAACCGTTTTTGCACAAGGGTTTTTTGCACATAAAAAAGCAGTGTGGACATTTTCTTTTTGTGCAAAACCCCCTTTTCCTGCAAGATCAGTATACCTCCGCCTTATGTCTCCTCATACTAGCATTGACCTCTAGCTTACAATACCGAAATACCCAAAGTTGGCAGGTGCTGAGTCATTGAAAGAAGATGGCCAATGGGTATGTAATCCTCTATTTTCTTCTGTTGCCTGTGTGTCTATCAAATTGGACTCCCATGCACACTAGCATTGCAAGCCATCCAGTTTTCACTCAATGGTCCAAGTTCTGGCTTATGTGTCCAGATGCCATTTGACAAGCCCTGATGTCTAGGGGTTTTTTATCTATGCTCACTGCCAATTTGAATGTAACCTGTTGGGAGATGCTTACCTAGCCAATACTCACTAATCTGGTGAGAAGGGGCACAGAGCTCAGCCAATCAACAGACTTCCCTGCCCCGCCCACTCCTGACCCAACTGCGGAAAATTTGGAATGTCCCTCAGCCTGGAGTTTGGTGAGGGGATGGAAGTGGTTGGATGTGCAACAAATGGGAAGGGCACACTCCCCTCCTCTCAAATGTGCTGCAAATGGAGGAGCACCCGTTCTCTTCCTTCCACACTCCCAGTGTGTGTGCAAGTGGGTATGATCTTCTTCTTCCTTAGGTACTAATGAAGATAAGGGAAGTCTCTCCCTACATCTGGGCATCCATGTAAAAATAGGGGGGAATCCTCCTTTTCACCCCAGCTATCTGAGCAAAAAGGGGAGTTCCCTTCCACAGCTCCCCTGAATCGGTGTGGTAAGGAACCAACCTTCCCTACTCTCTGTGTGTCTGTGTTTGTGTGTAAACAGAGAGGTTCAAATGAGTGTCTGTACATGGAAATCCCATGTGAATGGAAATTGAGCTTATTCCTCCTAGGATATGTGGGCAGATGTATCTCTGATGTTGCAATTCCAGAGAGGGGAGAGGAGCGAGTGATAAGGGTTGGAGACTTTGGGGAGGAAGAGGTGAAGAAGGTGCAGGGAACAGGGCCTCAGCGGTGCTATTAGAAAGATGACAAAATATAAGGGATTTTTTTCCTTTGAAGCATCTGTAATGAAACAAAGCAAGACCTCACTTTTTTATTTAGTTACCATCCTTCCAAAAGTTAATATGGTTACAGTTTGTTTCAGTCTGAGACCTTTTCAACTAAGACACCAAGCTAAATCATTATTTAAACGTAATAAAAATGATCATAATAGAATTCCTGGCCTTTGACTCTTCTGACAGATCAGTCACCAGTTGGCATCATTGTGTTACGATGATGCAATGATCTCTAAAGATAGTCGGCAATTTGCATACAAAAATATGACCTAGAGCTCATCCTAGTTTGCAGAATGATGACAAAGTAGATTTTGTTTTAGGGCAAATGTCACATAAAGGAATCAAGGCAAAACTTGAATCTATGAAAAGACTCTAGACAAGGAAGCTAATAGATTAGAGTGCGAAAAATCAATTTACTTTAAGAGATAGCCAGAGTAAAGAAAATTCAGATAGATAAAGTCAAAGTGAATCAGTAAAAGAAGTGAGTAATAAAAGAGGCTGGATAAACCAATACAACTAAAATAATTTAAAATCAAATCCATATTACTATTGAGTAATTTCCACCAAGTGGACTGGGAGTTTCTTATGACAGGTAGAAAAAACATGAAGTTGAATTATAATTTCACAGGATTTTTTATTGTACATGCTTAACATTTGGCTGAATAGCCAACCATTTTTGTCCTGCATTTGTCCACACAGAACATAGCCTGCTCCTGTTCAGACAGGACACTATAGAATTTATTAGTTTGAGGACTAATTTGATTAGCTGATGCCCATAACAGCTAGGACCAATTCTACTGTATTTTTAGCTTGCTTTGTTAGAGCTGGCAAAGATCTGTATACACTCTGCTGCGTCTAGACTGGCAAGTTTTTGCGCAAAAGTGGCAGCTGTTGCATAAAAACTTGCCAGCTGTCTACACTGGCCGCTTGAATTTGCGCAAGAAC
>JANRFK010001158.1:8248277-8258433 GCA_030068395.1 Apalone spinifera | reverse complement strand
CATGGGTGCCTAGTGGGAAGGGGGGACAAAGGGGCTCCCCCACCCCCAGACCAAGTATGGTCTGGGGGTGGGGAAGCCCAAAAGCATTTTGGTCCTTCCCCTTCCAGATTAGGCCCACCCCTTTGGGGCCAGCCTGGGGCCACTTCAACAATTTTTGAAGTGGCCCCCAGGGAAAAATTATTGCCCACCCCTCCAGGAGACTCTACTGAACCACTGTGCATATATATCCCCTGACAATGGATCCACTCAGTCAATGCCAGGAAAGAGATGTTGCCCCCTCAGTTGGACAAAGACAACTCTTTGAGGTGCACTTTTATACACAGGTACAAACAAGTTACACATCACTCCTGACATATGAAGTTGCCACCCTCTGATGTTACCTAGATGCACCCATTTCCTTGTACATGGGGGTTTGATAACTATCACTCATGCTGTCCGTTTAGACCCTGTCCTGAATGTGGGTCAGTATATTCCTGTTATCTGTGGTGTATGTTTTGGAACCGAGATGTTTCTTCATGAGGTGTTCTGTTACGACCCCTCTGGAATGGGTTTACGGCCTGTGCCTAGTACCCCTTAGGTGTGAGTGTTTCTGTATTCTCAGCCCTGTTCTTATCAATCTCTGTGAGCAGGGCCTGCCTGTTGCTCACAGTTTAACTCTGCTTTACGTTAGCAAAGTCTTGGCCATTGCTGTCTGGGATTCAGAACTCATACTCGGCTTGTGATACATGGGCTTATGTTTTAGGCCTTCACCTTACTACATCCATCACAATGTCTCTTTGGTCCCTTGGGTTATAAGGAAAGGTTTCCTTTCAGAACAGTGGAGTTGGAGGAACTTCCAACAACAATTCCATAGCCCAATGTAAGATTTCAATATTGGGCAGCCTAAGGAGCTCACTCTCCCCTTGGTGGCTTATGCTCCCATGGGAACTACAAATCCCGGAAACCATTGCATGCTTCCTACAGAAACAAACAAGAACTATTGAACCAGTTTTGCTCAATTTAAATTAAAAACAATGACAGAAACAACCGCAACAAAACACACTTCTCAGATGAGACAAAGGGTGGAAAATGCAATAGGAGCATCAGTTTAAAGGTCAAAAAAGACAAGTGTGTTCTTCTAGTCTCATCAGCTATATAACAAAATTTTACTCAGCAATGCCTACATCATGCCTAATTATTTCCAGCTGAACTGGAAAGTCTATTTTAGAAAGACAGACAATCTTGATTTAAAGATTTTGAGTGATGTCTCACTTCCTCCAGTCAGTTGTTCCAGTGGTTATTTACCCTCACTGTTAAACATTTGAGCTTTATTCACCATTTGAATTTTTACAGACACTGACTCTTTTTGTGCCTTTATCTGCTAAAGTAGAGAGCTGAAAAGGAATTTGCTTGACTTGAGGAAGTTATGAGTAAATCAAAAAGGGAAGCTAGAATGGAAGTTGGCGCTCAGTGTGTGTGTGTGTGCATATGTGTGTGTACTTGTACACAACAGTAACAGGTAAAATACTGCAGTCTAGAAATTCAGCCACAGAAATCATTTACCTTTTCCATGAAATGCTGAGGAACTTGATTTTAAATATTTCTCTATGTTTGACCAATATCCACAGGAACTTACCAAATAATTATATGCACCTAGGAAAAAATAAAAAGAAACCAACAGTGATATGTGCTAACTGGAGCCATTCATATCAGCACCAGCTCATCTTTTCCTTGCTGATCATAGATATTTAGGGCTTGTCCAGCCTCCTTGGGTATTTTTCAGAAATCTAGCCTTAATTCTGAAGGCTCCAATCCTGCCCATAGCAAACAGCTTCCATACTCATGGCCTCGTTGAATGCTTACATTTTAAGCACTTGGTGTCAAGAACCAACTTTTTGTCCTGTGTTTGTCCAGCATCTAGTAAAACAGGGTCCTAGTCCATGACTGGGGCTAGTAGGTGCTGCTACAATACAATTACATAACACAGTGATTTGTATCAAACATCATGTTCCAACTGGTATGGCCTATGTGCAGGAGTAGACAGCACACTTCAAAAACCCAGATCCAAAACTAGGGAAAGACAGGTCAGACAACTGGACACGAAGCATAGGTAATTAGAAGGAATAATCCTTCTAATTACCCCCCTTCTATGCCATGGCTTGCTTCCCTAAATATTTTCTCAATTTCATTCCTCTTTGTCCTGACCTTAACTTATCTGGGCCAACCACTTCTGCAGTAGTTTATATACATCATAGTCCCTAAGACTAAAACAGCAGAAACTGGAATGAAGCACTATTTTCCCCCTTCTTAAAACTACATGTATATCATTATGCAGTGTCAACATGCCATTGATCCACATAAAATCATGTCACATCACATCAACTGTGATGTAACCAAACGACATGGCATATTGTCTGCAGCATGTTGTATTATTTGTTTGCAATAATACTCCATTTTTAATATATCTGTGGGCTCACAGAAAGCAGATTATTCGACCTGAGGGACAGTGGCCTATGCTCTTTACTGCCAGAATTTTAAGCACTCATGAATACTTATTAAATACTTTCTGATTTCGCCCCACTTGGAGAAAAGGATTCCTGCTGTCCACCTGCTGGGGAAAATGCCCTCTTCATACATCAGTTCATGTTAGCCTTTTAGTTCTCCAAGTCAGGATTCCCTATCACGGAGGCGAAGTTCTGTCACGTCACATCCCATTGTATGGTAGCATGTAACCCAAAGTAATGAAATGCAATCGAAATGGCACGTTGCACTGTTGACTTTGGAATAAGTAATTTCTTTCGCACAGGTCGAAAGTCCAAGGTAAATGCATGACACCAAATTATTAGATACATGAAAGGTCTGAGACATGTCCCCCCTCCATAGTGTGTGCCTGGGATTCTCATCAGAATATGCCCACCATCTTTTCTCTTCTTCTTCTTCTTTTTTTTTTTTAACAAATACTCTTCTACTTTCCAAAATAAATCCAGTTACAGGATCGGTTCCAGGAAATCCCCTAGCATAGACCTGCACAACTCGGAAAGCGGTGAGGGACATATTACTCCAAAGAAAACAGCTGCAGGCCGGAAGTAGGGATGCTCTCCCAAAAAATACCGAACACGCAGGCTAAAAATTTTTGTCGAGCAAAAAATAACCACAACAACAAAAAAACCACGCATGCCTCCACTTGGCCCCCTGGCATTTGTCTCTCCTGCACCCTGCCCTTGGTGCCTTCCCCTTTCTCCTGATCTGCCTCCCTCCCCTCAGCACAAGCCCTTTCCCCTCCGCTATCTGGCTTCTGCCTTCCAGGTTGCGGGGCTGCCAGAGCCTTTTTGAATCCGGCGGTCGCCTGCTGTGACATCACGACGACGCGTCACACCAGCGTCCTGGCATCTGCCGGTGTCTCGCTCTCTGGCTCGCGCCCTGCCTCTTCGCTCCGGAGCTGCACGCAGGCAGCCCAACAGCGAGACTCGCCGCACTTCCCCCTCCCCGGCGGCGCTCCGCTTCTCCGCCCAGCCGGCGGATTGGATGGGGCCGCGCCGCCCATAGTCGGCACGGGCCGCACAGTGAGCCCCTGTGGGCTGCATGTTGTGCAGGCCTGCCTTAGTATGTAACACAGTGCTAGCAGGAGGGGATTCATGACTGTGTGGCTCCATAGACATGTGCCCCTGGCATTGCCCAACAGGAAGCCTGTCCAGCGCCACAAAACACAATCACCAGGGTCCATGCCATTGATCTGTTATTTATAAAAATCTTTCATTGGAAAAGCATTTAGAAATGCAAAAAAAAAAAAAAAATACAGACACTTCTGTGATGGGGATGCTAAGGTGTGGGAGGAATCCGTGTTCACTGTAAGCTGTGTACTTGTGCGAACACTCAGGAGAGATTCAAATGCCACCAGCTGATTAGCAAAGGGCCCACGGCTAGGGTTTTTTGTTTCTACTGGTGGTGCACATTCACACATGCCTCAGTGCACACAACATTATTCCACACATGGATGGGAAAAATCCATATATGAAGGGAAAAGATTAGTGGGAAATTGGGAGGGATCTATGAATTTCAATCCTAAGGGCCAAATCCAGTCCTCAGAGCCTCACATACACCCTTCTAGGTAGTCAGTAGAAGCTAGGTGAAGCTGGCCATAAGAGTTCAGTAATAAAAATGAGGGTAAGTCCTTTACAGTGCTTAGATCTGGAGACATGCCAGCAACAGTACTTTAGAGCCAATTTGAATGACTTTGTCCAAGGAATACTAATGATTGCCAGGGTGTTTCCCCTGACTCAAGCCTCCCAGCTAAAACTGCAGTATGTTCTCTTAATACTAAAATCAGTAAGAGAATCTGTCGTCTGGCTGAGACTTATTAAAATGGAAAATAAGAGTTCTCCTGAGAAATGTCCTTTTGCCGTCAGGCCTGGAAAACAGACATCTATCCAATCCCTTGCTTAAAAATATGAAGGGTGGCTTGGAAGGTCTGTAACTGACATAGCTAACACACTGAGAATGCTCTTAGAGAAAAGAAAATTGGAGACAGAACAAAGTTTAGGAAGCATCCGAGTGCAGTGAGAAGTAGCCAGAGTGAGACCAGAGGTTATCCTCTGTTATCTCCACTTTTGCAGGAGCTAGTCTGAGATGTGGCATGAATGCCCCAGAAACTAAGCCCCATCACAAACTTTCTCACCACCCACTGCAAGCACCAGGCATGTTTCTCTGACTTACCTTCTCTAGCGTATGTGCATAGCAAAATCTTTATTTTAAAAAACCCTGCCAAATCAAGGCTGCTCACAGTACATGCCTCTCCTCTTGAGGAGTGGAGGAGAGAAAAGACAATAGCTGCCATTGGGATATTGCTTCATAGGCTAATGCTAGGCTCTCTGTCTCCTTTTCTTTGCTGTTCTTGAAACTCTCTCAAGCCTCCTCACTTCCATCCACTTCCTGCTACTCTCTAGAGCAGTGGTTCTCAAACTTTTTGGGCTCCGGAGCTCTTTACATGCGTAAAAATTTATGTGGCACCCCAGCGGTCCACTGATTGTGTGTGTTGTACCCATCGACGTTTCCAATTTGTCAACCTCACAGAACCCCTGGAGATGTCTCGTGGAGCCCTGGGGCTCCGCGGAGCACAGTTTGAGAAACACTGCTCTAGAAGGAATCATCAGGTCCCTGCTTAGTCACTGGGGTCAGGCTCACTGACAGGAGGGCAAAGGGGGCAACAGTCCAGAGGACGGGTGATTCAAAAGGGCCCAGAACCCCAGCCCTTTTAAATCATTGCCGTAGCATTGTGTGGCACACTCCGGGCAGCAGTGAGAGCTGGGGAGGACATACTGTGGTCCTGTCCACGTCCCCTTCCACCTAAGGCCTCGCCCCTTCTGGGAGTGCAATGATGCCTTCCCCCCCAACTTGCCGAGGGGGCCCAGCGAGGCTGTTGGATCCCCTGTCAGGGGTAGGCTGGGCCCAGGCCTCTGGTCTTTAAAGAAGCAAGCTACCCTCTTACAATGCATTTCTGGAAGGTACTCAAACACTACAGCACTGAGTGCAGCATAAGAACCGTTACAGAATATACTGCATTGGAGACAAATTTACAACCAAAGAGGCATTTACAACAGAAAAAGTAAGTTGACAGTGTTAGCAACTGCACAAAGAGTGGCTCGCTGTGAGAATTTAGTTATCCTTGTAGTCAAGATGAGGTGAGGTATTTGGAGCATTATGTTCCGAAGGAGTCCCTTTCCTGCCCATTGCCAATTGAAATTCATAATGTGTCTTTCCTTTACATTTGGAAAGTGCCCCAAATGCTCTGAAGTTCACCAGTCTAATTAGGAAGACCATCTATCTCAGGCAACTTTTGCATACTTAACAGCTTTTAAAAAAGGGAGACCAATCTATAAACCTAGGGGACACAGTCAAACTGGTACAAATGTAACATTTCTTATTAGACTAGCCACTGAAGTGACTAACTCGGATTTTTAGTATGGAATTTAGAGATGGACTGCTAATGTACTGAATGAATCTTGTTTTGTTTCACTGTAATGTTGCACTTGATCTTGCAATAGCTAAAACAAACGCATGTACCAGTTTTTAATCTAAGTGCTATTTTAGGTGTAAAATTTGCATAATATTGTTTCATCCAGAGGCTATGTGGCTTTCAACATCAATTTAGGCTTGAAAGAGCCTGATAAAAGTAGCATATCTGTTAAACAACTATTTGCCAGTGTTTTTTTCTACAAAAAGCAAGGCAAAACATTTTTATTACATTACATCGCTAGCTTTACTGAGCATCTAATCCAATGGGCTTTAAATCAGGCCCACAACAGTTAGCTCATTACAGGAAGAATAGCTTCTTATTCTCTCAAAGAAAATATTGTGGCTAAAGCATTAGGAAGCAGTGTCTTCTCAATTCTGCCATACATGTCCTTGATAACCTTAGAAAATCATTTGCCTTCTGTTTGCCTCAGTTTTCTAATCTAGAATCACCATGTTAGATACTTGCCCTCTCTCATCAGGGTGTTTAGAAAATTATTGACACCAATGGGAGAGAAGGTGATCGAAAAAGTGCAACACATATTGTTCCTTTTAAAATGTCATTTACCTTCAGAGTAAGGCAAGTTGAACCATCATCTCTCATGATATTTATATTTTTGTTGCTTGTTAGTATGTATCTCTAATTACATTATGTCTGCATTGTCCTAAGAGAGAGAATTTGGCAAAAAGACATATCAGAGTCAAAGACAATAATGGAACCAGAAAAGATTGATTTTCTTCAGTGTATGATGCAGTACAAATATACAAGTGATGTTACTACCATAATATTCCATTCTCCTTGATCCAATGAGACAACGTTTCTGTTTCTGTGAGGTAGACATATGCCCATTACTCTCTGCTGTGCCAACATGGGATGTTTTAAGTAGCCTAGTACAGGCAAATGCAAACAGAAAGAACTTGGAGTCAGGAAGGACAAGGGAAATATATTGTGCTCTCTATCTTTATTCATGTCCAAGATTGTTTGGAAGGAAAAGCTAGCAAAACTTTCCCCAGATTCATATGTGGAATGAAATTTCTTTTTGTACTGTTTCAGGAAATATAACTTGTTCTCAGAACCTCTAATCCATGGCCCCAAATTAAAGACAACGTTTACCTTCAAGAATGAGACAGAGATGTTGGTTCAATTAAAGTACTAGTGGACACAAATCAGATATTCGAAAAGGTAACACACAGAACCCTGTTGGGAACATTTTAAGTTGCCCAGGCACTCATTAATGGATCTCAAAGTTGCCATATTACTACAAGCCAATTAAAAAAAAAAACAGCTTGAAAGGGAAGCTTGAAAGTTTGATACCTGCAACAGAGGTAGGTATCATGTGCTGGATACTCTAATTGACAATGTTTTCCCTATCTTTTTCCTTCTCTTTCGCTCCCCACTTCCCACCCCCTCTCTTTCTCTGCTATCTATTTTCCATGGACCCCTTACCTCCATTCATCTGAAGAAGTGGGTTGTACCCATGAAAGCTTGTGATACCATCTACATTTTTTTTTTTAGCCTCTAAGGTGCTGCAGGACCTTAATTGTTTTCTAAGTTTTTTACAGAAAAGTTGATGGAATGTTCTACTATGAGAAGATAGTAGGGAACCTACGATATGGCTGCCTAGGTGCTGCCTTAGCCCCTGGCTTGAAGTAGATCCCACCATACTCAGGGTTTATAGTTTGATTCAAATGCTCTCCGCATCCACCACTATAAAAAAATGTTCCTGCATCTCTGCCTGGTTGGGACGGGAATGGCAAAATGAGATATGATGTTAATAACACTGAGCCTGATCTTAAGTCCGCTGAAGTGAACAGGAGTCTTTCTGACCAATGTTATCGCTAGGGCAGTATGTATATATATCTATATATCTATATAGATATAGATATAGATATAGATATAGATATAGATATATAAAACGTTTGACATTAAGCAACAACTTGATACAACATGCATCATGCTGCTATTTTATTTCAGGCCAGTGGATATAAAGCAGTACAGCCCCTTCTGGGATAACATCACCCTCAAGAGGCAAGCAATCCACTGGGTGAACAATTGTGCTTCCCAGTAGATTTTTCACAGCAAACACTTGGAAAATATATCTGAGATATTTGTTGTCTTGCTTGGAAAGCGGCAGAGGCTACAGTGCTCTAGACAATGGAGCTAGCATAATCTGTGCTTTTAATGACTAGTAACCCCTAGGAGGCTCCATGCACCAGGCAGTTCTTCATTAAGGGTGAACTCTTTATGGTCCATGGTGAGTTTGATCGCGACATTATGGCTGCCCTTTCAAACATCTCTCTTCGCCTGACTCTAAGTCACACAGCTTGCAGTGTGAATTTGGCCTCGCTGAATTTTGAGCACTAAGCCTACTTGAAGAGGGAAATGTCATCTGAAGGAATCAGAGCCATGAAAGCTAAGAACCCATTTCAGGTCAGTTTCAGATGTTTGATTCCTGAGATGCATGTCCATAATATTTAGCTAAGTCTCACGTTGCTGCAGAGACAACTGGCCTCACTCTTAGGGTGTGTCTACACTGCACCATTATTTCGAGATAACTAGCGTTATTTCGAAATAACAATGCAAGCGTCTATAGAGCCTTTCCTTTATTTCAAAATAATTGCAAAATAACAGAGGGCTTATTCCGAAATCTGTAAACCTCATTCTACGAGGAATAATGTCTATTCCAAAATAGCTATTTTGAAATAAGGCGTGTGTCGGCGCTCTACTGCTGCTATTTTAAAGTAGCCCCTCACCAGGGCCATTCTAAATTATTCCTCCCCAGTGCCTCCTGGGGCTCTAAATCAAGATAGAATGTTTACATTAGGGAAGCCTGCCTCGGTCTAATTTTGAGGTTCCCCTGCAGTGTAGACGTGCTATTTTGATATAAGCTATTTCAGAATAACTATTCCGGAATAGCTTATTTCAAAATAGCCATGTAGTGTAGACGTACCCTTACAGAAAGAACATGCAGGGAAAACCCAGAGATGAGAAGTCTAAAATAAAAGAGGAAAGCAAAGTTATCCAACAATCTGAAAGTAAAGCGAGCAGGGGTACATGTATCCGCTGTCTGTGCCTGCTAGGAAACCAGCAGCAATCTTTACAAAGCCAGATCCTGGCCCCTATTTTTATCTTTTTGTGCTTCACTAGTGGTGTACATGAGTCATAAAGTGGTTCAACAAGCCACCAGAGGACTCCTGCCAGCTGCACACGATCCCTTTTGTGACACAGTATGGGGGCTGAGGTGTGGGGAGAAGGAGCTAGAAGGAGGAAATTGTGGGTAGGGTGATTCTATATTCCCATAATCCCTGGCTAGCACAGATATGCATTCCTTGTATGGGAGGGGCAATTATGAACCAATGTTAATGAAAGAGACCTGACATTAAGGGTCGCTACATTGGTACACAGCCACTTTTGTCCCATCTCAGGCCCTACAGTGCACGCAGCTGACCTGGATCCAAAACTGGGCCCAGATAGTCCCCATTTAATGGAAATGCAGTGGAGAGGGTGTTTCAGATGCGTCAGAGCCCACTGGGCTGTAGAACTGCAAGAAAACAACTTGGAGCTCAACCCTCAACTGTATTTGAAAACTGGTTGCTGGGCAACAGTGAAGCTACCTATTCTGATATCAGAGGCAGCTTGCACCCACACATTGCAGGAAGATCGATGTGCTTAAAATACACAAGGGCATTGGAAAAGCCTTCCATGCATATACAGATATTCAATAATAGATGATCCACAACAGACTATACTATATTATAGTAGTGTACCATGTATGCAATTTACTAGTAGTTCTAGATTTTAAAACATACCTAAGTTGTTTAATTGATTCAGATTCTAGAGCACTGGTAGGAAAAAAAAATACCATTTCTCCCTGATCTTGAATGATATATTTTCATATTTGAATCAGTATGTTTCTAAGGGTGCATCTACACAGCAGAGCTTAACACGAAAGAAGCTACGCAAATTGAGCTACATCAATTGCAACACTTATTTTGAAATTGGGAGCATTTACACAACACTTTTTTCAAAATAGAGCACTCTTCCTCTGACTTCCCATACAATGAGGGTTACAAGAGTTGGAGAAAAAAGTTCTTCAGCTTGACAGTATTTCAACATTATTTCAAAACTAGCCAATCAGCCCGTCATAAGACGGGATTTTCAGGTCTC
>JANRFK010001158.1:8230610-8245366 GCA_030068395.1 Apalone spinifera | reverse complement strand
ACCATCTTGTTAGTCTTTAAAATGCTGCATAGTCCTGTCTTTTGTTTCAGCTATAATCCTTATGAGATGTCTTGGAAAGTGGTATGATTTCAACAGATTGTCTAGACTGGTGGGCAGATGGATGTTTTATTTACATGTGTGTCTGCAGGTATAACCATTTACAGCTCCCATAGGCTGTGGAGCAACATTCCCAGCCAATGGGAGCTGTGGAAAGCAGTGTCCTGGGCCATGCCATTTCCTGCTGTTCCCATTGGCTGAGAATGGCGATCTGACATCAAAGGGAGCTGTGAGCAACCCATAACTCTGGATGCACAGGTAAATGAAACATCCAGCAGCCCACCAGGGGCTAACCCTGGTGAACTATGGCTGGCCCATGGACTACTTATTGCCTTCCCCTGGTCTAGACCATACTAAAATTCTGTAGAAAGCATATAATTCCATATAAAGGGCTTCGGCTTAAATACCCACAAAGCCCCTTATTGTCCTCCCTCAAACACTTACTTAAAATTATCTGCCATGATATCTACAGAAAATTTGACAATAGCTCAGCTGCTGGAGAGATGAGACCAGTGCTTATCATTTTGAGCCGAATCATCATCTTGTTCCTCATGCTTTTCCAGTCTGTTTGTTATATTATTCTGTTGCCTCTTCTCTTATATTTAGACCATAAACTCCTTGGGACAAGGCCTACCTTTGTAGCAGGTATACAGCACCAAACACAAGGGGAAAGTGGCTTCTAGGTATTGCCCTAATACAGTTAGTAATAAATGCTATGTTGTTGGTCAAAAAGGGTACACAAACCTAAAATGTATCAATCTCAGAGGGGTAGCCATTTTAGTCTGGATCTGCAAAAACAATGAGGAGTCCTGTGGCATCTTAAAGACTAATAGATTTAGTCATAAGTTTTTGTGGGTAAAAACCACTTTGTCAGATGCAGTAGAGTGGAAATTACAGAGGCAGTGATATATCTATATCTATATCTATATCTATATCTATATCTATATCTATTTCTATCTCAGGTGTAGGACCAGTGTTAATGAAACCAATGCAGTCCAGGTGGATGTGGCTCATTCCCAGCAACTGATGGGAAAGTGTGAATAACAAAAGAGGGAAAATTGCCTTTGTAGTGAGAGAACCATTCTAATTCCTTATTCAATAATTTGATTGTGTTAAATTTGCAAATTAATTGCATCTATGCTGGTTCTCTACATAGTCTGGTTTTGAAGTTTAGTTGTAGGAGGATGGCTACTTTTAAATCCTTTACTGAGGGTGTATCTAGACTACAGGGTTTTTTCGAAAAAAGTGGCCTTTTTTGAAAAAAACTTTACCTGCATCTAGACTACCGCTGCGTTCTGTCAACAGTAAATCGAAAGAACCTGGTGGTTTTGTTGACAGCAGTAAACCTCATTCTATGAGGAATAATGCCTTTTTTCGAAAGACATCTTTCAAAAAAGGCGCTATTGCATGAAAACAGGGCTTTTTCGAAAGAGAGCATTTAGACTCTCTTTCGAAAAAGCGAGCCACTTTTTCGAAAAAATCGTTCTTGTTGTCTAGATACTCTTTTTCGAAAGAGGCTTGTAGTCTAGACGTACCCTGAGTGTCCAGGGAAGTTAAAGTGTTCTCCCACTGATTTTTGTATGTTACCATTCTTGGTGTCTAGTTTGTGTCCATTTGTTTATTACCGTAAGGATAACCCTCTGAAATTCACTACAGTTCTCAAATTATCTATTTTTGTTTGAATTGTTAGATGCCAAATAGTTGAGGTAAATTAATTCACATTCACAAACAATGTACTGCTCAGTTTGTCTGACCTATGTTTTCTGCTTTCTGTGAACGTTCAAGTGGGCCATTATGGGTAGGCATTTTCCATTTGACTGAAAAAAGCTTTAATCTGAACTGATAGATCCTTTCCAAACTGAAAAATAAATAGATTGCTTTAAAATTTAATTGTTCTACATGTTCTTTCACATAGTTAACTAAAAGTGCCAACCTTTAAACTGGCATTAAGATAACACAGAGACAATACTGAAAATTTAAAGTGATCACATTTACTTTCAGCTCACAAAGATGTTATCTATTCAGATAAGAACTGCAAATAAATGACAAAGAAGTACATTGTGAAGAGGACAGTTGTCCTTGCTATTCATACATTATCTAAATAGCCAGTAAACTGTTTGGCACATCCTCACCTTTACATAACTCTTAAATGACAACAGTGATACAATCCTGCATGATAATAATTACAAGATGGAACAATATGGACTGTAGGGGAAATAACATTTTGTTTTAAATAAACTAGTCCAGTTCACTGGAAACTTGTTATCTGAGTTAGGTGAGAATGTTAAAGATAACAGGCTAAATTCAATCTTGGTGCAAATCCATTGCCGTAAATAGACTTAACACCGGAGATAGATTTGACTAGTACACTTAAAAGAATACATTTTTGTGGTAGCACCTAACAGTACTTTTCGGGCATGGGTGTGAAGCAATGTTCCAAGTTTGGGCTGGTTCCTTGTTTTTCGGAAGACTTTGTTTAAATTCAGAGTAAATAGAGGTGTCAAAGACATATTTTTATCATCTTGAAAATGTACATTTTCCACTAGGATACATATTTAAAAATTTTCCCTAGTTTTAAAGATACCACATCAGCTGGACCAAACAGACTTCATAGCTGAGATTACACATTCATGTCATTTATCCCCTCTCCCACAAAAAAGAGACTTTTTATTTAAATTAACACATTCCCTCACAGAGTTTCAGTTTTGATTAAATGGCATTGTGGTGGAAAATGTTGTGTCCAGAATTTTTTGACCAACTCTAATTGTTCCATAGTGTATGTTTTTTATGCTAAGTACTATTTGTGGCCTTATATTTTTTGTTAAGGCTCAGTCCTAAAGTTTCAGCAGCAAGGAGTTTCTAAGCATTACCAAAAAGGCATATGACCATACTAGAGCTTGTTTCTTCCTGATTACCGAGCCATCAGATTTGTCAGGAATTAAATACAAATAAAATATTTTATTCTCTGTCTCATTTCTTTTCCACATTTTTGGTTCTAATTTTTCAAATTATATTTTCCTTTAAGATTTGTACACTCACCATAAATTTTGTTTTATTTATCCCATTTAACTAATAAAGTTACTTGTTTTTAAATGTAGTCTCAAGTTTTAAGTTTTTATTTTTTTTCTCCCTCACATCCTTTTCTTTTTTAGAAAGACTAATAAAGTTGTCCATAATTAAGTAAATGAAAGCAATTACATTTCCCACACTAAGCTGAGAAACCTATCTGAGAAATTAGCTAAATATTGTGATTAATTTGCTTGTCACTAACATTTTTCATTCTAACATTTTATATCTGTCCTCATTTTCTCCCAAAGATGTTTTATTTAATCTTATTGATAACATTATTTGAGAGAAGGGTTAATTCTTTCTGGATAGAATCTCGCTCTAGAATCTGAACACATGCTGTGTTAAAGGGATGACTTTTCCTTATATCCAGATGCTGAATTGTGTTAATAAACTAAAAGTCATTAAATATTCTTCTGGTGTGTTTCTCATGTAAATATAAAAATGCATAAGAACACCTTTTAGAGCCAGGGAGGCTAGGTCACTCTTTACTAGAGGTGAGAAGGGTGAAGAGGAATTTTGTGAAGAGGAATTTTGGGGGATGTAGTTTGCTAGCAGGGAACTGATGGGAAGGGACACTGAGAACGAGCATGTGATCAAGAGCACCAATGAGACCATGCTTAGGGATATATAAACAGTCTTGGATCACAAGGAGAGGACCTCTGAATGAGAGAAAGGCTGGGACTCTCCACTGGAAGACCAGGTTTGATGAAACCTGGACAGGGACTCTCTGGCAAGAGATGTAGGGAAGCACTTGGTACAGAAAACAGTGGGGAGGGGACAATCAGAGAGAAGGCATGACCCAGAAATACCTTGCAGGTGGGTAGAGTAAAAAGGAAAAGGCAACATAGCATCAGTGTGGGCTGGAGGCTAAGTAATGCTGTTAGTCCCTGTTTAGGGACTGCAGACTATAGTTTCCTCTGAGGATATGTCTAGACTACATGGCTCCATCAACGGAGCCATGCAGATGAGTTTACTAGACATAGGAAAATGAAGCGTCGATTTAAATAATCGCCGCTTCATTTATATGAAAATGGCCACCGGCATACCGGGGTGGTCGACAAAGGCTTCCCTTGTCAACAGTGGCGCATCCAGACTACTGCGCTGTGTCACCAAACAGCTGATAGTCACAGCGTGGTGGCCATTTTTATATAAATGAAGCAGCGATTATTTAAATTGACGCTTCATTTTCCTATGTCTAGTAAACTCATCTACATGGCTCCGTTGACGGAGCCATGTAGTCTAGACACACCCTGAGGGTGTGAGGAAACTCCCTCTAAGCCACAGACCCTGCTGTGGAAGTACTTCTAATTAAACCTTGAAGGACAAGCTATTGAGTTCTGTCCCTGCATCAACAGCGTAGCCCAATCTTTCTGAGGATACAGAGAGAGAAATCTGTCAACAGAGGTGAAGGATAACTGAGTGCGGAGAAGGTTGGAACACTTACGTAGACTAGACTGTCCTTGTTTCCTGTAGGTGTTGGGCATGCACAGGGAGTGCTTTTGCATTGGTGAGAAGGCCACTGTACTGAAGACTCTCTGTAGTCTCAGAGAGTGCAACAGAGGTTCTGAAAAAAGGAAATGGAATCAATGACATCCAAGCCCTTACAGTAAGCAATTGCTGTACTGACAGCTGAAACAGAGAGCTTATGCTGCCACAAGTAAAAGGAGGTGATTTGTGTGCATTGGAGGGCAGATATTAAGCAATTTCTGTGTGAAAAGCATTTCTTTTGTTGGCCCTGATTCAGCAGAACATGCACCCAAGTGAATGACTTTGAGATACTTGAGGGCATATCTACACAGCAGGGCAAAAGGCAAGTTAAGTGACACAGCGTCAGCTACTTCAATTGCGTAACTGAAGTCGAAATAGCTTAAGACAGCTTTTGGTGCTGTCTTCACTGCAAGAAGTTGAAGGAAGAACACTCCTCCTTCAACTTCCCTTACTCCTCATGAAATGTTGGTTACAGGAGTCAGAGTAAGAAGTCCTCCATCTCTCCATTATTTCAAAATATTGGCTTGCTGCGTAGACGTGCTCTTTGTTATTTCAGAATAATGTCACTTATTGTGAAATGACGCTGCTGTGTAGTCATGCCCTCAGTGAGCTTAGAAGAAAGGGCCCTATATCTGCTTCTCATTGAGGAAGGAGTTTGGAGTCACCACCCCAAAAGAAGGGTAAATACTTTATCTAGTATAAAGTACATCTTCCCAAGTATTCGACTGGTTTGTGGAATAAAGTTGTAAGGGTTAATTATTTGCTATCTGTTTCGCTATTGCCTAAATTTCTCATTCTTTAAAACAAAACAACTGGGGTTTTGGGTTGTTGGTTGTTTTTTTTTTTGTTGTTGTTTTGTTTTGTTTTTTGGAAGAAGCAAGCAGAGGAAAGTCTCACATTCTAAAAACAATAGTGGAATAACTTATGACAGGAACAGTTATTACAGACATTTCAACAAGACTTTTACATGGAAAAAACACAGTGAACAAAGACCAACTAAATCTAGCTCCAGTTATTTAAGAAGACAAATGGAAATAAGAGCCAGCATTGTCAATTAGCCATTGCACAACTTCCTGCACCCCTAGTTAGTAATTACATAAAATGTGCTATGTGATAAATCAGAGATGTTTATTAAATATAAAAAGCAGTATTTTATGTGGTTAGAGAGGTAGTAAACAGATTAAAGCAGATAAGAAAATATAATACAAAGCACACAAACTAACTTAGATTCACTAAAGAAACTGGTTAGAAATAATAATTCCTCACCCTAGATATTGTTTAGGCAAAGTCCTTTACAGGTCAGTTATATTCTTAGTCTGGGTCTAGCAATCCTCCCTCTTCCTTTCCCCTTCCCCTTCTCCTTCCCCTCCCCCCCCAGCTTCAATTCACATTCAGATTTTGTTTCTAGGTGTTTTCAAGTGTCTCTTTTGGGTGGGGAGGGGGGAAGAAGCAAACAACTGAAGATATTAATTGTTTCCTTCACCCATTGATATAGAATTTCCATAAGGCTGGATCCTTTGTTTGATTGTCTACCCCTGCCCCCGCAGTGCAACAGTTCAGCAGTCCAAGAGGCAGGGTGGAACAAAATTGAGATACTGGTATTGTTTTCAGCTATCAGTTTGTCAGTTCTTAGCTAATGCCTACATCCTTGCCTAGAACTGGCACTTGGTTTACCAGTGTCACAAACACTACTTAGGTTGGATGAGTCACAATCAATCAAAAATAATTTTGCACTATAATAAGACTTTGTCACAAATCTTTACTTTACCTTACTTCTCAAGTAGGACACAGATGTACCCATCAGTTGGCACCATTCTTTACTGATACGCATTCCAAATCACTTAGTGGGGTTACTCATTGAGTAACATACTAATCTGCATGAGGGTGGCAGAATCAGACCCTTAATTACCTGAATCTTTTTCACTTTCTGTTGCTCTCCCTGTCTGTTCTAGAAAGGCAAGTCCCATTTATCTTCAGAAAATACCAGGCTGCTTGGTATTCGGGAAGGGGCTAAGAGTGTAGTTTTAGTAAAGCATGCTTGAAAATGCACTTTTTTCCCCACATGGAAAATTACTACACTTTGCAAAACTCCTGAAAACATTTTGAACAAAAAACAAAGAAATTTCAGCCACATACTTTCAGGGTTTTCGTCTTCCAATCAAAATGAGACTATTTAAAAAGAAAGCAGACACTTTGTGAGAAAATAATTCATTTTGTCAAAAATCCAATTTTCCATTAAAAAACACTTGATAGAAATTTTTGTCCAGCCTTAGTATTTATCTAATGCTTACTCCCTCACTCCATTTGTGCTGATAGTTGTGCAAAATGTGACTTTGACCATTAACTTACTTTATATGCAGTAATTGCAAAGATGTACTCGTATAGTAGTTACTTACATTTGGACAGCTTTGGAGCAGATTTACTCTAAACAATTAAGAGGTGAAAGACTCTACTGGAAGTTTTTAAGAACTGGTAAAAACAAATACCAGTCAGGTATACTTAATACTGCCTCAATGGGAAGCTATACTAGACAATTTGTGAGGTCCTTTCCAGCGTTACCTTTCTAGGATATACAATTACCACTTTCCTCAGCCATCCAGTCACCTATTTAATTTAAAGTGGCTAGACCTTTTTTAATGCCAGCAAATGCATATTTCATACTATGTTTCCAGTACAGTAACCAGTAGAATGATCAGTATGATCACAGAAGAGCCTTAGGAATTCTAGACACTGATCCTCTACAGTGAAACTAATTCTAGTTCACAGTTCTTAAAACTGGGGATTACAGTGGATGAGAAGCTGGATATGAGTCAACGGTGTGCCCTTGTAGCAAAGAAGGCTAATGGCATATTAGGGTGTATTAGGAGGAGCATTGCCAGCAGATCCAGAGATGTCATTATTCCCCTTTATTCAGCACTGGTGAGGCCACATCTAGAGTATTGCATCCAATTCTGGGCCCCCCAATACAGAAAGGATGTAGACACATTGGAGAGGGCCCAGTGAAGGGCAACGAAAATGATTAGGGGGCTTGAGCACACGACTTACGAGGAGAGGCTAAGGGATTTGTTTAGTCTGCAGAAGAGTGGGGGGGGATTTGATAGCAACCTTTAACTGAAGGGGGGTTCCAAAGAGGATGGAGAGAGGCTGTTCACAGTAGTGACAGATGGCAGAACAAGGAGCAATAGTCTCAAGTTGCAGTGTGGGAGGTCTAGGTTGAATATTAGGAAAAACTTTTCCCCTAGGAAGGTGGAGAAGCACTAGAATGGGTTACCTAGGGAGGTGGTAGACTCTCCATTCCTAGAGGTTTTTAGTGAGTCTCATCTTGACAAAGCCCTGGCTGGATTGATTTAGTTCATGTGGGCCCTGCTTTTGGCAGAGGGTTGGACTCAGTGACCTCCTGAGGTCTCTTCCAACCCTATGATTCTATGACATCTTTAATTCCATTGCCTAGCTTTGATTTAGCAGGAACTACTTCTGATCTTCCAAGGCAGAGGAATTTGCACATTGATTTAAAACAGTAACTCCTCCTCCCCCACCCCAAAACACACCTCTCCTTTGGTTTAATCTCTCCTTCCTTCTCACCGATTTTTTTGTCCCTGATTCGCTAACTGATCGAATGGGACACAATGAAGTCGTCAGCTTCTAGTTACGTCTGCTCTGGCTTGTATGCACTTTCCCACAAAAGCTTTTCTTTTTTTAAGCTTGTATGGTCTTCTTCCCATGATAAGCATTAAAAAGATCCTTAGGTGAAAATGCTCCATGATCTTTATTACTACTTCATTAAATTGGAGAAAGAAAATAAACATAATTTATTTTGAAAATGTAATTGAACTTCAGAAAAAAAAATCTCATTATGCCAGGCAGGCCAGAGCAGAGTCTCCTTTAATTTTTTCTAATGAGTTAAATAAATTGTCTAATCCAAGATTGTTTCAGGTACAATAGACCAGAAAATACTCAGACAAGAAGTTTAGCAAGGCATAATTAGTAAGCTATTAAAACGACCCTCTTCGTGTAGCAAGTCAGAATGACTTGCTTTAGTTTCAAATTAGTTTTTGGATATTAAGAACTTAATGACTATGGATTTTAAGAGCAGCTCAGTCTTTAAATAAGCAATAGTGAGAATTTTAAAGGATACAGACAGCTGCAAGAAACATTAAAAATGAACTTCCTTCTAGCAGAAGAATTCATAAACTATCATGAAAAGAGAACATTTTGTTACGTGCAAAATATTCCTAAAAGCAGGTTGCATTCATTATACACTCCATTAAAAAGCCCTGCTGGTACAGTTAGACATTTCAGTGCCAGATCTAAGTTCAATGCCAGTAGAAGGTCATTGTAGAATAAATTGTATTCCACATCACTATGATTTTATGAGCTATGGCTCATTTTACCACTTCAACATTGGGATTATAAAATTTCTCTCCCAAAGTTATTTGGATTAGCTGCTTGGAGTGCTGAAATTTACAGAAAGTACCTCGTTTATATTTTTCTTTTTTGAGCCAGGAAGAATTTATCAAACAAAAATACTGCACTATATATATATATATATATATATATATATATATATCTCCAAAGTACCTAACATGAGATTGGAAAATCTCTGAATACAGCAGTGCCCGAGGCATCTTGAGCTGAATATGCCCGTCTTAAACTAACAAACAAAAACATAACATTTAAAATTTTTAATTTTAAAATTTAATAAACTAGCCTGGACAAACCATGCCTTTGAAAATTGTGTGTGTTCCACATGTCTGATCTCACAGTGTTTATCTTAGTGAGGAACAACTTTAGGAGGGCAGACGATCTACTGCAGTGCATGTGTATCTGTTAGTGTCTATGAGGACCCACTTGTTATGTGGCCTTCCCTAATAAAAGGGAGAAAAATAGAGGAGCCATGGTCCAGTGATTAGAGCAGTAATCTGGAACTTGGGAAGGCCAAGATTAAATTCTTCTCTCTGCCACAGGCTTCCTTTGTGCCCTTGGTTATGTCACATTGTTTCTATGCCGCAGATACCCATTTTACATAGGTGTGGGAGTGGACAGTACTCCGCTATGTCCCACATGTGCTGTGAGAATGAAAACATTAAAGATTGTTACCAGACAAAGAGAAATGCAAAACATGTAATTTTTTTCTGCAAGAAACAGACACATTTTCAAAATATTAATCTCTCCAGAAACTACTTTATCTGAAAGTATGCCCTCTAAATATTGGTCACTACTTGTCAATAGCTCCTAAGACATATAAGTAAGATCATGATAGTCACTAACCCCTTTGTAGGTGTGTGAAGTAGAGAGGGCCCACGAATTCTCTTTGCAAACTCGTATAAGTGCTAGTCACAATTATAGCTCTGATGTTCTTGTGAGTGAGTGAAGATTGCTCGAGGCCAGTACTGCTGCAGTGATGTGCCTTGGTATATATGGTCATGCCAATTTTCTTCCCCAATTTGATCTGAGGAAGTGGATCTGACCCACAAAAGCTCATCACCCATAAACCATCTTGTTAGTCCTTAAAGTGCTGCATAGTCCTGTCTTTTGTTTCAACACAACAGAGGGGCTGATAGCCACTGTGGGCCCAGGGGCAAGGTGTGTGTGTGAGGATGAGGAGGAGAGGGCGAGTTTGTGTCCTTTGAAGGGGCGGAGCCTCAGGAGGAAGGGGTGGGCCTGAGGACATTTAGCATTTACTGCTGCCCAGGGTGTGATGCTGTTCACCGTCCCAGTCCTCAGAGCCACACAGAGCTGTGAAGCAGCATTGCCATAGCAATTCAGAGGGGCCTGAGGCTCCAGCTGTGCAATTTTCTCTTTTACCACCCCTTCCCCACCCCGTAGGCGGGCTTGTGACAAAATTGGAGGGAGCAAGGCCATGGGGTTAAACTAAGATTATTGCAAAACAAAAACAAAACACACATAATAACAACTAATAATCCCCTTCCCTCCCCCAAACAAAACAAAACCAGAGCAGGAAAACAATGTTGAGGTTTTTTTTGTCTCACAGGGAGCCAAATGGTCTTTTTTTTCCCTCCCCATCGCAGACTAGCCTGTTTCCATAAGAAAGCATGGCTTTTGGTAACATGTAATGCAACATTCATCTGACAATAATAAAAATAGTTTAAAATATTGTGGAAACCATTGTCTTTTTTTCATTAAAATTTCAAATGTCCAGCACAAAAAATACTACAAACGCTAATGGTAAATTCTTCTTCACACTAGTCAGAAGAGCTGGCCCTCTGCACTGTTGTGAATCACTTGCCAAGCCCAGACTTGGACTATGGATCCCCCATTGCCTAATAATATGTGACTACCTTAATAATCAGGTTGAGTTTTGAATAGACTGAGCGCCCACTGAAACTGGTGGGGTTTGTGGATGCTCAGGACTAGTTTTCCCTGTAAGCTGTGCGCTTGTGCAGCCAATCAGGAGAGATTCTAGGGCCATTTACCTGATTAGCAGAGCACCCGCAGCTAGTTTTTTGTTTCTACTGGTGGTGCACATTCACACATGCCTCGGTGCACATAAAATAATTTATTCTGCACATGTGTGGAAAAAATCTGCACATGGATGGAAAAGATTAGAGGGGACATTGCTCAGAACTGGCCCATTTCAGCCAACTTATGAGGATGCCTAAAAAGGGATTTAATTGCTGGACTTTAGATACTCATCTATGAAAAAGTTTCTTTATTCCCTGAAGAAAACAGCTCCTTCTATGAGGCAATATTATATATTTTCCAAGATGAATGCAATCATAAATGTTTGTTGTTCCTAGAGGTCCTAAACTCTCTATTGGATTAACACCCTTCATTTTTTTAAAAAAGTATATTTAGAAAAACAATGCAGTCCCTGTGCAAAGGAATCCATGGAACTGGGTTTCCATGACATACTGTGACTGCGTAAGCACATAAGTAAATGTGCCATCTTTAGTTTGAGTCTACCATTCCACTATTGACTGCTGTTGTCATGAAGCCCTGCAGCTCCTCCTTCTCCATCACCTGCGTGGACGCTTGCAGGGGAGTAATTCCTGCATGCGGGATAGTGCAAGAACCGGGATTGTGACTGGTCATCATGACATGGCAAGACCTGGTGAGGAAAAGATTTTTCTTAAGCTTCAGCAAATGAAATGCTGGGAAATTTCATGCATCGCCTCCGAGAGAAGTCAGGAAATGGACATCATGAATGGCTATGGGACACTGCCCATTGTTGACCAGTGGTAGTGAAGAATTCATGGAATTTAAGCCTCTGTAAACAAACACCAACTTCCATGTGCATCAACGGGAGGTGTTCCAAATCCAGCAGAACAATCCCTATGGGATTTGTACAACCCTGTTTTGTCTTATAGCCTTGCACAGGTCTTGTTTTCTTGCTATAGATTTATTCCTGCAGAACTCTCATCCAATATGCATGGAAAGATACAATCTTAATGAACGAGGTGTGGAGTTGACAGATACAGATTAGGTATTAATTAGCTGGGCACCAGAATCATTACTGATCTCCAACCTTTCCTTTGCTAAAAGCCATCTGTGGCAGCTGGATTGCATTAAATGAGCTATCTGCTAAGACCTAGTGACTGGCATCTGTTCTTGAGTCTGCTCTTAATAACCTCTCTCCCCTTTTCTGATACATTTCACATATAAAGATGAGGCAGCCATCTGGAGAAACTCAAAAATTCATCTCCAGGAAATGTGTGGGTAGCTTAAAAGGAATGGATAAGTAAGCATATTAGAATCATAGAATCCTAGAGCTGGAAGAGTCCTCAGTTGGTCATCACAAACAGCCCCCTGCCCAAGGCAGGACCAATCCCAACTAAATCAACCCAGCCAGGGCTTTGCCAAGCCGAGACTTAAAAACCTCTAGGGATGGAGATTCCACCACCACCCTAGTAACCCATTCCGGTACTTCACCACCCTCCTAGTGAAATTCTGGTATGGTAAATCCAAGCCTATATATAATTGAAGTGAGGGGTTGTAGTAATGATATGAACTATGATACAAAGCAATGGCTTTATTCCAAAGTTTCTTTCATTAGCTATGTCAGTATTGCCAACCTGAAACATCCAAAAATCACACACACACACACAAATAATGAGGACCATTTTAAACCAGTATGTTTTTAAGCCAATAAATGTGGGGATCTTTTTATTTGCCTTTTGGTATAGAAGTATTTAGAATTCACAATTAAGATAAGTATGTCCATACCAAAAGGCAAATAAAAAGATCCCCAAACTTATTGGCTTAAAAACATGCTATTTAAAAATAGCCTCATTATTTTTGAGGGGCCTGACTCACAAGGGTTAGAGAGCTGCCGCTATCCATATCTAATAGCCTAATTCTAGCAGCTGGGGCTTTTCTAAAACTACCAAATATTATGAGGCTCATGATAAAATCATGAGTTAGCAATGTGGCTGTTTTAATATATATAATAATGTAAATCTTTGTGATGGAGAACACCACCATCCCCAAATGAGCAATGATGTAGCATGTCTAGCTATATCTATAACTAACTATTAGAGAGATTTATCCAATGCCTATATGGGAATGAGGATATTTCCATTTGCTTCCATGGGCATTGGAAGAAGTCCAGAAATTGTAACCAGAGTGTCAGCTCCATTACTAATTTCATTTCAGTAGAACTCCCTTGACTTCAGTGGAAATACGCTGTCATAAAACTACTGTAAAGGAGTGGAGAATGTGTACTGTGTATAGCATGCTAGAGAAAAGGAATTAAGAAATATGTAGGAAGGTACAAATATCTGTCAACATAATATGAGATTATAGAGCTGAGCATAGAGAAGCAGCAGTGGGTTGTCACTCCCAGAAGGGGAGATGCTCATAAAAAGTAATCAAAGAGCTGCAAGAAATTGACAATTTTATTACAATTTAAAGGAAAGAAAATCTCTTTCCCAACCTCCACCTCCAGTTACCCTTCAAGGTCAAGTATCACTATTGAAACACAAACAATTTCTATTTATTCTACAAATTCTCAGGTCTCTTATCATTGATCATTATTTTTAATGTTTTTTTGTACATGGAAGGGGATCGTGTTCATTTCTGATTGTGATTAAAGGAATGTTGATCTGAAAAGACTGGGAACCTCTATATTAGAACTCGCTGCGAGTGTCTTGCAGGTGGCTGATGGTAAGGTTTCTTGGGAAAAACCCTGTAGACTTCAACCAGTCCTTACTTGGTCAAAACGCTAATTAACAGCAACAGGAACTTTGACTGGAAAGGGTTTGTGGAATTTTGCTCTTTTTTATTTGTCATATTTCTCATGGCAACCTGAAACTTGCACTAACTTTTGATCCTCAAAGTTCTTGCAACCCCAGTGAAGAGAGTTTGTTAACTCTTGCCAGGATATTTTGCATATTAACAAGCCTGCTGACAAGGCGAGCACGGAGTGTAATAGCTCAGGGGCCTGGATATTTAAAAGATCCTGAGGCTTTATCCACTGCCAGAGTAGCTCTGCCGAAAAAAAATCTCTTGATTCAAAGATATTTTTGATATTTCCTATAGAGGTTCCGGGGTGGGGTTAACGGGCCATGGAACCTGCATGGGTCGTATCAAAAGTGTCTTTGAATCAAGAGAGCAGGAGAAAGGCAGCATGGTGCATCTGCCCTGAAGCTCGTCCCAGCCAGTGGGGGAAGTGTGGGGCTGGCCCAGGGGTCTTCTGGCAGGGGATGGGGGTGGACTTGTGGCCCCAGCCAAGAAGGGTGGGGACAGAGAGCTGATTGATTTCTGCCTTGGGGCCCAGAATCTCTGTTGGTGGACCTGCATATTAATATCCATATACTGTATAAATGGCCTTCTTTAAAGCATCAGACTAGCATTTAGTAACAAATATTTTTTTCCCGAAGCTAGCTACATGCCATTATCCTCTGAATTGTGGTCCTTAACCAGTTCCATTAGTGTAATTGAAACCTCATTTAGCAAGATGTTTCTTTGAATCTTGCTGGAAAAAAAAAGGATGGTACTATGTGTTCTGTACCATTCTGCTGATAGAGTAGTCTTCTTCTGTGTATGTGGCTGGAATTACGTCAAGTTAAATTGTATGCCAGATTTAAATAGGAAGCAAGATTACTTTTGCAGACCATACCTAGTTTCTAAAAGGCAAAGCTGCAAGCAGCTCAAACTCTGTTGCATTTAAGAACTGCCTCTGG
>JANRFK010001158.1:8165701-8230510 GCA_030068395.1 Apalone spinifera | reverse complement strand
CACAGACACTAACCTTCCCCCCTCACCCTACCTCTGTTCTGAAATCTGATTTGTCAATTTTATATGTTTACTTTTTTTTTATTGTATCACTTTGGTATATACGGTTGTGCCAATTTTCTTCCACAAATTGATTTGAGGAAGTAGGTCTGGCCCACGAAAGCTCATCACCTAATAAACCATCTTGTTAGTCTTTAAAGTGCTGCATAGTCCTGTCTTTTGTTTCAGCTAGACCAGACTAACATGGCTGCATCTCTATCACCATAAGGATTATAGGATATGTTCAGGTGTCTATGGAACCTGATTTCTTATTGACCTTTCATAAAGGATTTTGCAGTCAGTGTTCTACCTGAAACCCCAAAATCTGCCCATAATCCCTTCAGAGCAACAGGTTAATTATTTCCATACCAAGCAATTAAATAATTTGGACTTTACAATTGCCATAATTATGTTTCAGAGCTAACCTTTCCTTGAAATGAACAGGGATGGGTAACTGTGAAATGACCTATTTTGAATTTGATTCAAAATAAGCTACGCGATTTGCATAGCACAAATTGCATATCTTATTTTGTGTTTTGGGTGCTGTGTAGAGGCACCCTTAAGGTACATTAAGAGGAGCATTGACTGCAGATCTAGAGAAGTTATTATTCCCCTTTATTTGGCACTGCTGAGGCCAAAATTGGAGTATTGCATCCAATTCTGGGCCCCCCAATACAGAAAGTATGTGGACACATTGGAGAGGGTCCAGCGGAAGGCAACAAAAATTATTACAGGACTGGAGCACATGACCTACAAGTAGAGGCTGAGGGATTTGGGCTTATTTAGTCTGCAGAAGAGAAGAGTGAGGGGGGATTTGATAGCAGCCTTCAACTTCCTGAAAGGAAGTTCCAAAGAGGATGGAGAGAGGCTGTTCTCAGTAGTGACAGATGGCAGAACAAGGAACAATGGTCTCAAGTTACAGTGGGGGAAGTCTAGGCTGGATATTAGAAAAAAACTATTTAACTAGGAAGGTGGTGAAGTACTGGAATGGTTTATCTCAGGAGGTGATGGAATCTCCATCCCTAGATGTTTTTATGTCTCGGCTTGACCAAGCCCTGTCTGGGATGATTTAGTTGGGATTGGTCCTGCTTTGGGCAGGGGGCTGGACTCGATGATCACCTGAGGTCTCTTCCAGCCCTAGGATTCTATGATTCTATGAATGGAAGCAAAGCCATTTAGTTTCCTTAGATGTTCTGTTCCATTGTGATATGTGGTAGAAGAGAATCCTCTGTCCTGTTGAATACTACTACATTCTTTCTGCTTGTGGATTCAGCATCGCATCCATTCATATTCAGATGAACAGCTTTTGACTCATGGGGGCCAGATATTCAGAGGCAAATCTTCAAAAGTATGCAGAGAGAGAAAAATTCACATAGAACTCTATGTGAGCCAAAACCTTGACATGCTCACAATGTCTCACAGAGCAGAAAAGATCTATAAAGAAATGTCCTTTTTCTTCCAGGAATAGATCTCTCAGGAACTTCTCATGTCGCTTATGTAAATTAAACTGCTTCACTATAGCATAGTCCTGGGGTGGGCAATAATTTTTAATGCGGGAGGAGGCACTCCAAGATTTTGGCAGGTGGTCAAGGGCTGCATTTCTATGGAGGGAGTGTGGTGTCTCAGATGGAGGTTTGGTGCAGAAGAGCACACAGGAAGGGTGTGGAGTCTGAGAGGGAGTTTGGGTGAAGGAGGGGGTTGTGATCTGTTGCAGGAGCTTGGGGTGTAGGGTCTAGGTGGAGGTATGAGTGCAGAAGGGGATTCTGGCTTGGGGGATGGGTCTAGAGGGGTACAGGGTCTGGGAGGGAGTTGTGACCTGGGAGAAGGGGGGTGCAGAGGGTTTGGATGGTGGCCTGAAGTAGGGGAATGGGGTGCATAGTCAGGGAGGGGGGATGGGTGCAGAAGAGGATTCTGGCTTGTGGGAGGGGTGTAGAAGGAGGTACAGGGTCTGTACCCCCTTTCTCCTAGGAGTTGTGACCTAGGAGAAAGGGGAAAAGGGGTACAGAGGGTTTGGGTGGTGGCCTGGGGCAGGAAGTTGGCTTGGAGGCCCTTACCTAGGTGGCTCCCAGCCAGCAGCCATGCAGGAACCTGAGCTGTAGTTGTGGGCTACTCTACATGGCTCTGTAATGGGCAGGAGGAGGGAGGGAGGAAGCTCCCCATGCTGCCACTGCCCTCAGCAAAATTTCTCAGCTCCTATTGGCTGGAAACTGGTCAATAGGAGCAGATAAATATTTTGCTGGGGGCGGGGCAGTGTATGAAGCCTCCCGCTTCCCTCCCCAACATCCAGAGCATAAAGCAGCAAGCCTCTAAAGCAGCTACTGCTACTCTCTGTCTAAAGGTCCCAGCAAGGCTGTCGTGGGCCAAATCCAATGGCTGGGAAGGCTGAATCTGACTCACAGGCCACCTCTTGCCCACCCCTAGCATAGTCATCTCTCCTACTCACTGTATAACTGTAATGTAGCTGCCCTTCAAGAACAGTTATGCAAATCTGTTGAGTGCAGGTTGGTTTTTTTAATATAAATAACCTTGTCAATTTGTATCTTGTATTTCTAGTTACTTTGACAGACCCATTACAGAAAGATCCAAACTGACGTGTACCTACCTGCCTAAAATGCTGATAATAGGTAATTTGGCCAGAACACTTCAAAACCTCCACATTTCAAAGTCGTAATATAATGTTAAAAATTAAAATCGCCTCAGCATGTTAAATTAATCTAATGACTCACCTCACTCAACATTCTTTTTCCAGCAAAATCGGTCATAGGCTCCTTATTAATAGATTGTGCTGCTAATTTACTTTAGGAATGAAAGTCTTTAAAAGCTTGTCAGAAAGGAACTGTACATCAAATAATGCAAAAGAAAGCAAGAGTACCGGAAGTGCTGGGGCTTGTGTAGTTTGGAAAGGAGAAGACTGAGAGGGGACATGATAGCAGTTTTCAAGTATCTAAAATGGTGTCACAAGAGGGAGGGAGAAAAATTGTTCTCCTTGGCCTCTGAGGATAGGACAAGAAGCAATGGGCTTAAACTGCAGCAAGGGAGGTTTAGGTTGGACATTAGGAAAAACTGCTTAACTATCAGGGTGGCTAAACACTGGAATAAATTGCCTAGGGAGGTTGTGGAATCTCCATCTCTGGAGATATTTAAGAGCACGTTAGACAGACATCTATTAGGGATGGTCTAGACGGTGCTTGGACCTGCTGTGAGGGCAGGGGACTGGACTTGTTGATGTCTCAAGGTCCCTTCCAGTTCTAGTGTTCTATGATTCTGTGTCCTTTACATAGAAAGATAAATGTGAAGGAAAGGAAAACTAAGCCAAACATGAGGATGAGGCATAGTGGAATGTAGTGTCCTGCAGATATTTCTCTCAGAAACACACACCCCGGAAGAAGGAAGACCATGTATATATTTAGGTCGCAACTCAAAGGTGAAGATTCCTTTGAAACACAGCCACAAAAAAACAGCTCCATGCTGAGCTGCAGTACAGGTTCACCGGTGTTCAGAAGAAAAGTATTTTTCAGTCTGCACAATGAAACTAAAGACTGACCTTGACTGACCACCCAATTGCTTAAAACGGTATTTTAATAGGTCACAGGTGTCGTCAACATGTATAGCATGTAGGGAAACTTTTCAGAGAGAAGCAGAAAACAAAGAACCTTTCTATGCTACAAATAACACAGAGTGATGGGGCCCCTGGTTATTATATAGTTGACCTGTAGTCCTATTAGCACATGATTAAAGCAGTTCCTAACTATAGCACGGTCTTCATTTATCACATGGCAGTGGCACAACTCTACCACTGTAGCACTATAGTGAAGACACTACTACACTGATGGTTAATCCACCTCACTGAGAGGTGGTACAGGTGGTCCCTGACTTGTGATGCGATAGGTTCCTGGGGAAGCGTTATAAGTGGGGGTTGAACCTGCATTTACAGTAGGAGCCATGCACCGTTATAAATGCGGGCTGAGGACATAAGTCGGGGGGGTTCAGCCCCTTCCTCACTTACAAAAATGGTCGTAAGTGCGGGGAATCGCAACTCAGGCTGCCGTAAGGCGGGGGTTTCCTGTAGTTGCATTGATGGGAGAAGCTCTCCCTTCAACATAGCGTTGTGTATACCGGGAGGTGAATTTTTCATATTCTCAGTGACTGTTGGATTGCCACATGTTTGTACTGCAGACCTGTCCTATGTTATAACTGTGTTGCATAGCCAAGTCTTTTTCCTGCTTTAAACACTGTTCAGACCTTGAATGTTGCAATCAGGTCAGGGACAACTAACAGACTGAGCTGAAATTTGGTCTCTTGATTCAAGTCCTCTTCATAGGACAGAGGAGGCCGTTTACTGACTGGGCATTGAACACAGTTGCATTCCGAAGGTTTTGCGCAGTAAGTTTTGTTCCTGCTTTTTCATAATTCTTTACTGTTCAAGCTATCGGTGGAGTGCTAATAAGTGCAGAACAAAATAAGATATTAAGTATCTGCTTCTACTTTCCATTTCTCTCCCAATACCACCACGCATTGCATAAGTCCAGAATTTCCTAATCCTTTTGGCAGTCATGGCAATACAAAAAAGGCCATTAAATCCTGTACACTGTAATTATGTTCTTATGTTCTTATGTACACTGAAGGGCAGAATCTCTGCTGTGTTCTGACCCATGCAGAACGTGCCATGGATATGTTCATCTGACATATGGTGTCTTAAGTATCATTATCCTGTAGGTCAAGGGTGGCTAACCCATTTAACAAGAGAGCCGAAACAGCAGCGGAAAAAATGCAAAAAACTGCACCAGAATTGTCGAGCAAAAAATCAAATCAAATCAAATCAAATCAAATAAAAAAAATTTTAAAAAAAAAGCAAACCCCCCCCAGAATTTTCAAGCAAAGAAACAAAAAAAGGAAGCTGCCACTTTAAGAAATAAACTTAGGCTTTTTGGCCATATCAGTCTCCCATCGATGGCTGCCGTCTTGGATGCCATTTTTAATCGGTGCGCTGGTGAGCACAGGGAAGCCGAGGATGGGGATCATGGGGGGGGGACACAGGACCGGCTTCGCAAGCTGCACTTTTGGGGGAGAAGAGCCGCATGCAGCTCGCGAGCCACAGGTTGGTTACCCCTGCTATAGGTCACTCTGGCCAAGGCCCAAGGTGATCCAGATCCCTTTTCCTGCTGTGCCAAACACTGCCTGAATCCATCTTGTTACCTCTGGTCACGTTAATGATAAATTTAGACCATTATATCTTTGAACAGCAGTATCCCTCTTTGGTATGTTAAACACATCAAGGGATCGATTGTTTATTTCAATTTCTAATGGAAAAGGCTAAAGCCACCTTCATGTAATGCGCTGTGCACTGGGGCAGAATTCAGATTATTTTCTTATTTACTTCACCAAAGACCCACCCAAGACAGATGCTGGTTTTTATAAGCCATTATTCACTGGCTTGGAGACAAAGTCTCATTTGAACAAAATCAAAGGCCTCCTGCTTTCTAGTCACATTGGCAAAGTTAAGACTTTCAACTCACAATGTAACCTTGTAAGCTTTTAATGTAATGACTAAATAATGAGGTGATTAGAAGCATAGAAAGCTACATAACAATTTATATTGCCATGTCTGACACTGACAATCTCACTCTAAACCAGAAAAAATGTGATTAGACAACAATGCGATTTCAGGGGCCTGCGTACAAAGAGTGTGGGCTGATAGGGTTCTCATATTTATCAACAAGTCTCATGGTAGAAACTCATCCTGAAGCACGCTTGCCATTGATAATAACTGTTGAAGATGATCCCTGCAAATACAAATGTGGCAGGTCATGGATTTCTTACAATTCTAGAACTAATTGACAAAGCTCAGTCAAGGAATTTTGAATCTGTTTGTTGCATAATGTATTCCCATCTATGCCCATGTGCCCTCAGGTTTCCCTGGCTTTTGTGACAATTATTGATTGGATGCCCACATATCAAGGAGTTCTTTACAGATTAAATCAAATTCCTTCTGCTTTTAGGGGGGATCATTAGAAATGAGCTAGGCAACTGAAGTCAAAGGGGAGTCTTTAAATAGCCTTTGAATCAGTCCCTACTGGTCAGCCAGCTAGTCTATGCTCAGCTCTCTCACAGCTTTGGGATGAAGCATTTCCCAAAGTTCATTCCATGCATTTTCAAGTATATCTGGATTCTGGGTGGCCTTTATATTTGTGGGACTTTAAATGTGAACACAATTAGTGCCACTGGGATTCATAAATAAGTCAAGGATTGTGTCCAGGAGTGTTATCCTTAGCTGTTTAACTGACTTTTAAGGCCTGATTAATATATGAGGGAAAATGTGGTGCTCTATTGAGTCAGTGGATGCTCGGTTAAAGATGACATGATACCATTACAATGGGCAACCCATCTAAGCACATAGCGGAGAATAGCATGGCTTGTTATTCATTGCTAGGGGGAGAAATCTGAAGTCCCAAATCTATGATGGATAGGGGTCAGATTCATGCTGAAGATTCTTAGTGCACTGTCCAACCACTTACCAGGCTGTCCCTTCAGTTCCTGCAGAATCGTAGAATCATAGAATCATAGAATACTAGGACTGGAAGGGACCTCGAGAGGTCATCGAGTCCAGTCCCCTGCCCTCATGGCAGGACCAAATACTGTCTAGACCATCCCTGATAGACATTTAATTGAATTGAATTGAAGCTATTACTGTTTTTGGGGGGGGTTGGGTTTTTTTAGGATAAAGCTGACATTCTGAAATTAACCATCTGGTCAAAATACTGTGTTCTGGGGTTTCTCCCTACTCAAAACTTATTTAACTGCATTTACCTCTTGTGCTCCTGATAGCCTTAATTTAACAGCTCTACTAAACACCCATGACTAGACATCTCCATAGTGCTATCAATAAGCAAAGGACCAACATCCTGACTGACTGCGGGGGAGTCTTGCATAAAACCTGAAGTAGATATTTTGGGGATTGTCTTGCTTTTGGTTTTCCAAACTCCCATCCTGGAATCAGAAGAAATTGATTCAATTTGTTAATGCACATTAACAATCTGTTAGGAGACTATGGTGCACTTTTGTGGTTTTCAGTAACTAGTGTTAATCTTCCCCCTGGTATTTGCTGTGTATAAATTTAGACGGTTGGCCCACTTCAGGCTACCTAATGGACTTTTGCATGTTTCCAAGATCAATATTAGGACAAGCGGCTTCTCCTCAGCAGAAGCATAATCAGAAATTGGAAATGGTTTTTCTTCCTTTTACTCCAGAGAGAAGCACTTAGCTCCTTCTGTATTTCACAAATATACAACATCTTTCTACTGTGGTTCTCAGTACAGAGAAAAACCTTTGAGAAGTAGTGCTTAGATCTCTTTCCTCACTCTCCCTAAATAACTGAAATCATGCAAACATACAACTGCAGCTCACGTCTAAAATAACAATCCAGCACGAACACAACAGCTTTCTTTCACTCGTCCTGTTTTCATTCCATCACCAAAATATCAGGACAAGGAAGACTTTCAAAGTTGCAAAGCATTCTTTAAACATGAAAGCCACCTAAGTGCTAGCAGCTCAAGTAGAAACCTTAATAGCATGATAAATATAGCCCTATAAACTAGAGCAAACAAGTGTAGCAATCCCAACTCAATTTTATTTTAAGCTGTTTGAGTTTTAAAGTTTAATTTAAATGCTGAGTCAATCCCAAGAAGTGCAGAGAGCATCATAATATGAAAAAGTTTTACTTAATGCATCCTGACTGTTGATTCTGTTTATCGCTGTCTGCCGTATGGCAACGCCGTTAGCAGTGAAATCAGCAAACATCGTGAACCGATCATAAGACTTAAGCCCCGCAGTACAGATAAGAATTTAAGGCTGAACCCTGCCCTGTGCTCATGTTAAAACGCCCAGTGAATTCAACAGAGTTGCACATGTAGCTAGCAAAAGCAGAATATGGATCTATATTAGTTGACAATCTCCTTGAATATAGCGTGCAAGAGCCTTCCGAAATGTACCATAGTAATAAGGTTGTTTGGATCATCATACCCAGTCAGGATGCTCACTGAATTTAATGGGCATTCCATATTCAATATAACTGATGACTAACGCACCTTGAAAGAGCTATAAAGTGAACAGAATAAAGAATGGAAAATATTAGCTATATTACAACAAAACTATCAGCAGATTAAGAGTAGAAGGTTTATTTTCCTAATATAGGTTGAATCATTCTAGTCCAGCACTCTCTGGTCTGGCAACATTCGTGATCTGGCATGATTTTAGTTAGCCCAATGTCCACTTATCATGGGTGTAGTCAAGTTTCCCACGGCTCATAAAGTTTGTTTACAGCCAACAGTCCTGGTACTCAATGTTCTATGCTGTTATTTAGTTCCAATTTACCCCTGAATGTCTGCTAAGAGCCCAGTAAGCAGTGGAAGTGTTGATGATAATTCTAGACAATGTTGACCTCCCATGGTTTGGCAAATTCTCTGATTCAGCACTGGTCAGGTCCCAAGGACTAGAGAGGTTCAATCTGTATATGATACAAGTTCTCTTTTTATTATTTATTGAAACTCACAATAATTTTGAATTTGATGAAGTGATACTAGATATTTAGAACCTCATTATACGTGTGTCTAAGTGTTTTGAACGTTAGCATTAGGATTCCTTCGTTAAAGGGACATGGCCAAATCATTTAATCTCTCATCCAAATTATCTATATTATGGGATTGCCTAGAGACCTGAATAGAGATCAGGAGTCCACTAGTCTAGATCTTTTACAAATGCATAGGAAGATAATACCTTGCCCCAAAGACAAATGGTGGGAGAAAGGAACATAGAGATATTATTAATATTTCCTAAGAGGGCATAAAGAGGCTGATTTTCTGGTTCTGCCACAGACTACTTTGAGTGAGTCAGTCTGTCATACCTGATTCCCAGCACAACACCTTACAACTGTGGTGGGGAAATCCTTTGGGGAGTCTATATGTGGCCCATGAGGCAATTCATTTACCATTGCCGATGATATAGGGTTGCCAGATTCTGTTGGTTTCTATCCACATTGGGTTTTTTCCCCCCTACTGTCATTTCTAAAGAGACACACAGATAATGCTGGGCACAGGAAGTGAGGTGTGTGCTGATTGCATACAACATTGATTGTGAGAGCAATGTGCTCCCTCTACATTCAATCCAAGCACTGCTACGGTTCAATCTCTACATCCCGCCAATTCTAGGTACACAAGCGCAGTTAACAAACAAAACTACCCTAGCCTGGGAGACCTTCTTAATTACAACAATCTTATAACTCACTGAGATGAAGGAGGGCCATTTAGATATTGACATAGGGAGTATGCTTATTAAGTTTGCAGATGATACCAAGCTGGGAGGGGTAGCAACTGCTTTGGAGGATAGGGTCATAATTCTAAATGATCTGGACAAATTGGAGAAATGGTCTGAGGTAAACAGGATGAAGTTTAATAAGGACAAATGCAAAGTGCTCCACTTAAGGAGGAACAATCAGTTTCACACATACAGAATGGGAAACGACTGTCTAGGAAGGAGTATGGCAGAAAGGGATCTAGGGGTTATAGTGGACCACAAGCTGAATATGAGTGAGCAGTATGATGCTGTCGCAAAAAAAGCCAACATGATTCTAGGGTGCATTAACAGGCGTGTTGTGAGCACGACTGAATGTGATCCGTGCCCCACACTGCAGTGGAAGAAAAAAACAACAACAAAAGGCTCTCTGCCTGTCTGACCCAGGGGAAAATTCCTTCTCAACCCCAAATATGGTGATCAATTAGGTGAACCACAGCCAATGGGAGCCGTGAGGTTCTGTGACCACGGAGCTGGTAAGTAAACACACCGAAGTGGCCACTTAGCAGGTTTTTCAAAGTAGTTTCGTGAACCATTTTGAGAAACACCGACCTAAATGCGTATCTTGGCATCCATTTTTCTATACTCCAATTTAGAAGGTCATCCAGATCTTCTTGTGTGATATTCTAGTCCTCTCCATATTGGCTATACTGCCAAATTTTGTGTCATCTGCAATTTTCATTTCTGCACTCATTTTTGTTCACTGTTCAATAATAAAAGTGTTAAATACGATTAGTCCCAAGACTGATTCCTGTGGAACTCCACTAGTAACTTCCCTCCCTCCTGACACTTCACCTTTCAGTATAATCGGTTGTAGTTTTGCCTTTAACAGCTCCTCATACACCTTTCAATTCTCTTGTTCAATCCCCATCTTCTCCAATTTATCTAATTATTTCCCATGTGGAGCTATCGATGCCTTACTGAAACCCAAGTAGGATAAATCTCCTGCATTTACTTGCTCTAAAAATAAATACATAAATCAGGAATCTTCGCAGAGAAGGAGATCAGGTTCATCTGGCACAAGCGTGGGCAAAATATAGTCCGCGAGCCAGATCCAGCCACCAAGCCTTTTAATTCAGCCCATAGCCTGCCTCTGTGGCACTGAGCAGTGCTGCTCAAAGTGGCTGGCTGTTCCCTGTGGCTTTCTGCACAGCAGCAGAGAGAAACTTTGCATGATGCCACTGCCCTCAGCAAAATTTCTCAGCTCCTCTTGGTCAGAAACTGACCAATGAGAGTGGAGAGATTTTGCTGGGGATGAGGACAACCCGTGAAGTCTCCCCCCACAGTGCAGAGAGCCATAGGGAACATCCAGCTGAGATGTCAGGGGCTGCTGGCAGGCAGGGAAGACTACCTGAAAATGCTGTAGGCCAGGAGCTGCTTGGGTAAACACCTCCAAGCCTGAGCCTACCTCTGGAAACACATTCCCTCTTCCACCCTAACTATCTCCAGACCCTACACCTCCTCCTCCATCCATCCCCCAGGACAGAATCCTCTCCTGCATCCATATCCTCTCCCCATCATACACCCCACTCCCCTGCCCCAAGTCAGAGCCCCCACCTTCACCCTAATCTCCTCACAGATCCCACACCCTATCCTCCACCCCAGTCCCTATCTCGAGCTCTCTTCTGCGCCCAACTGCATCCCAGACCCTGCAACCCCTCCATAGAAGAGTGCAGCCCTTGACAATTTATCAAAATCTTGGTGTTGCCCTGCCCCCATCAGACATTATTGCCCACCCCTGGTCTGGTGAGATCCATCTTTTCTAAAAGTAGGAGACATGTTTACATGATACAAAGCCACAAACTGAAGTACCACACCTGCTCATTTATTACCCTGGGTAATTCCAAAGTTAAGTATGAATTTATTCCAGCCTCAGGAACAAGATAATTGTTTTCAGTGATTCTTGCTCAGCTACCCGCACACATTGTTTCATAGATGAAAACTCCTGAAACACAAGAACCTAAAATTCTAGTTGGCTGCCGTGTGCCATACAACATCTGATTCTACTCAAAGTTCCAAGTGGTTGTCAGACAAGTGAATCTGGACACCTTGTCGTGACTCTAGGCCAAATTCAAATATCAGCTCTCATTTAGGACCCTGATATGCCCCACCAATCAGAAATAAACTTCAACAAACAAAATAAAAGGGGCATGCATATTATTCCATCATTTTATGTTGTTTATACTCATTTCCTAGTTCCTTCCACTCACTAATGCTTCTGATTGAGCAGGAAACACGGTAGCTGAAATATGCAACAAAAGCTGTCTAGGGGACTTTTTAAAACCTATTCTATAATACGAGTGAGATTAAGAACACTTATATTCACAGAGAATCAAAATAGACTTGATCATACTGTACCTAGTCTATATCAACGATGCTCCTATTAGAATAATTATCCTGTAATACTGATAATAATCTTAGGAAATTAATATTATAAAAGAAATGCTACTATTAAACAGTCAGTTATTACACTAAAATGATTTTACTATAAAATAATGGATGTGCGAATAGATTCACTAGACTTGCTTTGAGTGAATCCAATTTTTTCCAGAGATTTCAGATGTATTAAGAATTAACTGTGTTTTTCCAGGAACGTACTTCTTAATGGTCATCAAGTTAACTTAAGAAAAACACTGGCACTACCCAACAGTTTATAGCATGCTGATGGGCTCCTAAACCCTGCAAAAACCCAATGGATATTTCAGAGTTTCTGGTAAAAAAGAAAGTTCAAATAGCTGAATATGCAGCTCCTGTTTGCAGCCAGATACAAACAAAATTCTTTGGATCAGGTTCAGAATAATCACAAAAATGCCAAGTTTCGTATTTCAATGTTCATTTAGAAAAAAAAAAAGATCTTTTTCATTCCAGATTACAAATGGAAACAGCAGAGTGGTTTGTACAAACATCCCTTTTGGTTTCACTTTTCATGTATTTAACGTCCCAGGTTTCACCTTGAATTTTGAGGTCAAACTACAAAACTCAAAGTTATAGTCAACAAAAGTGGGGAGTTCCATGGACCAGGACAATTTTGCTCAGCTGTCATATCCTTAGGGAAACTTCTGAAATAAAAGCATGGTACTTCTAGTGTATTATGAGACCTCCAGGGAAATTGTGTATGATGTCTTATTCCATTGGAAAATGAGTCCATAATTCTGCTTTAAATTACAAATGGGACCAAACTACACCACCAGATCCCACCTTTTATCTCCCGGGTGATTAGATCAGAACGTCAGGACTTGGAACCATCACTTCTCTAAGCACAATTTTAGGCCCAACTCCTGCAAGGGTTTGGGGCTGACACAAGGTGAAACTCTTTTCTAGATCAGAACATCAGAGATAATGGATAGCTCTTTCCTTCAGTGTTATAAATCTTTCAGGCCAAATTCAGATCCTCCTCCAGACAGGTATCTGTAGCAATTTTACACTTCAAAGGAATTGCTCTGATTTACATAGGTCTGAGTCACATTTTTAAAAAAAAGCTTGGGTGTGAATTTAAAGACCCTGCTTCTGTACTTAGAAAAGTGAACATCAAATACTCCACTGAAGTCACTTGAATTACACTGGTGAAAAGCATGTGTGAGCACAATCAGCACCAGGTCTGAAGACAAAGACAGATGATACCATAAGAGTGAGTTACATTTTAAAAACAGAGGCTGATGGACATGATTTATCTCTTGGAAGTTAAGAACATAAGAATGGCCATACTGGGTCAGACCAAAGGTCCATCCAGCCCAGTACCCTGTCTGCCGACAGTGGCCCATGCCGGGTGTCCCAGAGGGAGTGAACTGAACAGGTAATGATCAAGCGATCTCTCTCCTGCCATCCATCTCCACTCTCTGACAATCAGAAGGTAGGGACACCATTCCTTACCCACCCATCCTTACTTAACCTCCATGAATTTATCTAGCCCTCTTCTAAACCCTGTTATAGTCCTAGCCTTCACCACCTCCTCAGGCAAGGAGTTCCACAGATTGACTATAATTAATACGAACAGTTTGCATTTATACAGCTCTTTTTGTGCACTAATGTCAAGTGTGTTAAAACATTAAATACAGAGTGTCCCCACTATAAGTCACCCACATTGTTTCTACACTAACGTCATTGACTCGTGTAGGAACTGCTGTGTTGTAAGTCCTCCCATTCCCCACTCTTATGTCATGCAAAAAAAACCCCACCCAATTTGTGCAAATGGAAGTCAGCTATGGGGAAAAAAATTCCCTGCTTTACGTGGTTTTGCTATACATTCACGTTTTTTGGAACGTATCTTGGATGTATAGCGGGGACACTCTGTAAGTATCAATACCTTTCAGGTATTTATTAGTTTATCCATTTGATAGATGCGAAAACAGACAGGGAATTTAGGGCCATTTTCTTCATTTCAGAAATTCAAGTTCTGATTGGCCAGAGAAGCAACACTACCTGTGTACTCTTCAAACACTCTTTAGTTTCCTATGACTCTCTTCCTGCTGGGGAACAGATTGAAAGAAGTCTCAGAATGCAGTTACACAGAGCAGAGAAAGTGTATTACCCCATTTTCATACATAGTTCCTGTGCATCACTGAGAGTTGCTTGAAATAGGTCTGCTCATCATTTAGATATTACAGCCTTTCTTGAAAATTTTGGCCTAAATCACTTGCCCAGAATCTCCCAAGCCAGTGGCAGACCCAGGCATAAACCTCAGTACTCCCTGTTCTCTGTGATAATCAGCAGAATTCCCCATTAGAGAGAAAAGTTTTCAGTACAAAGCTTACATCAGTTGGATAAAATCCAGGCAGCTGTCAGATATAATAACAGAAGATGTTTCTCAGAGTAGGCCATGCTCACTGACAAGTATATAGGTACTCTATTCCTATGAAAACAATGTTTAAGAGTGCATAAGCCCTGTCCAAACACGTCCGTGCAAATGTATCAACAACATTTGCTCATAATCCATGTACAAGTATATAATGCAGACTGAAGTCTAGGTTTGATCTGTTACAGAGGACAAGACATAAAAGTCCCATTCTAGACGACGTGCATGTTTTCATCATTTTTATAAGGCAAATTGATTGTGATATTTCCTCCTGCAACTTGGAAAGTTATTTTTTCAAAGTGGATGTAATGTTCATTCGAGACATCAGACTGACTGTCTCAGAGACTGAAGTTACAGAAGGCAGAACATCAGCAGTATCAGGAAACATCCTCTCATTACCCCGCCACTGGTAGGGAGGAACCATGGAGCAGGAAAAGGATAATCCAGTCTCCATAATGTTGGTAACTTTAGTTCTGTGCTAGGATTAATAAGGAAATTGTCGCTATTACTGATTATGTTTGAATGTGGTAAGGACATCAAATTGCTGGGAGCTAGACTGGGACCACTGCCATACTCCATATAAAAGAAAGGACTGTGCAGCACTTTAAAGACTAACAAGATGGTTTATTAGGTGATGAGCTCTCGTGGGCCAGACCCACTTCCTCAGATCAAATTCTGGAAGAGAATTGGCATGACCATCTATACCATAGTCATGCCAATTCTCTTCCAGAATTTGATCTGAGGAAGTGGTCTGGCCCACGAAAGCTCATCACCTAATAAACCATTTTGTTAGTCTTTAAAGTGCTGCATAGTCCTGTCTTTTGTTTCAGCAAGATCAGACTAACACGGCTACATCTCTATTAATATTCCATATAGGTCATGAGTCATTGGATTGGAATACTTCCACTTAATACGTGTTTGACCCTGATTGTAATCAATATACCTAAAGTATAAAGGACATTTTGCTGCATATTTTCAGTTCTGAAACCTGACCCCTGAAAAGATACTATCTGAAACACAGATTCACAGAAAACAATGTTACTGACCTATTAAACCATTGAAGCAAGACACTACTCCTAGGAGATCTCTGAAGAGGAAAAAGAAACAAATACCTTTATTTTGGGGAAAGCAACATCAGAGGAATGAAACTGAGCCAGCTGGTGCCTGCAGGTGCTGAGATGGTAGCTGGACAGTGAAGGGATTAAAAGGCTTATGCTCTGTAATGACGACATGTTAATGTAGTGATTACAGGGTTTTTAGGGGTAGGTGGCAAAGCCTCAATTATCTAAATATGGATTTTCTGCAGGCAGTTTAAAATGATGTATTATTGATTAATGTGTCTTCAGAGGGTTATCTTGAGGAAGACATGAGACAGCAAAATAAAATAAGAGAGGATGCGCTGGCTACTCCATCCAGTTCCACTGGCAGAAGGGACAGCAGGAAGCGGACTAGAAGTATAAACACATTATACATACACTTTGAGACCCAGGAGCGCTCATGATCCATCACCCCAGTCTCCCTAACAAAATGAGGCAACATCCACTTTTGAAGCAAGGATTCGGAATTCTCCCAAGAGCCCATGGGAGTCACTACAATTAGTATGCCTAAGATTATGTTGAAGACAGTCTTATAGGATGTCTGCCACTACTAGGAGAAGACTACTTTCCACGCCTGTGCATTTTTATTGAGTATGGTAAGTCTCAGATCTGAAAGGGCAGCATCTTTCTTGCACGAGAAGGAAGCAAACTTCCTGCCCACCTCCAAATGCTTGAGCTCTTACTAATGGCTGTGTGTGGTGGTACTCCTATGCAGCTGGCCAGATCTGTTGGAGGAATGTTTGCTGAAGGAGAGAAAGCCTAATATATGTCATGGGTAGGGGGACATAGTGATGCAGGGGGAATGGATGGGGTTATTTGAAGGTCTTTGTTGATCATAGCTACAACTCATTTCCTCAGATGAGGAAGGAAGGAAGGAAGGAAGGAAGGCAGATATCAGTGTTAATTAACTAAAAGGAAACATCCTCATTATCAAAATAGCACCAGTAATTCGAATACTTCTTAATATCATCCCTTCCAACTGTAGTATGTATTAGAAAGCATTCTCTTCCTTGCACTCCATTGATGTTTATCCATCATCATAAAATTGTACAATGTGCCATAATTCAGCACAGCTAGCAATATTTGCTTCAGAAGGACTCAAGACTGGACGATGAGGCATAGCAGGTGAAGGTTTAAGCACACTGATGTAGCAGAGCTGCATGGACAGATTTCATTCAGTACCATTTTGTATGACAGTCTAGCCACACGAGTTTAAAACAATTTATTTCTCATTTCTCAGAGAAGGTGTAACATTTGGTTCTTGCATGACAGTCGTTAATAACTATTTAAGTTTATCCAGCTCTAAACTTCTCAACTGCATCGTATAGCTGCATGTTCTCTCACATTAGGCTTTCTTTCAAGACACAAAAGAGCATAGGGACATGTCTCCTGGAGTCAAGGAAACTTCTAAGATAACCAATACTTACATATATGATTTCAGGATGAACACACCAGTTGTTGGAAAGGATAAAGTGATATTTCTTGGAGTTGCAATTTCTTTAACAAATGAATGGTATTACTGGGATTCCCTGGAGGAAAATTTGCTTTCTTCCAGCATGGTTTTTCATCAGGCCACAGATTATTTTCCCTAAAAAAAAAAAAGAATGTTGGGCTGCTCTTTTATAAGGATTTTTGCTATAGATGCTGGAACTAGTGGTGTGGAGGAAGGGGAGAAGGGGGCGGGGGAGGGGCTGTTGCAGCACCCCTTGGCTTGAAGTGGTTTCCATTTTTATGGATTATATATATTGTAATCTGTTGATATGTGTGAGATGAAACTGCATGGTCTTCCCTACTTTTCTACGCTATTGTAGGCTTTGTTAATAACATCGACATTTGATATTATTTAACATTTGCTAGGGACTGACACTCGCTCTAGAGTTGAACAAAACAAGCAGTGGTCAACCCTCTGAAGAGCTTACAGTCTAAATAAAACCAGCCATCTGAGCAGAGCTTTTGGGGAAAATCCCCCATTCTACACAGCAACATATCCCAGTATTTTGAATCAGTTACATGTAATTGAACCCCAGTTTTTGTGTAGATCTTCTGACCACACAAACCATGTGTCAAGCAGTCAATTCAGAGCCCAGCAAAAGATATGGGGCAGTAGATTCTAGAAAAACAAAGTAAATGGATATTTAGCTAGCCTACTGATCCTCAGATATACTCCCAGGCTATGTCTACACTTGCAGATTTTTGCGCAAGTAATATGCAAATGAGGCTAAGCGTGGAATATCGCCAAGCCTCATTTGCATACCTAATGAGCCACCATTTTTTTCAGAAGAGGCTCTTGTGCAAGAAGGAGCATCTACACTGCCCCTTCTTGTGCAAGAAAAACCCTCTTGCGCAATGCCGTTACACCTATTACTTGAGAGGAAGAATGGCATCGCGCAAGAGGGTTTTTCTTGCGCAAGAAGGGGCAGTGTAGACGTTCCTTCTTGCGCAAGAGCCTCATCTGAAAAAAATAGTGGCTCATTAGGTATGCAAATGAGGCTCGGCGATATTCCACGCTTAGCCTCATTTGCATGTTACTTGCACAAGAAGCTGCGAGTGTAGTAGCCCCACTCTCATAAATACGTTCCAATAGCTGAAACGGTAGCCACTTCCAAAATGAGGGATGCAAATCCAATAGATTTCATATTGGATTAAACACTAGACAAACCAAATGCCAATGTCATAGATTTTGAAAATTACAGAAGGGCCAGTATTTCTCCCTAGAGTACTGAGAATAGATTATAGAATACAAACATTCCATTGCTTATTTTGGGGGATGATGATAGTTTTGAGTTCTAGGGACTTTGGATCAGGCCTTATGAGCTACATTTTTAATAGGGATTATTGATTTGGGGACTCTTGTTTGAGGTGCCCAACTTAAAGGGCTCAATTTTCCGAAAACGCTTATCATGCACTCACAGAAAATCAGGCACCCTACAAGGTATTTGACATTAGAAATGGTGACAATCTTAATTACGAGTCATTTTTAATATGATAATCTGGATATTATTATACGGCACTGGTCATACTGAGCCTTAAGAGTGCCCCTTTAAATATCATTGACCATTTGCTAAATTCTGAATTTACTGTAGCAGAACACATTCGTATTCTCTGTACTTTACTTTCCAAAAATTGGAATCTACTGCTATTTTAGCCTGGTTTTATTTGATTTTTAGACCATGTCTATATCTGTTCATTTCTGCACATTGATGCACATATCTGAAAGTTTAAAAAAAGTAAGGAATGTAGACCTGCTGTAATCCAGACCTGAACTAGCAATCACCAGGGCAACAGGATTTGATTACATCCATCACTGGAAGAATGTCTCTGGAATGAGGGAATTCAGCATAATTTATCTGACTCATAGGTATTTATATCTGCTCATTACACACACACACACACACACACACATCGACATTCCACATTCACCGCTGACAGTGATGGTGGGTAGAATATAAATCACCCAATTACCAAAAATATTGCAGATTTTGGCCTTGGTTCTTAAAAATAAAATGTAGATAGGCAAAACACACACACAAAAGAGACTATTTTAAGCTTAGAATTCTCATGACCTACCAAGATTTGATCTATGCTACTCGGGCCCAAAGCAGCTCCTTAACCCCTTCCATGACAGCATGGGATTGATATACCATGTCACAGTGATCTGTAAATCATCATCAATTACAGTAAGTGTTTCCTGAAAATAAAGTATTGATTTGTAACGAAATATCAGCTTTCATTTCCCATGCGTTCATTTGTTTCTAACTTTATTTAAGTTTCCTTTTAACAGCTTCCCATAGTCTTGTATTTGCCTTTAGTTTAAATTCTTATGGTGGCTTCACTCTTGCCTATTTTATACAATCTTTCATCCAGCCTTTACTAGCGCTGATCCCTCCGGGGATGCTTCCAATGGTGGCACACTTCAGGCGGATTCTTCGAAAAACAGGGCACAAAAGCTGGTCATGAGTTCTAAACTTAGATTTCCCCCACCAACTATACCAAGTGCAAACTTCTCGGGTACATTAACAGCGTTAAATGGAGTGAGGCAGTCCCCCTGGTTGAACCAATCTCTCTTTTGTGATAAATGGCCTGTAAATTTAAGAATCACAACAATATTCAATTTATTCCTAATCCCAAAGGACCAGTGATTTTATCCATTAGTTGCACCTTAGATCTCACACCAAGAATAACAAGTGTAGAAAATTGTATAATAATCCATATGATTTATTGAAAAGGAAGCTACGGGTCGTACCTCTCTAGTTCTGTACTTCCTGGTCCAGCAACATCTGTGGCCCAGCATGATTTTAGTTAGCCAGATGTCTGCTTGTCATGAGTGTGGCCAAGTTTCTCTGAAGTCCTAAAAAGCTTGTTTATAGCCAACAGTCCTGGCTCTCAGAGTTCTGCGCTGTTCTATAGTTCTAGTTTACCCCTAAATGTCTTCTAAAAGTCCAGTAAGCAGTGGAAGTATTGGTAATGTTGCTAGACAATATTGACCGCCTATGGTCTGTCAAATTCTCAGGTTTGGTATCGACCAGGTTTCAAGGGTGTAGACCAGAGAGGTTGAATCTGGAGAGTATTATTTTCAAAGTTAAAGCAAGTGAATATAGACACACAAATGAATTACAATTTTAGGTTTTAAAGGTAATTAGGGTATCTATAATCAGCAAGCTCTATTTGCCTTTTAGGGCTAACCCAGGCTAAATAACTGAGGATCTTTTGCTTATGCCTTGGATTATTGTTGTCCCCCAGAATACTAGGAACATAGAAAGGAATAGTTCCTTTTATTGGAAGTTTTTATTTCCCTCCTGTCTTGTGTTCCCAGCAACATACTCTACTCTGGGGAAGAGTCCACTCATATGACTTATCTTCACAGGCAGAAGATTAAAACAACAGTAAGGCTACATCTAGACTGCATCCCTCTGTTGACAGAGGGTTGCAAATCAAGCACATCTAAATTGCTAATGAAGCAGGGATTTAAATATCCCATGCTTCATTAGCATAAACACGGCCACTGCTTTTTTTTGAAATGGAGTTTTTTTGAAAAAAAATGGCAGTCTAGATGTGGATCGATCAAAAATAAAGCCTTTTTCGACAGATCCTGTATTCCTCAAAAAATGAGGTTTACAGGATCTGTTGAAAAAGGCTTTATTTTTGACAGCTCCATGTCTAGACTGCTGGGTTTTTTTCTGAAAAAACTCGGGTTCCAAAAAAGCAGTGGCCATGTTTATGCTAATGAGGTGCAGGATATTTAAATCCCGGCTTCATTAGCAATTTAGATGTGCCTAATCTACATCTCTCTGTTGACAGAGAGGTATAGTCTAGACACACCCTAAGAGTCTTTAATCCTTTTGTAGACAATGTCTCAATTCAAAGGTAGGGAGTTTCCAGTTATAAGATCCAACCAGAGCCTTTCTGGTATAGATGGGTCTCCTTGTTCAGATGGAGCATTTCAGTAGGAGAGCAGCTCTTTGTAGTAATTAACCTCTCTCTTCTGTAAGGTAATTCATACAGTCACTGAGGCTCACTCTATACCTGCTCAAATATCACATTGCAATATGGAATACAGCTAATACAAGTAAGATGAAAGCAGGTAGAAACATTCTCATACTTGATAGAATTATAAAAAAGCATTTGGATTCTAATGTGTATCTTATCAATATTAATCCACAAGAGGCCTGACTCAATTGGAGACATTGTGATTTTGGCACGAACAACCTCCTGTTCCACCAGCATCACACTTTTTGGGTTGTGGGTTTTTTGGGGTTTTTTTTTTTTTTGTAATTTTATTGCTTAATTCTTCCCTGCTTTCACCCAGTACATTGAGTGACAATGTCTCTCTCTCTTCCTTTCTCCACAATGACATTTGTGGGGTTTTGGTAGCTTTTATTGTTAATGTCTCTTATTTTACCTGCTTCTGTCCATTTTCTTTGTCACATCTCCCTGTAACTTATTATCTTCATTGTTGTTTTTTTCCCCTTATATACATCTTCAGTAAAAATATCATTTACAAGAGGCAGTCTTCAAACCTATTAAATGTATTTAGTTCCAGTTTCCCTTAGCAACCTCATTCTTTCTAAGGCAGGTCCATGCTCTCTGATCCCCCCAGCTGTCGGTAAATAGCACTCATGTGAAATTGTTAGAACTGCCATTCCTTGTAGATACCCATTAAGGACACTATTGGGTTCCTCTGAGTTTTTCAACCTTTACACGTATCTCCTTCTTCAAAGAATAAAATGTAATTTCACCCCCAAAAACAAAACAAGAAAAAGACAAAAAAAATAAAACCTTAAATGAACACAGCAGGGACTTGTGATTTTCGTAAGCCAGCTCTAGTTGCTTCTAGGTTTTGTGGCAGTGCATACAAGCAGCACCCCCTTGCAACAGCAAGAGATGTTGCCACTAGGTTTGGGCACCCCTGAAATGCCCTTCCTCTGGCCTTGGGTCTTCCATGCTTCAGCTAAGTTACCCAAGTTCAAATCCCTTTGCAGGAGATCATAAACAAGCCCAAAACCAATGTCCAAATGGAAGCAAAGAACTCTTGAGCTACCAAAGCTGTTTCTGCTTAAAAACCTATATCAGGGCTTCCTCCCACAGAAGCCTTCCCTCTGTAGAAGGGCCCTACCTTCCCCCAAAGTCTTTCTCTATATCTTACACCATTTTTCCAGGGCCAGCCACAGAGGATAGTTCTATTCCTGGAGCCTTCCTTACTACCTACACCTTCCCTCCACAACAGAGCTCCATCAGTCTAGCTATTAGACCCAACTCTGTCTTTTCTTCACATCAAGCAATTAGCCACCCCCCAGGTATGGAGCGTTGCTAATTGGAGTTTTATTCCTTACCTGGCAGGTCACAGTGGCTAAGCCCCGTCATAGTATCACATGCGCTCTCCTTTAGCGCCTAATTGTTCATTTCTTTCTCACCACAAAGTCCCAGGGAGTGCCTGGAATAGGCAAGGAGTTCAGAATTAAGTCCCAAAAATGTGTAGGCCCCAATCAGGTAGTGGGCACCCTGCGAGCTGACTTCCATACAACAGGGAAGTTAGGACAAAACACCTTGCTTTAGAGCAGTTTGTGTTTTGCTCTGTACTGAGAAGGAAAACAGGGAATATTGGAAGAAAAGTGGATGATATTTCATACATTTAAATAGTAGAATCAGTCACACCAGCAGGAAACTTTTAAATGTAGAAACCCAAGAGAGATCTAATGAATATTTTACAGGAGAAAACCTAACTGCCCAGCTACAGCACTGCTTTTTGTACTTTTTTTAAAAGGAAAAATTTTAAGATAAGTTGAATACCTGCCCAGTGAAACAGGCCACCTTAGGGCAAAATTCTTCAGAGCAGGAACTCTCTGAAGTTTTTAGAAGAAGTGCCTCCATTTATGCTTGGACTCTCTATTATAGAAAGGATGTGGACAAATTGGAGAGTCCAGAGAGGGCAATGCAAATGATTAGGGGGCTGGGGCATGTGACTTATGAAGAGAGACTGAGGAAACTGGTCTTAGTCAGCAGAAGAGAAGAGTGAGGGGGGATTTGATAGCAGCCTTCAACTGCCTGAGGCGGGTTTGTAAAGAGGATGAGACCAGGCTGTTCTCAGTGGTGGCAGATGACAGAACAAGGAGCAATGGTCTCAAGTTGCAGTGAGGGAGGTCTAGGTTGGATATTAGGAAAAAACTATTTCACTAGGAGGGGGGTGAAGCACTGGGATGGGTTCCCTAGGGAGGTGATGGAATCTCTATCCTTTGAGTTTTTAAGCCCAGGTTTCACAAAGCCCTGACCGGGATGAGTTGGGGTTGGTCCTGCTTTGACCAACTCGATGGTTACACTCGATGACTCCTGAGCCTCTTCCGACCCTAAATCGTCTATGATTTTAAGAGAAGATGAATACCTGCCCAGTGAAACAGTCCACCTAAGGGGACACATTCTTCAGAGCAGGAACTCTCTGCTGATTTGAGTTTTTAGAAGAAGTGCCTCCATTTATGCTTGCACTCCCTATTATAGAAAGGATGTGGACAAATTGGAGAGTCCAGAGAGGGCAATGCAAATGATTAGGGGGCTGAGGCACATGACTTATGAAGAGAGAATGAGGGAACTGGTCTTAGTCAGCAGAGATTTTTCTTACGTGGCATCCCTGCAGGCACAGTATGTGAAAGAAGAAAGAATGGGGCTTGACCAACATAGGGTTTCATACAACAACCATGTTGCTTACACATAGAAACAAAACACATTTGTATGAGAGCTCTGTCACATTATTGGATTTTGAGGGGAGCAGCCAGGTCACTGCTGCACCCATGGGGGGGTGTTTGCCCCAAAAGTGGTACAAAGGGAGCCATGTGTGGTGTCAAACAAAAGCTTACTTTCTACTAGTTCTGTATATGCTCTTCATATATCTGTATAATGTCTGTGTGTGGAGTTATGAATATGTACTCTGTGTTGAGGCTGGAAGTTTCTCTGTATGTGGTTGAGTAATGGGCCAGGAAAGTTTGCCTATGGACATGCTAATGAGCAAGTCTCCAGGGAACAATGGATCTCTGGAGGCCAAAGATACACCTGGCCACTGGCCATGTGACTCTAGCCAGCTTGGAAGAAACCAGGATGGAGGTATAAATAGGCCATGTGGCCGACTCCATCTTGGTCTCCAGATCAGCTCCTGACCCCAGATGTGGCCTCGCAGGGATTCACGAGCCAGGAAGAACTGTGGACCCATCCTAGCATAGGATGTGCACCAAGGACTTTTAAGCCAGCAGTTATAACATCTCTGCTGCAAGACTGCATCGAGAACTGGGAGATTCAATGCATGTAATGTATGATACTTTAACAACCTTACTCTCATGCTTTTCTTTCTTCTAGTAATAAACCTTTAGATTGTAGATTCTAAAGGATTGGCCCAGCATGATTTGTGGGTAAGATCCAGAGTGTAAATTGACCTGGGAACTGTGGCTGGTTTCTTGGAACCGGACAGAATTTGTTCGGGGAAGGCGAGATTGGGTTCTAAGATCCCTCACCTGTGTATAAGGCCCGGGGCCATCTGGGGCACGGATATTGCTGGGGTGTCGGAGGGGTTTTGCTTGTGAGGCTTCAGGCAGGCAGCTGAAGTGCTCTGTGGGACTGCTTTGTGGCCTGTTTGGAAAGGACTCCAGTCTGGGGGCTGTAAGGAGCCCGAATTTGAGCAATTCACCCTGAGCGGACGCCCTCAGCTGTGCCCAGACCCAGCCCAGTCCATCACAAGCTCTTACTCTGTGTAGGAAAGACAATACACTTGCCACCTCCAAATTATTGTTTTAAATGACTCCTGTGTTTTCCATTCTTATTCCATCCATTGTTATGAAAATGGATTTATTTTGCCCAATTTTCTTTTCTCCTTAATTATTATCTTTGCTGAGATACCATCAATGGTCTGCATTTTTTTTTTTTGCACAACGTACTAGCAGTGATCCCAATTCTATGGAAGTTACAAAACACAAAGACTGCTGCAGTAGTAAGTTATTAGCTTTTCTTGCTGTGGGCCAATCTGAGAGATGTTGTGCTTTCTTGACAATACTTTACAAAGTCAGTAGGAAAGCAAAAAATCCTGTTCTGATTTTGGGCTCCTGGTCCCAACATCTCTTAATTGTTCTAGGATTCTTGTGCCATTCCTGTCCCTGAGCACTGAATTAGATGACAGAAAAAACCCATCATTAAATGACTACGAAACACAATCCAACACACATTTTACACATGCCGTTCAGCATTATATGGCAACAGTAGCAGCTGGACTGCCCAGAACGTAGGGATGGGATTAAGTCAATCTTCCTGGTGATCATGGACATGAGCAATGCACAAAAGCTTCTTAACCAGCATTTAACATAAAGGAGGATTTGAATATTGAGTAAGGCTTAAATCGGTAAGCTGCAGTGTGAATTTCACACCAACTAACATTTCTCTGTGAGGAATTACATCCGTCTCCTTATCTGCCCATGTTGGCTGGCCATTGCACAAAAGCATTGTGGGCCAGGAAGTGATAGATAGGCACACACACCAGATTTGGGAAATCTGGAAATGGACCAGTGCAGGAGGAGCTATATCCAAATATAGCCCCTCCATTTTATCCAGTTTGTTTTATAACAACAACGTTTCTCAACATTTTCAGTCCTCAGCTATTCTTCTGGCACATTATTAAAATCAAATTTGATGTCAGCTCAGGATTTTGATGACAATACTCTAGCCAACAGATGTGTGAAGTTATTTTAGTTTGGTGTAATAAGTGTTTGGCTTTGGGAAGAGAGAAACATCAACATGTTAAGTGCACTGGGGAAAGAAATCACAAGCACTGAGAATAATACCTAATGTTGACATGGCAGGAAACTTTTTTCTGAACTGGGTTAGGCTACTGGTTCATTCAGCAATTGATTCCTCTAAGGATACTATCAAAACCACTGCTAGGTTAGTGGGAGAAATAACAAAGAGGAGGAAGGAAAATTAATCTTGATCCTAGCCAGCACATACCATTTGTGTAACAAAAATCTCCTCACCAAAGTGAATTTTCTCCCCCTCACTCTTTTGTGCATGTATCAGAGGGAGGTAAGAGAAGGTGCATAACTGAGGCTGTGTCTACACTGGGAAGGTTTAGCAACAAAAGTGCTATGGACATGCAAGTCACCAAAAATTGAAACCAGTCAAACCAGTTTTTTTGCCTCCCATTGTGGACGTTACATGGTCACATGGCTAGCTCCTCTGTCGACAGATAGAGCAAAGCATTGTGGGTAAGCATCCCACATGGCAGTGCTGCGAGAAGACAGAGCTGATCCCTGTGTTTCTGGGGATTCCTTCCTAGCTCTGTGAGTTCTCCATGTTGAGCAATGCCAAAGCAGCACAGCAGTCTCTCCAGCCCAATCCCTAGAGCAGCTGTCTGCTTGCTGCTGTTTTTCTATGCAGGGCAGAGCAGGAGCATTCCAATAATTTGTTCTTTGCACTACCCAAACGAGGCAGCTCATTCCACTGTCAGATACTTCCTGGATCTTTGACAGGGGAGAGGCACATGCCTGCAGGGCAGCAGAGATCTCAAAACACTTGAACACAGCCATGAGGGTAGATATAGGGGGATACTGGCAGAAGCCAGTTCTCTTGACAAAACAAACAACTGAGTCCACACTGGCTCTGTCGACAACAAAGGGAGAGGAAAAGTCAAACGGGTGGAAGTTTTTTGTCACCAAAACTGGATGTTTTCCCTGACAAAAGTTGCATTAGTGTCTTTGCTCGCATAGTTAAAGCTCTAGAAAATATAAGCTATGAGGGGAGATGGGCAAATCTGGGTTTGTTTAGTCTGGGTAAGAGAAGACTGAGAGGGGACATGATAACTATTTTCAAGTACAGAAAAGATTATTACAAGGAGAAGGGAGAAAAAATGATCCTCGACATCTGAGGATAGAATTAGAAACAATGGGCTCAAATTACAACATAGGCAATTTAAGTTGGACAGTAGGAAAAAATCTCCTGTCGGTATGGTTAAGCACTGCTCAGGGTGGTTGTGAAACTTCCATCACTAAATATTTTTTTAAAATAGGTTCGAAAACTCCAGTCAGTGGTGGTCTAGTTAGTACTTAATCCTGCCACGAGTGCAGGGGACTGCATTAAATGACCTCTCGAGGTCCCTTCCGGTCCTGAGATGCTATGATTTTGTTAATAACCTTGTTGTTGTCACCAAAACACATTATGTAAAAAGCACTGCAGATAGAACACCTACTTCTGATTATGCCGTACCCAGGAATTACTTTCCACCCTCTAGTCATAATTAAATGTTGTTATTCCCATATAAATAATATGGGCAATTACATATGTTTTGAAAAGTACTTTTCATTTTATCAGCTGATGGATTTTTACTTTTCATTGCTAAGAAATAAAACACACTCTGGCAATGTTACAGACCTGACTCCGAATGCTCTTCTGTGAAAGCTAATTCGTTAAAGAGGGATTCTGCACACACTTACCATAGCTTTTACTATCCTATAAGTCCTATTGGCTAATGAGTAAGTCTCCCTTCTTATATTACCCTTGGCCTTCTAAGCAAGGTTTGTTGGTAATGGCAGAATTATATTATTATTACTGTTTATTATTTGTATCACAGTAATATCTAAGAGCCCCAGGCATGGAACTCACACAGAACAGAAAGATTGTGCCTGTCCTAAAGGTATTACAATCCAAATAAAAAGGTTGAACACACCAATTGTGGGAATGAGAAATGAAATGATGGGCTGCTCAGACTAGTCCCACCAGAGATCAAAAGATGGAGGAGAAGGGGCTAGTGCAGTAAAGAAGGGACCAGTTCATGTCAGGTCCCCATGGGAACTGGTCCTAAAAAGAGAGTAAACAAAGGCCCTATATGACCACTGCTTATGTAATACAGGGAGGGAGTTCTTTGGTTTCTAGTTAGAGATGATTCTGCTTTTCCTTACTGAAAAGCAAATTTAAATCCAGATTTCCTTCAATAGCATTCTTCAGTGCTATTCACCTGCAGGTAATGAAGGAATTAGCTGAAGAAATCTTAGCGCTATTAACAGTAACATTTGGAAACTCATGGAGGTCCTGGAAGACTGGAAAAGGGCTAACATACTTCCTGTCTTTAAAAATGGGGGAAAAGGAAGAGCCAGGGAACTCAGCCTGACTTCAATACCTGGGAAGCTATTAAGGCAATATACAATGAACTCAACTTGTCAATATCTAGAGGATGAAGGGGTCACCACTAGCAGACAGAATGGGTTTACTGAGAACACATCATGCCAAACTAGCTTGGTGGAGCTACCGTTAAGATAAACAACCACAGTAACTATTAATGGCATGATGTCAGATTGGAGGAATGCTTCAAGAGGGTTACTCAGGGATCTTTATTAGTTACCTGCAAGGAGGTATACTGATCAAATTTTGCAGAGGACCCTAAGCTGGGGGGTTGCCATCACTTTGGAAGATAGAGCTATAATTCAGAGGGATCTTGATGAACTGGTATATAGGCAAGAAGGGTAGAATAGAAGAGGGCTTTGGTAAGAATGTTTATATTTACGGGATGTGATGTAATCAGATATAACAAAGAAATAACGATAGGTGGAGGGGTCAGTATATTTATAAAGAAAAATGTTAGTGCAAAATAGATGCATACAACTTAAGCTTTCAGTGTAAAACTGCTGAGTTTCCTTTGTCGAATAACATCGTTATAGGAATCTGTAATGTTTGCAACCCACGTAAAAAACTAGACAGTCCAGAATGGGAAGAGTTAAGGTTGTCAAAGGCCTGAAGATCATTTCTGGAGACTGCACTAACCAAAATGAATTAACGGACATTGGATTAAAATGGTAAATATCTGGAGCAGTTCATAGACCACCATAACCTAACACTGCAAAATACTGGAGCCTCTACTAGGTTTAATTTGGTAGAGGGAAGCTTTTCATGTTTAGATCACAGAACTGCAAGAGGCAATATCATAAATAAATGCAGCTGGGAAATCTATAGAGAGGATCAAATGGTAAGTGATCACTTCCCTATGCTAATTACATACCAGGATCAAGGTAATGTCACAAACACTGAATGAATCCTGATATGGGGCCTTAGAAAAGCAAACTAAGGACTCTTGAAGAATAAATGTGATATGTAGCTAAGTACCAACTGACTGAGTGATAATTTAGAGTAATTTCATGATAACACTATAAAGGGAGTGGTAGCAGCAGCAGCCAACCCAGCTATACGTGAGATATTGAATGGCCCCAAAATGCAGAAATCTGGTTCCCTGATGGAATGAAGATTGTATAGCTGCAATTAAAGGAAGAAAAAAAAGGCATGCAAACAAGCAAAAAGTGCAATAAAGGACTTAATGGACTATAAAAGTTACAAAGCGGAAGCGCAAAGACTTATTAAAAAAGCAAAGAGAGTTAGAAAAAGTATTATAGGGAAATGAACAAAGATATCCAGGTTTCGGAGCAATATAAATAAGGTAAAAGAATGAATGAGACATGGAGTAAAAACAATGTTTTATACCTGATGCCATAAAAATGATAAAGTTGAGTTCTAACTTAGGAAAAGTAGACACATTCCATAACACTAGTAGCGGAACAAATCAAAATAACGAGTTTTTATGAAGAAAAAAAGAATGTTTGCAGAAGGAAATTGTGAGCTCCTAAATGGATGAGTAGAATATAAAGATGATGTACGGAACTAAAATTTCAGCATACCCCAAAATTTCAAAAAATCTATAGATAAAAATAAAAATACAGGACTGTCACGTGGTTCGATTTATTTTAGATCCAAGGGAAACCAGGACACGCCAGGGATACTTAACTGCTTTCTTATTTATTGCAAGTTTTAAGCAGTTAATATAGTTGTTTAAGTTTTACAAGCCTTAAGAACAATTACTACACAATTTAAACCTTAAATACTATAAATTCTAAAGCAATTAATACAGAGCAAGCAATGCAAAAACAATTACTAAAAGATCTACTATATACAATAATAAAGCCTAATTCACTTACACTTTACCTGTATGCTACCTACAGTGCCCGGCATGGGGTAGTGGTTCCGTTTCTTTCCACGCATAGGAATGCCACACACTGGGCCGCTGGTATGAAGGGCCTAATTACTTCTAATTACATTGAGCAAGATGTGTGGGTCACTCCTGCCCATTCCCTCCCATCGATTGTTCTTACTAAGCCCAATTTATAGCAAAGCGAGACTTGGTCGTTCTAATAATACAGTAAAACCTGCACTATCCAGAACTTAAGCATCTCGGAAACTGTAGAAACCAACAAATTTCCGATGCCGGGGGAGGGTGGGAGGGAGAAGGAAACTGGCCTTTTAAGTGCCAGGCCGCTTCTCAGATGAGTGTGCAGCACGTACCTGGGGGAGGGATGAACGGCAGCTGGAAGCAAGCAGCAAGTAGCAAGCATCTCAGCTCCGCCTCCTGCCTCCCAGCTTCTACCCCTCCTCACTAGGCCGCATCTTGCCCCCTCCCCTCACGGCTCAAGGTCCCCCTCCCCCAGCAGGCCACATCCTGGCCCCTGCACAGCTCCCATCCCGTCCCCCGTAGACCCCACATGGCTCCCGCCCCCTCCCCCACCTCAGATAACCAGAATTTGTAGGTTACCAGCATGCCCTAATCCCCGATCATGGCGGATAACACAGATTTTACTGTATTTGCCAACTGATTACGTATTCTGTAGGATACGTAAAATGCCCAATGCCCCTATTTGGGGTACATCTTGCTACTCAGAATGTTGCTGCTATGTGCATAGTTGACAGTTTTATGGCTGCATCTGTTCTTTTTGCTTATCAGAAACAAGTACCAGTATAAGGCCGCTTGTCCTGTGTTCCTGATGTGGTCTCGTGTACCATGCTTAATCTATATTGTTATGCGAAACAATTCCTGACTCTCGGGGCCTACCTGCGTGCTTTGGTGCACCAGACTTGAAACAGGCCAGAAATCCACACTTTGGAGAAGGCAGACATCACCAGTTATTGCCAAGGCAGGGTAGTCCAGGCTCCCCGACAAGGACCAGATAAAATAGCATATGTAATATTACTGGCAGAATGGAGGCAACCAGTGTTTATACAGATAGGAATGTGTCAAATAACACACAAGGCCTGATGGATATAGACTTACTGTCTTCATATTGCGTGCAAGCAAAATGATGAAAAGAATAATAAACGAGAGCTCATCAGTGTACTATTAAAAATGAAATTACAAAGCGCACAAAATGGGTTTAGGAAAAGGAGATGCACAGTTGATTATATGGTAAGATTAGAAATGGAAAAACAAAAACAACCATACAAAAAGCACAAGGAACAAAGGAGTTATGCTATCTGACATTTGGACATCAAAAAAGTGTATGACATGTTATGGAGAAACCCTTGCTCGATAAGCTAACCACAACTGGAATAAGAGGAAGAAAGTTCAAATGGATAAGAGACTTGTTACATGATGGAATCATGCAAGTCTAGGTGGGATCAACTTTGCTGTATATTTATAAACTTACTAATGGAACTCCACAGGGGAGAGTTAACAGCTTTTCTTTAACATCATGATTAACTCTCTCCTGGAGAGTGTATGGGTAGAAATAGGTAATTCTTCTTTTGTGGATGACTGTGCTATATGGGCCATGCACAGAAGATTTAATATAGCCATAGAACCAATGAGTCACCCACGGGGATTTCAAAACAGGGAGATATTGGGGGTTTAAATTCTCACTTGCTGAAACAAAGAGAATGCTCTTTACAAAAAAAAAAAAAAAAAAAAAAAAAGGAGGAAGCCTGGAAAAGAATAGAACTTATATCTCTATTCAAAGAATATTCAGGTACAGTATTTAAATTCTTATGAATTGTGTTCAACAACAAACTTGGAAGGGTCATACAGATAACATCAAAACTAGATGTAAAGATAGGATGAATTTGGTTTAAAGTATTTCTGGACATAACTGGGGTACAGATGAGAATGTGCTGAAGATGCTGTATAGGACGCTAATAAGACCAGCTATAGATTATGGATGCCAAGTCTTCAATTCAGTCACAAATCAACTTTTAAACATTGAAGTCAATTCAAATCCAAGTTTTTCAAATCTTATATAGTACAAGTATTGTGACAACATTGTGTTACATGGTTAGTTACCAGAGAATTGCATATAGATTTAAGGATTAAATTGTTATATTTAGTCTTTTGGGCTAAGATTAACTGAAATAGTGAATATAATACAAGTGAATACAAGAACTGTTGGGAATTAAGTAGAGAAGATATAATTGTATGTCACAAACCTTCACATGCTAACAAAGTTAAAAGATGGGTAAAAGACTTGAATGAAAAGCAAGGACTGGAAAATCTTTAATCCTGGGAAATCAAGCTATAGCTAAACTAAATCAAATGGTTGTCTCTCTAGTTGTAAATTTGCAATTATCTGATAACACAAGAGAAAAGCAGGACCCTCAAATATGATGAACAAAATTTGAGTTTATATACTATTGTCAGATCTATGCTGACACAGCCAAAGACGACAACATAGATGTAGTGCGAACAGTCTTTGATAGCCCTCAATTTAGAATTATGAGATCTATTAGACTATCCAATTTTGTGGGGGCCATGACAAAGACTGATTTGGTGGGCATACTGTTGGCACTGACCTGAGTAAGACTGTATGCCTAAATACAGCTGCTATCCTATCTGACTCTTTATCAGATGATGTGGCAATCAGGGAGCATCAGAAAGAAGGATTTAGTCCAGTGGTTCCCAACCTGTGGTCCGCAGACCTCTGGTGGTCCACGACGGCACTGCAGGAGGTCTGTAGGAAAGTTTAAAAATAAAGATTGGGCCCACCATGGTAGGCCCAAACCTTACTTTTCTTTTCTTTTTCTTTCTTTACTTTCCTTTTCTTTTCCTTTTCTTTTTTTTCTTTTTTTCTCCACCAGGGAGGGGGATCTGTGAAATTTTAATAGATTGAAAAGGAGTCCATATGCTCAAAAAGATTGGGAACCACTGATTTTAGTCATTGAAATATTTTTCTTAACTACAGAGATAGTACAATTACGTATACAGTTAGTACAAGTAATAGTGTGGATTCTGGCACATATCAAGACACCTGGCAATGAAATGGCAAATAGAGAAGCAAAGTGTGCCTTAAAAAAGAGGTGGTTTATATAAAGATCCCTCTGAGTACACTGGAGAAAAAGGGGGAGAAAAAGGATGAAGAAACTGTTAAATATGCTCAAACTTGAGGATAAATGTTATACTTCAAAACTGTGATAGGAGCAGTGACATAGCTATTTACTAACAGGTCACTGTGACCTGAATGGTCAATTATATCTACCGAACATGCACAAAGACAGGTTGTGAGTACCATGGGAAGTTAAAGAACAGTTATAGCAATGCTGGGAGAATTATACGGAATGATATGAAGAAATGAGATACCACAAAATGAAATAATACATGCTGAAAGAATTGACGAGAGTACCGTCAAAGTAGAGGTGCATCACGCCAAAGAGGCATTACGGTACTGTGCTTCGTTAAGGATACGGGACAGGGTGAGAGGACATAGATTTTATTCAAAATCTATGGTTACTGCTTTACCTTCTGAGGCTGCTACACTATACAAGGCCATGAAAAGGGAAGAAGGGGGCTGCAAAGAGTGTCCGCAGTCTCTCTCTGGAATTAGAAAGAAAGAAGCCCATGGGGAAAACAAGCCCTGAGGAAAGCAGGCTGGCATGTGGCCAGGATTCATATGGTACGTCTACACTACGGTATGAGGCCAAATTAAGCTACGCAACTTCAGCGACATTAACTGCGTAGCTGAAGATGAAGTACCCTTAACTTGACTTTTGGTGCTGTCCACAGTGCAAGAAGGCAAAAGGAGAACACTCTCCCTTCGACTTGCCTTACTTCTTGAGGAAGCAGGACTACAAGTGTTGACTCAAGTACACTTCTGAGTTCGAATTAGCTGTCTTCACTAGACCAACTAATTCAAACCCGTGGAAGATCGACAGTTTTGATCTTATCTGTAGAGTAGATGTACCCATACAGAACAGCCTCTGGAATGAAGTAGGCTCTGATAAAAAGGCTTGGTAAATAGGCTTCCAAGCATGGAGTCTTGAGAAGGATGTAACAGAGACACAAGGTCAATTCCAAGAAGGGCAAAATTGGATTCTTGTTTTACACTTAACTATTGGAATTTTTATAGAGGATCACGGGGAAGGTCCCTAAGAATCTTAGCCTGGAAAGAAGAGTGAACCTAGAGAGGTTATGGGGGGAAAGGCCTGAGAAAGGCTGGGTAGGAAGAAGCCCTGGAAAGGAGCAGCGGGGATTAGGACTAAACTGACCTTGCCTGTTGATCTCTAGGGAGCCTAGACTGGAACCCAGTATAGAGGGAGGGCCCATGTTCCATACCAGTGACTGCAGAAGGCATCATGAAACTCCTGTGGATGGGATAATCACTATTAGAGAGCTGGAGAAAAGGGGGAGGAAACAACAGGGCCCAGCTAAACCAAAGACTTTGTGGTGAGGACATATGCATTATTTATACTGTAGACTCTGTTACCCCCCAGGGGGTGAACTAAATTGTAACCCAGCTGAGATATATAAACCGCTTAGCAGATGAAAATGGATGAAAATGGATATTTTCATAATTATTATTGTTTCAGATGAAAATTTAATTAGTATTTTCTTCTAACAGGTTGAAGCCTATGATTAAGGCTCTTTTAGAATCATCATTTCCTTAGTTAAGATTGTCCATGGTCTTTTCTGCTCTACATCATCAATTAAAATTAATGGATTTTTATCTAGTGGATACAAGAGTCATAACAACATCTAGGATTAGTATTTTAATTTCAATTTTATTCACATTATAAAGTAATGAATCCTAATGTTGTTGGCCTTGATAAATCTGCAATTAAATTTGCTCAGACATTTTATCATTTTCCTCCTGTCCAAAAGTTAAAGAAATTCACTTTAAAAATAATGAATAAAAAACAATGAATTCAATTCACTTTAAAAACAATGAATAATGAGCTTCCCACTCCCTACCATTTAATTTGGAAATAAAACTATTGTGCTTTCTGGGATACCAATAATGAAACTGCTAAACCCTTTTGTTCCTTGTTCTCCAAGTTACAATTATTTAGACAGGTTTGGAATGGTTGCACTTTTGGGTCTGCATGAATGGGATATCTTTGGTTTACCTTCCTTATCGTTACACACAGAGGTGGAAATGAAGCGCATACACATTGTGAATTGCAACATGGAGCACCTAAAACCTGTTATTGTTCATGAATTGTCAGCAGTGGATTTCTAAAGATATTGTGCAGGTTGTATCTTAAAGGAGCATATTAAAGTCTCAAACTTCTATACAGCATTTTATATTCCACAACTTGGTTTTACATGTTAATTAATATTAGTTAAATATTTAATTCACATAGGTAATATTCCCAGACATATTCTCTCTCTCAAAATTTTAAATGCATTTTATCAGGCTGGCAGGGTTTGATTTACATCAGATCTTCAGGGAGCTGATCCAAGACTCCAAAAGACACCAAGTCTATTCTGTTTCCTTCCTTCCTCAAAAAGTATTTGCTCTAATATTAAACTCGTTTTATTGGTTATGGTCAATCTTCTGATTCATAGCCTGTTTCTGTTCCAATTAAAAATGTATTGACAAATGATAGTGGCAGCAAAGATGAAAACAACTTCCCCAGAATTAAAAGAGCGTGTTATGAAATCTGAATGTACAGCAGCTTTTAACTTTGGCTAATTCTAATTCTTCAAATAGTGAACTTATTCGGAACTGGCCTAGTCAGTATGGACCTGATCCAAAACCTACTGAAGATAAATGGGAGTCTTTCCATTGAGTTGAATGAACTTTAGATTTAGCCCTATATGAACCTTCTTCAGCAGTAATTAATTTTCAGTTTATATTACTTTGCAGTTATCCCATGATTTAAAAATAGTGAGGGAAGAGAGGGGAGATTTATAAGTATCCAAATCTCCTTTTCCCCTATCTAGAAAAAGTGTTGCCAATGAACAGTAAATTGTTATTCAGGGACTTTTCAAGGGTGTTTTAAAAGATGCACACCTCATTATTCCCAATTTAGATGGAAAGTAAATAGAGCCACACATTCCCATGTGGGGAAAGGATTGTTACATAGTGCATAAAATTGCATTGTTAAAAATAGACGCATCTTTCTGAAGGTCGGAGGTTTCAGAAACATACGAACACACCTCAGAGGCTTTGTGAGTAGCCTACAAGGGATGACTAAATATCTGCAAGTGCTTCCATGAAAGATTTTCAACAGATCATCCATGACTTAGGGCTAAGAGGATCAATACTAAAGATAACCAGGCAACCAATAACCTCTATCAGGCTTTTCATTCTACTCTGAGAAGTATAATCCATTCCTGACATGAAAGATGAAATTTATTTGTATTATATTTGTATTATAAAAGAGGTTGTACAAAGGGTCAGCTCAGCTTTGAAACATCAGCCCCCTGTTAAGAGGGTTCGTATGTTTCCGATGTCTATTTGGGCATAAGCTTTCATGAGTAAAAACCACTTCATCAGATGCATAGAATGGAAATCACAGAGGTTGGCATATCAAAAGAAGGGAGTTAAATATCAAGTGTCGGATCAGTGTTACCAAGGCAAATTCAATCAGTTATCTCATTACAAAGGCAATTTTCCCTCTTTTGGTATTCACCCCTCCCCATCAACTGCTGGGAATGAGCCACATCCATCCTGACTGAATTGGCTTGTTTACACTGGTCCTACACTTCATATGTAACTCCCGTCTTTTGATATGCTAGTATATCTCAATATAGATGCTGATATTGCTATACCCCAACTCTTGTGATCGCCTGCCCAGCTACAATTAAGTTGTTTAAACAAATGTGTTGGGACGATAAAAAATATCGTGTGTGTCTGAAAACTGTAGGTACTGGGAGTACTTATAATTTTTTTTTAAAGGGAGACTTTATAAAAAAAGGTTGAGAAACACTGATTTACTCCACATACATATGACAAAGCAGTTTTTACCCTCAAAAGTTTATGCCCAAATAAATGTATTGAGTCTCTAAGGTGACACAGGCCTCCTCATTGCAGGCACGGCCCCACCATGCTCTGCTCCATTCCCCCTCCTGTTCTAGCTCTACAACTCTTCCTCGGTGCCACTTGGAATGGGGCTGAGCTGCACTTCCCATGCACCCAGCACTCCAGGGTTGAGCACTCTGGGGCTGGAACCATGCTGACCGCTCACCAGGCACACTAGGGGCTAGGGATAAAAGCCTGAGGTGGGGGTCGGTGGCCCGGTGAGGAGGCTCTGGAATCTATACAGGGTGCAGATAGCAAGGGCTTCTGACAGAAAAATCAGAGGACTAGCCTCCCTGAGCCCGCAGTTCACATGCGACCTGTGCAATAATTGCTTCAGGTGATTGCAGATGAGATAGCACAAATACCACCAGGTGCAGTGATTAACAGCGTGTTCACAACCGTCAAGTCCATTTCCACGGGTATACATAGGATTGTGTCTCAATCCCCCTTGGTGAAGGAAGTAGGTACATCTGCCTTGTCATGCGCAGCTGCAGTTTGAACTGGACCATTTTTCCCCTGGAACAAAAAAAAAAGGAGTCTTCTCTTAGGCCCTTGATGAGTTTTTTATGTGACGCACTGACATCCTTAAGAACCCCCGCACCACTGAGATCTTGCACTGCAAACCAAAAATGATTGTTTAGATTTGAGTCAGAATTTTGAAGTCAGTCAGGTCTTCAGGCACTGGATTCCTGTGATAGGAGTAATATGGATTCATGTCACCACAGGGTGAGACGTTCTTTCAGAGGGAGACAAAATGCACCCCAAAGCTCCTGCGGTCACAGGGTAAACACTTTCTCTGCTCACTTTCCCCTCTTCCCAACCCCTACAGCACGTTGTTCCCACTATATAGACCAGGGCAAGGCTACGTTATCACTTCTTCCCAACACCTCTTGTGTGTGCTATGGCTGCCCTAAGGAAGGACGGAGAAATTCGTGTCTGAACACCCACAAGCATAGGGATTCCAAGCTGGCCTGGTTCTTACATGAGCCAGGCCAAAAGAGGAGAAGGGCCTCTTGTAGAACTGCATCAAGGCCAGATTTCTTTTTCAATCTATCCAGGGATGGTCAAGGCAGACTGTCAGAAAAACTATTGTTTTTTTCAAATTCAGACCAATGACCTACAGGGGAAAGATGCTGGATGGAATCTTCTGAAATCCAGTGGAACCAAATAATACAAATTTCCACTTTTGCTGCCTTAGAAAAAGCCTTGGCGTTACTTGGCACTGACAGATCACCAATAATGAGATCCTTGAGAAAACTTGCCAACAGTCTATGCGGATGAAGCTGAACATCCCCAGGCTTACACTGGCTGGGGCACATGGAACGTATATTTTTACATCCTCCTCCAAAGACTATGTTCTATGGTCGACTTTAGAACTATCCATGCAGCTGAGAAAGGCCGAAGCTACAATACAATGGCAAGGTCATTCACGGCCTCAAGAAATTCAGCATTCCCACTCACCTTGGGGAGAATGCTGCTCACCATCTTTCAATTTGGAAAAGCCAAGTTATGACCAGTGTAGTCCCCATGGAGAGCCATCAGAAGAGGCCCATAGGAGAGCCAGGAAGTAGAGTATGCTTCAACTTCTACCTGGAGACCAGACCTGTAGCCACCATGGGAAAGTTTGCTGCTTGTACATCTGTCTCTTTTCCCATTCCATTGCTAAGCACCACTGATGGAATAATTTTGTCACGCCTCTGTTCATCTCTCAAGATGTTGGATGGTCATACACTCAGTTTAAAATGTTTAATCCAAACTAATTTATTATTTTTCACTACTGTTTTTTTTTAAACTATTCACAACACCTTTTTATGGGCCTGATTCAAAGCTCATTGATGTCAGTATGAATCTTTCACAGGACCTCAAAAGTTTTTAGCCATGGCTTTTGACCTATGGAGCTCTATTTTGTGGTACTCACTTAGGCAAAATTCCCATCATTTTTAATGGCTAGTTTTTTCCCAAGCCATCGCTGCAGACTAGGGATTCTAGAGCTATATATTTTAGGTAATTTTATGGTCCCAGTGGCATAGTATCTGATTGAGTCACAGTCTTTAATACATTTAGCCTGACTGCTCCCTTGTGAGGTAGGGAAATATTTTCATCCTCATTTTATGGACAGGAATCTAAGGCATATAAAACTAAGTGACTTACCCAAAGTCACAGAGGAAGTCTGTGGCAGACCAAATACCTTAATCATTGGACCATTCTTCCTTTCGGTTCTGAGCTTTTAATTTTATTTATTTATTTAATGGGCCAAAAAGAACAACTTCCATCTATCTCAAAATCTCCCTCTTTCAGTGAGGTTTCACTGGAAAAATGGTAAATGTGGCATCTCCCTGTTACACACACTAAATGATTCATGGTTTAACAAAATTACATTTCTCATTTCTCTTCAGCAGAACCAACAAAGAACATTTCTCCTGCTTTGGCTTGCACAAAGCCCTACACTTTTTTTTTTTTTTTTAATATCCACAGAGACTTCAAACATGAGCTGATTTTTCTTCATGCTTTTAACCTTTCACTTTCACTGTAAAATCCAGAGATGCAAAACATTATTTTACCTGCCCTGTAGTGTCAACCTGCTTTAATGGTTTGTCATTATCAGGCTTTTTCAACATTAGCAGTCAGCCTTGAGAGAGGTTTTTTTTTTTTTAAATAGAGTTTATCATAAAAACATTGACCCAACAGGGTCTCAGGAAATATTCACCTGCTGTGGGAAGGAAAAATGTGGGCTAATGTAGGCAGAAATCTGTGCTTTCCTGGAACTTAGCTGTGGGCATTTGATAACTCTAAAATATAAGCAAGTCACAAAGGAATTATATATTCACAAAGTTTCAAATGAATATGTATGCATTAGACCGATTTTCTTTTTTAGCACGGAAAGTTTTACATCAAAGCAAAATCAAATTTGGACTATTGCACAAATGGTTTGAAGTGCTGGATTTTCTCTATGTGCGACATGAAGCATTTCTCATGATTCTTGTTTCCGATAGGAAGAACAATATTGTCATGTAGGATATTGGAATGAGTGTAGCAAAACAACTAATGTCTCAAACGTGGCCAGATTGCTGTGCTTTGGTCATGTCTTTGGCTCTGAATATCCTCGCTCACCAGGAAAATATTAAATGTATCACAGGACTAGTTTTTCATACAGCTGTGTGGGGTAGGGAAAGTTTGCAAAGAAGCCAGGTGTGGCTGCCTGATTCTGAGGCTGGTTCCACACTGGCCCTGCCTCAGGCATATTTTACAGCAGTTCAGGACTGTTTTGAGGTATTTCGCCTAACTATGTCCCCAAAAGATCATTACAGCAGTGGGGAATAACTGGAGTACGGTAGGGATTTGGCCATGTCTCTCTCAGACTCACAATTTAAGCCTTGTGTTTGAGATTGGGACTAGCAGTTGGAGACTGGTAAACACTTGTTCAGCTGTTATATGAGTTTATATTCTATTATTCAAATCCATCTCTCCAAATACGTTTTAAGCATAACTCACAGTGCATTCTGTAGTTGAGAAATGTGTCTCTCAACCTAATGTCGTGTTCCAGTCTGACTACTAGCAATTCCTCTAAATATTGCACTGATGTGCTTTCTTTCATAAGCTCTTGCCGAGATGTTTTTCCATGTATTTTTGACAGAATTTCTCAACAGGGGCCAGCAGAACTGCTGGGCTCCTGGCCAAGGTAGGGGGTGGTTCTGTGCTCTCGGAAGGAGTGGGGCCTAAGGAGGAAGGCGTGGGACTGGGAGCAGCCAGCTTTCAGTGCTGCCTAGACTGCACCATGCCCACTACCCTGAGCCAGTCCTTACTGCTGCCTGAAGTGCACTGCTCCAGAGGTGATTTAAAATGCCTGGGGCTCTGGCTTCCTTCACTCCTGCAGTAACAGTGACGGGGAGCCCTCAGCCCTTTTAAGCCACCGGACCCAAGGTCATTTACCCCCATGCCTCCTCCTGTTGATGGGCTTTTTGCCTAATATGTTCAATTTTTAGTGAAGTGTCTATGATCTTCCTTTCACAGATGGATTAATAAGATACCCTGCCCATTAAGCTATCTGTTTGCGATCTCAGAGTGATTTGCCTCACCTAAACTGTGATACAGGGGAAGACATGCCGCTCCTTAAAAACTACATCCACAGTATAAGAAATACACCGAAATGGAGAAAACATATCCAAGGTTTGCACAAATCAAGCAAACTCAGGGCTATCATAGTCTCTGAGGGTATGTCTACACAGCAAAGTTATTTTGGAATAAAGGCCATTACACAGCAATTCCATTATTTTGAAATAATTTCAAAATAACGGACAGCTTATTCCGACTTCTGCAAACCTATTTCAAAATAAGGTGTGTGTAGATGCTCCACCTCTGCTATTTCAAAATAGCCCCTTACCAGGGCCATTCTAAGTTATTCCTCCTGTGGCTCTAAATCAATATAGCACGTCTCCATTAGGGAAGCCTGCCTCAGACTAATTTTGAGGCTTCCCTGCAGTGTAGATGTACTATTTTGAAATAAGTTGTTTTGGAATAACTATTCCAGAATAGCTTATTCCGAAATAACTGTGCAGTGTAGATGTAGCCTCATGAGGGAATAACTGTTTGCTGTAGGAAGCATATCCTGCTCGAATCTTCAGCGTACACATTTTAAATTGCCACTTGCCTTAAAAGTTCCATCATGGTAAGTATTCATGTTCAGCAAAATGCCCATCAAAGAAGTCTGCAGTGTTGTTGCAACCATGTTGTCCCCAAGATATGAGAGAGACAAGGTGAGGGTGAGGTAAATGTTGCTGATTGGACCAGCTCCTGCTGGGAAAAGAGACTAGCTTTCCATCTCTGAAGATCTCTAGAACTCAGAAGCATGTTTCACCAACAGAAGTTGGTCTGAGACATTGGATAAAAGATATGTCCTCACCGATCTTGTCTCCATCAACAAAAAAAAAAGACAATTCCATGTTACACGTTAGCTGGCAAATTTAATTAGCAAGCTATATTTTCTATTAGGAAAGACTATGAAAGGTGTCTAATAGGAATGTTGGTTGGTTTTGTTTGTATGCAGTTAATCATGCAGAATTGGTAACAGCAAAATGCTAGGGGCAGCAAAACATTCAGTAACTTTTATGGGTGGTTTCTATTCACTCGTTTGCCCAGGCAGCCCATGACCTAGAACCATTCCTGTGGAGATCCAGAGTAGTCAAAGGGATACCAGTCTAATTGCACAATCAATAAGACGACATCCTTTTGGGAGCTACTGTGGGTGAGCTAAAGAATTCAGAGGCGGATTCTAAGCTGGTCTAAATGTTTAGAGCTCCATACTGTGAAATTGCCATACCTCCATTAGCTTCAATAGGAATTTATAGCAGCTGGGGTTCTGTCAGTCCTTTTCAAACACAGATTGGCTACAAATTTGGCTCGGGATGAGAACTTACTCATTGTAGATTTGGGTGAGAGTTTCAATTCAGGTCTATTTTTTGTTGAATGTGTCAGTTTTCTGTTTTCCTTTTCATTAACTGAACTGAGCCAAAGGAGGGTGGATAGGAGCAGGGCGGAGGGGGATTGTTTGGTTTGGTGGGTGCAGTCAGAAGTGCTGGAACTAGTGACGCAGTAGATATAGAATAGACAGTAGCAGCGGGCATAGGGCTGGTAGGGAATTTTTCAGTGAAACTTTTTTCACTGGAAAATTCTAATTTGTTGAAACCAAAACTTTTCAATGGAAAGGGTTATTTTTCACATCTTTGTGTCTGAAAAGCAATTTAAAAAAAATAAACCTTTGCAATTATCTAAACATCTCGTTTTGTGATTTTCAAAATGATAAGTTCCAGATTTTGGTTCTAACCATTTCATCTGGAAATTTTAGTTAATTTTTAATAATAATAAATACAAGTAGACAAAATCAAAATGATACATTTTGAAATTATCTGAATTAAACATTTTGATTGACCCTCCCATTCATTTATTTATTTCAGATGGTTAGGTCCAGAAAACTTTCAAGATTTCAACTTTTGGGCTTGATATGGGTTGGAACTCTCAAAACTTTTCATGCAATACGCAAACCATTTCCCAAGTGTGTTTGGACATGGAGCTGGGTGGGAAATTCAGAGATAATTAACATGCCTGAACTTGAACTATGGGTCAACCCTAGAGGCACACGTGTACATCAATACCGAACATGCGTGCATTCCCTGCTCTGTCTGCAAAGACACATTGCCTTTTTTTTTTTAAGATAATGGATCCCTGTCTAAAACGAAGTAAAGGGAGACCAAAATTTGTGTGACATTGGAGCTACAAAATGCCATTACAAGACAACTATTTTCAATCTCTGTCAACACAAAACACTCAAATTCTTCCAGAACCTTGATCAAACATCCCCGTGAGTAGTAACATCCCCAATACAATTATTTCCTAGCCTGCTTGCCCCAAATCCCATAGATGCCTGACAAATGTGGAATAGTCTTGGTTCCCTGCCTGCCATCACCAAGGAGAAGAAGAACCTCTTCAGAATCTACCTTCCTCCTCAGAGGCACTTCGTGGCAGCTAGTGAAACCTTCCTCCTTCAGACATAGAAAATGTAAAGCAGAACATCAGATGCTTGATTGGGGAATAATCAAGGTTGACCTGACGACCTGCTGATGGGGGGGAAGGGAGAGAGGGCAAATGGGGCAATTGCCCCGGGGCCTGGAGATTCAAAGGGACCTCGGGCTCCTGGCTGCCCCTGCTACTACTGTGGCCGTGGTAGTGGCTAGAGCTCCAGGCCCTTTAAATCATCATGGGAGTGCCATTGTGTGCACTCTGTATGGCTCTGAGGAATGGAGGGGTTGTGGCACATACCCAGCAGCTCTGCAAGATCGGGGGGAGGGGTGATGTGGCATGTTCCAGGTGGTGATGAGGCCTAGGGCCCAGCTCAGCCCCTTACACCAGAGGCCCCACACCTTCCAGAGCTCAGAGACATACACCCCACCCACACACTTACCCAGCAGCCCGTGGAGGCTATCAGCTCCTCCGCTGACCAGATAGAGATCTGAGTTAGCATCAAAAGGGGGATTTGCTTCAAACTTTCAGCAGAATTTTCACAAGAAAGCTCGCGACTCCGTAACACGGGCAGCTGCCTTGTTATACCTGTGTCTCATCTCAATCTCTTCTATTTGTCTACAAGTGAACTCAACACACACGTGTTCAGTTTCCATGTCCCCTTGCTACTTAACCACTTCCTAGTCCAACCTCCAGAAACATTGGGATTTTTTTTTCTTTCAATGAACTCCTTCATCTCAAGAATGTTCACGCCAGCCTGGACCACAGGACTCACCTATTTGTAACATTACACATGCTGTCATCTGTTCTTGATTTGTGTGTAGCTACAAGTGCCCCTATTTTTTACAGTCAATAACCAAATATACATCTAAGCTGTGTGTATGCTATAAGAATTACAAATGCATACAAGCCTTGATGTTTTGTTCAACTACCAATATCTTCTGATATACTACTGTGTCTTTCAGCATTCATTTACATGAGACTAAATTTATTTGAGTCTATGTTATTCTGATTTTTAACCTCGGGCTTTGTTCACTAATGTTACTAAGTTTTAGGGTAATTATATATGACACAAGGTGATGTCAGGTTGCATTAGCTTCAGTGCTCTACATATCAGCAAAAAAGAGTTTCTATGTTCATTTTAGTGGTATCCTTTGTTGTTATGGCAACTTGTCTGTACTGTCAGAGTTTATCAATCAGCTTGAAAAAACTGGGCCAGATTCACACTTGGTGAAACTCCTCTGGGGGCTTCAGGAGTGTCATATCAGTGAAGAACTTTACCCACATTGTACAACAATAACCAGAATTATTAACTACAAAGGTATCATCCCAGTTATTTTCTTTTTTTTAATAAAGGGAAGAATACTGGTACATTGGGTTGATTAAATGTAAGCAGATTTTAATGGTGGCCGGTGTCTGTAACTGGTGTTAAAGTTAATATTTTGTATCAACAGCACACCTTATTCCAGAAAAAGAAATTAGCTGTGGACTCTCAGGAGAAGAAAACTTCTGGATGTAGATAATAAACATGCTGAGTGAAGACAACTAGTTTCCTAATCCACCCCCTCAAAATAAAGTGATTCATACAAACAGACACCAGTAGATTAAAATTTGGTTCTAAACTATTTTCTTATAGCACAAAATCTGAGCTGTGCTTTGCAACGTGTACACAGCACAGTTTTTGGTCTTTAAATCAAAAACACTGACATTACTGTTAGCGTCTTTCTTTCTAACCTAAATAGATACCAGCTCAAACATTTCAGTCAGTTAGGTTTGGGGTTTTTGTTTGTTTTTTCTTCTATTCTCCTGGTACTTGGTTGAGTTTTCTGGACACAGATGAAGAGGAATGAAACAACGGCCTTGCAAAAGCGGCTAACAATAATCCTATCTGTTAGTCTTTGGAAATGCTAAAAAATTCATCCAAACAACATGAGAGGAGCATAATGGACAGTTGGAGAGGACCTCACATCACCAGGCAGGTGAATGGGGGACACTGGCAGATTACCATATGGGACTTGTGTGGAGCTGCAGACAATTGGGCCCCCCCACCCCTGAAAACTCTCTCTCTGCCATAGCCCTGGGGCTGAGGAGCTCTCACTCCCCCCCCCCCTTTTCCAGGCTCAGGGCTGCAGTAGGGGGTGGGGGTGGAAAGGAGTGAATGGGGGCAGAGCGTCAGAGGAAAAGGCATAGTGGGGGCAGTACGGGACCAAGGCTGCAGAGAAAGGGGAGAAACAGTGGAGGGGCTCACTGCTCTGCCACTGTGGCCACTGGTGGGGGAGGGGAGGGGAAGGGACTCAGCTCTCAACCCTCCTCTGTGGCCCTTACTGAGCTCTGAGCCCCCCTGCCCTGGTCTCACAGAGGTGAGTGGGGACATGGCCTCAGCTAGAAGAGGCAGGGCAGGGAGTTCAGAGGAGAAGGGGGGCAAGGAGTAGGCCCCCTCTTGGTAAAATGGTCCAGTGAGCCAAGCCACCTATAGAGGCGGCTTGTAAATAATTGCCCTCTCCCCACACAGAGTACCCAAAGGAAACAGATCTCTGCCGGGGCAGCTCATTAGCTGGCATTAGGCACTGTGTTATTTCAGGAATTAGAGGTGATATGAGAAGTTGAAGAGTAAAGGGCAAGTGTGTGACCATCTTACAAATCAGCCCATTTGATTTATTTATCTGGATTTCTAATAAAAAATGTAAATTACCTTCCAGAGCCGCAGTCACACACTAAGGAAATAAAAATATTAAATGGCAGTTTAACCTCCAACGGCCTCTTACAGAGCACAAAAATGCTCTCCCCTAACCTCCTCCAGCCTCACTTTCTGCAAATAAATGCCCCTCACAGAATGGCCATGAGGTCAATGGATGAGGGTTACTTTGAACTAGTGGGGGAGTTTGTTTTAGGGATGAGGACTCATCACTGCCAGCTCCCTCTCTTTTAAACGGAGAGAGAACAAGCACATGTGCCTACATCCATCACCACCTGCGTGGCACAGAGAGGGTCTCCTGTGTGATACTGCAGACAAGCCAGGGTGCACACCCGCAAAACTGGTTCTTCCCCACCCTAACCTCGTGGATCGCAGGAGAGCCACAAATGATGACCGCCTCTCTCTAGGCCATCTTGCCCTAGAGGAGCTAACAACACTCCAAGCCTTCAGCTGTGGAGAAACCAGCCACAGTAGTTATGGTCAGATATTTATGGAAGCATATCACACAGTTGCTCATTGCCCAGCTACATTGATTTTTTTGTAACACAAAATGTTCTTTTTTAAATGCTTTTTTTGGTAATAAGGCTTATAAAATAAACATTTCCACACCGATACATTTTATTTTCCATGCTATTTGTTATTAATGCACCTCTTTCTTTGTGTGTTAAAATCCACTAAACCCTGTAAAATGCTGTTTGTACACCTATTTATCAGGTTTATAAATGGAGCGTGAATGGCCTGTTTCTCTTATATAAAGACCACTGGAGAGATGCCATGTTTGCTCCAAACACATTAATTATTTAACATTTATCTAAAGAAAAAAATTGCTTCTTATTCCCTAAAGGTGCGGCAGTTTCTGCGAGGGAATCTATTTCAAACTAAATACATGTTGCCACGTGTTTCCTTCAGGCCAAACCTGCTATTCTTTCATATCCATTTCTATTTGAAATACATTACGGTCTCTCAGTGTATTGGAGGTCTGTCCAATTTGAGTTATTGTAGGTAGACTTCGGCCAATGCTTGGGGATGGGAGGGCATGGGTCTTATTTATGCACCAGAAAAGTTTGCTGCTTGTTATTTTGTTTTGTTTTGAATATTCTGCTTCTTAAAGTGGAGAGTTAGAGTTTGTCGCCTGTCAGAAGAAATGTGTTGGATGACTTTGGGAAAGTCACCCAGTGTGGTTTCAATATCTAAAGAAGCTTTTGCGAATTACAAGGTGTTCTTGTGAGCTAATTAAAAGCTGCATGTGAACAAGAGTCAGCAAGGGATAGACACAGCACAGTGGTGGTTGCAGAATGGTTAAGGATAGACATCAACACTGTCTGAAATTCATCCAATTGGGACTCTCTAATTACAAGAAAATCCTCTGCTGGGGAGATGAAGGCAGGATCCATTCATTTTGTCTTGCCTGCACAAGGCAGGGATGAGGGTCTGGTCCTACCTAGGATTGTTTGTCCTACCGCAAGTGTAGGCCCCCAAAAAGGGATCCCCTATTTTCCCTTGTCCTATCTCATTTGAACTGCATTGTAAACTTTTATTAGTGCAGTGCTAACTCTTGCTTTTCACATCTTACAAGGGACACTAGCTTTCTAAACACAGAATCCTTCTGTAAATCCAAAATATTTATATTAAGGGGGCGATCTTTCATTGCCACCAAATGTAATTAAGAGGTAGCGGATTTAAAATAAACACAAGGACGTTTTCTTTGTGCAACCCACAGTCAACCTGCGGAACTCCTTGCCAGAGGATGTTGTGAAGGCCAGGACTATAACCAGGTTCAAAAAAGAGCTAGATAAATTCATGGAGGATAGGTCCATTAATGCCTATTAGCCAGGATGGGTAGGAATGCTGTCCCTAGCTTCTGTTTGTCAGAGGCTGGGAGTGGGTGATAGGGATGGGATTGGTTGATGATTCTGTGCATTCCTGTGGGGGTACCTAGCAATGGTCACTGTCAGAAGACAGAATACTGGACTAGATGGACCTTTGGTCTGATTCTTATGTTTATGTTATGTTCAGAATCCCATTCTGCCATTAGGAACATGAACATTGCACATATGGCTACAGACCACATAAAGATCAAATAAAAGTACAGGGGGAAATCAATAGAGAAATTAAATATTACGCAACATGCGTGTATATTGATTTGGTCTTAAACCAGACAGAAAGTATGTGTTGCCTGTTGCCAAGGGCTCAAGGTTATTCTGTCTACATAACCAAGACTTAGCAGAAACAGAAAAGCTCAGATATAAAGACCGCTGTAGACATGTTGAGCCAGATGTGTAGGTGTAGTGGCAGGATAAAAATCTCCAGGACATGCTTACCAGTCACAAATGCTTTTTGAAATCTGGGCATCAATATTTCTTTTAAATGGCCACTACCTCACTGAAACAGGCAGTCTTAGCCCAAGAACTCCTTCCCCCCTTCCACAACATTCCATCTCCAGTGAGTGAACCCTTTAGTCATGCATGGGTCAGATAAATGCTTTTTACACAGAGGGTGAATTCATTCCTTTTAGTTAGCACACAATATTATGCCCTGTAAGAAAAGTAATCCCATGCCTTGTTTGTGTGACAGCCTTTGGTGATCTGACACTTATTTGCCACCTGCAGTGAGATCTTACTTCAAGCTGGAGACGTCTGCTTCATGGCGAGCATTATAGTATTAATAGTGTGATCATGACAGAGCCAAAATTAGCATAAACCAATCAGCTAGTATTGGTTGCTTTAGATCTAGTCACTCTCGTAATCTTTTCCCTTTCAGTCTTGAAGATGGGCTAATTTAGAGTTTGGAAGAAAGGAACATATCAGCTAGTGCACTCTTAAATATAGTTCGAAAGATAGTTCACTTAATATTGTTTGTGTTCAAAAGTAAATAGTCCCTATAAACCATACTTGGACGGCTTCTTTGTGTTTATTTCACATCCCACAATTCAGCGGGGACATTGATGATTGTTCAGACAGCCAATCTCTCAAGTGGAAAAGTGGTTATATTATTTTAATTTTTGATGTATTACATCCTAATTGCACATTATGCATACAAATAAAATAAAAATCATTTGTAAAGCTTGCCAATATCTCAGAAGCCCCACTGTTCTTCACCAATTATTTCTGAGAAATGAAGTGGGAAGAAATGGGTAATTGTCTGCATCCCTTTTTAAGGTTCTAAGTTTTCCTGGTGTCCAAGGCAAACTTACATCTATATTGGAAAATGTCAGATGCAGAAAGATGTCAACACATGGAACTGAATTTAAAAGCAACTAGTGCAAGCAGTGTTATTTAAAAATGGAAGGCAACATTTCTGTTTGGATGGATATTGATCTAGAATACGGTATTATTTTCTTAATTTGATTTATTTAACTGCACACTACAAGTCAAAACACTTCTTATGTGAATTACTTAAGAGAAATAACTAGCCTCCTTCCTTAACCTAACTTTGGTAGGCATGCCTGACCACTTCCTGTTAATTAAATCTCTACCTCATTTGCAATTTCTTTGCACGCTAATGTAAGGTAGATCGGCATCCAGGGAGAATAGAATTGGCAATTATGATGTTGTACAGAAATCAGGATGAAAAGCTGGGGGAAAATGCATTGTATTTTGCACTGCTGAATTTACAGCCAGCAACGTCATCAAGAAAATCCACTTTATGTTTGCAATGTAAATAGACTTTCAGGTCCTAATAGTAGGATTTAATTAAATTTCCATCAATGGCAGGGCTGCAGACCTGATCAGCATTCAGATATGCTGTTGACTGAGCTAGACATTCAGTGCTTGAAAAACTGAAGAGTATGATTTGAGAATGTGTCAGTACAACTAATTTTCATATATAAATATAGCAGTTGGTCATAAACACAATCCAAACCCCATTCAAGTTAATGGAAAGACCCTGCTTGCTTTCATCTGAACCTCATCAGAAACTTTCTGTATTACAATACACTAAGACATTCCTTGCGGAGCGTGCGGCCACCATTAGTTAAGTGTAGAGGTTGCATTAAAAAAAAGATGGATACTTTTTATGGCCAATATTAACTCTTGTATTTTGCATGCTAAGTATTAAGGTAAGGGATAATAATAGAAGGAATAGTGAATGTATAATCTGCTATTGCAGGATGGACATTCACTGCAGAACTGCAATTAGGAAGATTTACTATTAATAGCATAAGTCATCTTCACCTGCAGAAAACCATACAGGAGGAGAACATGGAAAGATCCTGCGGAAGAGATCCTACCCATATGTTCTATTGAGGGGGATGGATATTCCTTCCCTGTAGACACATCTACAGGGTGCACCTCCAAACCTGGCATATCAGCTGGGGTCCCTGACCATCTTGTGTTGCAAATGTTCATGATTTTATCCTTGGTTTCTGGGATGCGATGAACTAGGCCCTGAAGCCCCCTGCTGGAGGCATGTGTGGCCTTGCCACACCTCACCCAGGAAAAGAGCAGTAGCGAAGTCCTCCAAGCTGTCTGGAGTGGCAGTATGAGAGGCAGGCAATCAGGGCCCTGCAAGGCAGTTTAAAGAAAGCTGCTGAACGAGAGCCACACAGTTCCTATTTGGAGCTTGAGGAGTGAATACTGGGTGACTGGCTGGCAGAGAGAGCAGCAGTTCCATGGACATCTCACTGTGGAGAGCTTATGGTAGGCAGGACTGAAACCCAGAGTTGGCTGCTTGAAGACCCAGGTTTAGCTGGTGAGAAGAGCTGCAGAACCCTGGACAGTTTCGCTGCATCTAGACTGGCCAGTTTTTGCGGAAAATCAGCCGCTTTTCCGCAAAAACTAGCCAGCTGTCTACACTGGCTGCTTGAATTTCCGCAAAAGCACTGACTTCCTAATGTATGAAATCAGTGCTTCTTGCGGAAATACTTTGCCCTTCCCGTTCGAGCAAAAGTCCCTTTTGCGCAAAACTTTTGCGCAAAAGGGCCAGTGTAGACAGCTGACATTTGTTTTGCGCAAAAAAGCCCTGATGGCTAAAACGGCGATCGGGGCTTTCTTGCGCAAAAGCGCATCTAGACTGGCACGGACGCTTTTCCGCAAAAAGTGCTTTTGAGCAAAAGCGTCCGTGCCAATCTAGACGCTCTTTTGCGGAAATACTTTTAACGGAAAAACTTTTCCGTTAAAAGTATTTCCGCAAAATCATGCCAGTCTAGACGTAGCCATTGATGCTAGGACTTTACTGAAACAAAGCCTTGAGGTAAGAGCAAAGATAGGGCCATGAAGAAGCTGCCCAGGAGTGAGAATAGCATCCGAACTTTAATGAACAAGACACAGCAGACGACTGCTATTTATTGGGTCTCTGGATTGAGGCCCAGCTTAGTTGAGGGGCTCCTCTCAACCCACCAGTAGCTAGATTTTTATATTTCTGATGAGTATAGTTTTAGCAATAAACCTAGAATATTTTGTCAATCTAGTTAACTGAAATCAAGTGGGCTTTATTAAAAACAGATTGCTATTTAACAATGTCACAATTATGTTGCATTTGCCAGACAGTGGTCTTGCACCAAATACAGGGAGGGCTGCTATCAGGTTTTGAAAAATATTTGGAACTGGTAAATGGAAAGATAAGCAAACATAGCCCTGAGATACCAGCTAGCAGTTTCATGAAATGATTACATTGCTATCGTACTCATCTTTAGGCACTATGAATGGGATGTGTTTGAATAACTTGTATATGTTTAAGAGCAGACAACATAAAGCCTGTTTTTCCTCTATAAATTTTGCCCTAGTTCTTGAACCCTTGGTGACAGAATCAGGTCTTCCCAAGTGATACAGGAACACCACCACAGGGCAAAGCCACTCACAACGTCATGCTACACGGCAGTGAAGTTGTATTTATTTTGAATTCTAACAAGTCTCCCTTAACAAAGATCACAGGGTAGATAGTGCATTCACTTTTCTTCTTGGGGATATGGTTAACTTTAAAAAAAATTTGGCCTAGGGAAATTTAATAAGTTGACTGACATAAAGGAGAACAATTTTTAATTGCTATTTTTATTTATATTGCAGCAGCCCCTGGAGTCCTCAACAGAGATCAGGGCCTTATTAAACCAGGTGCTAAAGAATAGGGCATAAAACTACATAGAAAAGACAAAGTGTAGCAAAGAGTGGGAGGGGAAATCAGCAATAAAGTGACTTGCTGAAAGTCATACCCCAGGTCAGTGGCAGAGCCAGAAATAGAATCCAAGACTCTTGACTCTATAGCCAGCGCTTTGTCCATTGGTGCTCACTGCCTGCTGTATAGATTGGACCTTCCTGGTCTGGCACCCTTGGGACCTGACTGGTCCTGGATGAGGGATTTTTGCCAGACGAGGGGAGGTCATTTCTGCCCACCATGAGGCTTCCCCCCAGCCATGGGCTGGCTGCTAACCAGCAGGGCAAAAAAGATGAAGAGGCAAAAAGTCATCTTTTACAAACTGGAAGTCAAAACCTTTCAGAAAAACAATATGCGTAACCTTTGGGAAGTCAAATGTAAAATTACAATTAGGCAAGCCAAGAAAGACATGAAGAGCAATCAGCTAAAGACACACACACAGAGCAATATTTTTAGTGCACAAGAATCAACAATTGTTTTAAAATGCATCAGTCTGCAAACTGTCAGCAAGGCCACTGAAGAAGGAGCTAAACGCTCCTGTCATCTGAAGAAGTAGGTTGTGCCCATGAAAGTTCATAATACCATCTACATGTTTTGTCATGTCTTCAAGGTGCTAATAGACTATTTGTTGGTTTTTAAGTTTTTCAAGGCGCTAAAGGAATTCTCAAGGAAAACAAGGTCATTGTGGATAAACTAAATGAATTCTTTGCATCAGTCTTCTCTTTTGAAGGGACAGGGAATATTCCTACACCTGAACTATATTCTCTGTAGATGACTAATCTGAGGAACTATCCCAGATTAAGGTGTCAATAGATAGATGAAGTTTAGAACAAACTGATATAGAACAAACTGATAAGTTAAATATGAACAAATCACCGGCATCAGATGATATTAACCCAAGCAACAATTCCTATTGTCATACCTTCTGGTCCAATAAATACTCAGTATTATGTACCAAGTGGTATAGCACCAAGATAAGAGATTGAAAGAAACCTACCACAGAATATCACATAATCTAATAGTTAAGGCATTCTCTTTGTGATGAAGCAGGGAGGAAGAAGTTACATGTGGGAACCCACACCCTTAGTGAGTGCCCAAGTCACTGGGCTAAAAGTTATAAGGAAGAGTTGCTGCAGCATGAATGGCACGTAGGACTCTCTTGGAATCGACACCAGAAAAAAAAAGTCTGACAAAATTATTTGGCAAATAGTTTCAGGTTTGGCCAACACTGAATTTTTTTCTCTTTTTTTGGCAAATGAATTTGTCATCAGAAAAATGCCCTGGATTCTTCTCTTAGGGTACGACTACACTGCATGGCTATTTCGGGATACTGGAGGTGTCCTGAAATAGCCACTCCATGTCTACACAAACCACCTGTTATTTTGAAATATTTTTTGAAATAACGGGTGCGCTATTTTGCCATGCCAGTATACCTCATTGCATGTTGGAAGGCTGAAAGAATTGGGTTTGTTTAGTTTAGAAAAGAGAAGATTGAGGGGGGACATGATAGTAGTTTTCAGGTATCTAAAAGTGTGTCATGAGGAGGAGGGAGAAAACTTGTTCATCTTGGCCTCTGAGGATAGAACCAGAAGCAATGGGCTTAAACTGCAGCAAGGGAGGTTTAGATTGGACATTAGGAAAAAGTTCCTAACTGTCAGGGTGGTCAAACACTGGAATAAATTGCCCAGGGAGGTTGTGGAATCTCCATCTCTGGAGATATTTAAGAGTAGGTTAGATAAATGTCTATCAGGGATAGCAGGGGACTGGAATCAATGACCTCTCGAGGTCCCTTCCAGTCCTAGTATTCTATGATAAGGGATGGCTCGACATAGCACGTTTTTTTTAAAAGTTGGCGCTGTGCAGATGTGCCAAATTTCAGAATAAGCTATTTCTAAAGAGATTTGAGATAAGATACCCCACTGGCGTAGCGCAAGTTGTGTATCTTATTTCGAGTTTAGGTTGCTGTATAGATACACCCTTACTCTCATTAGTTTTACCTGGTGTAACTCATAGATTTCAATGATGCCATTCCCAATTTGTATCAGCATTAAGTGGGAAGGAAATCACATACTTCTGCTGGTAGTCACTGGAATGTTAAGTCAGTACAGCACAGCAAGATGAAAACCAAGAGGTACTGGGGCCTACAACCCAGGGAAGAAAGGGAGGAGTGTTTAAAAACACACACACTGAAATTTAAAACAAAACAAAAGGAGGAAGAATGATTTTGAGAGAACAAAGAAGTGGCCTAGGTAGCTCCCTGCAAATGAAAGACAAATAACAAAGAAAACATGAAAAGTAGAAGCACAGTGACAGAGGCAATTTGGTATGATGGATTTAAAGTGACAATCAATAGGACTAAACATTGAGAGATACTCAGTTGGCTGATTACAGGAGACAAAAGACAATAGGAAGGAGACAGCAGAATCTGATATAAACATTAAGAACTGGAGATAGAATAACTTGAAGAGAGGACCTAGAAGGAACTCTGAATGGGTAGAATCATTGTGTAAAATAAAATTAAGCTAACAAATGGAGTATGAGTTTGCCTTGCGCTCTTCAATCAAAGGGTGACATGAGGAGGAAATTGTCATATGCATCAAAAGATCTGTGAAAAGAATCATATAGTACCAGTGTGTGACTTTTGCTTCTAAGTGGATGGATTAATCAAGCTGCATGTTTGTGGTAATACTCATGTGTTGTTTCCTTATGCTATAGATTAAAAAGGAAACTACCCAGGATTGTAAGGTTTTCTAATTCAATAGCAATGAAGACTGGCAGTGAAAGAGAGAGAAGAGAACTTATAAGCAGTAGTGACTATAATATAATTAGGTAAGTCTTAAAACAGGAAACAGTAAAGATACACTTAATCACTGAAAGTTTCAGAAAGCTCTTACATTCATATTTCTTGCCTGAAATAGAAGAGGTAGAGTAAGGGAGATAAAAGGATAAAGAGGACAAAAAAGTGTTCAAAAATAAATCATAAACACCGAATGATAAAAAGTACCATAAAAGTGCCTTTTAACAGTAGGCATGAACAGAATGCAACAGGTGTAAGGTGGTCATGTATATGGGAGGTTGGAAGAGCTAGGGAAGGAAACTATAAAATGTAAAATAATGAGAAAAATCAGGGATGGGGAATGAAAGTAGGGCAGGGGTGGGAAAATACCAGCCCACAGGCCGTATCCTGTTCACAAGGGTTAGCTCCTGGCAGGCCGCTGCCACTGTATTTACCTGTACTCCCACAGGTATGCATGCTTGCAGCTGCTGTTGGCTGTGGGTCACCTTTCCGAGCCAATAGGATCTGCAGGTAGTGGTATCCCAGTCCATTCTGCTTCCTGCAGATCTCATTGGCCGAGAACAGTGATTCACGGCCAACAGAAGCCGTAAGCACCCATGCCTGCAGAGGGGCAGGTACATTTAGTGGCAGAGGCCCACCAGTGGCTAACCCGGTAAACTGTTGCCATTTTATTACCCACCCCGATGTAGGGTGACCAGAAAGAAAGTGGAAAAATCAGGATGGGTAATTGGCACCCAAGCCCCACATATTAGGATTTCCCCATAAAATTGGGACTTCTGATCACCCTAAATGAAAGGAACATTGCATGAGAGGTAAAGCCTGGATAATAAGGGCCAACATTTCAGCTCGGCTCTGTCAATCTATGTTCTTGTGCCCTTACTGGTCGTGCCTGTAAATGTGGCTGTGTACTCCTTAAGAATGGGTGCAATCCTTACCTGAGCAGGCAAATCGGGTCGCTGGTCATTCAACTGCTTGTTTTGCACCTTTGCTTGGTTCCTTGAGCACACTAAGTGCACATAATCACCAGTGAGCTAAAATCTGTAATACTCTGACAGCTCAAAGTTATCAGAGGCTTGGAATCTGAACCACGGTTAGTATCGAAATGTCACACAGGTTGTCCCTATTTCTACAACTGACCAAACAGAAAGTCAGATTTAAAAAAAAAACAAAACAAATTCCCTTATTCTTGGACAAATGTTGCACTTCTAATGAAAACGGAAGCCAATGGGGAAAATCTAGTGCAGATAATTTATTCTAAGATCTGTTTATACAGAATAAAGTCAGACACTAAGTACATTTCTGACAATGCTTAACAAATGCATATTTTATCCCAGTGCTCAGAGAATAAAGAACAGAGACGGTGGAAATAGACATGCATTGAACGAAAGCCCAGAATACCATGCTAGGACAGATGATTAAAAATTAGAATATCCAGTGACTGACAGAACTCCACAATGGAGAAATCAGAACTCAGAAATCTAAAGGAGCAGATAGATGTAACATAAAATAGTTTAGTAACATCTACAGGAGCTACAATCTGGTATATTGAAAAACTGTTTAAAGCAGTTTTAAGCCCCAAAGTTCAGATCCAGCATAAAGTCTGAATATCCACCAAAGTTTAGGGGTGTTCATACTTGGCATTTTGGTTTGGGCTCATCTTTAACACGAAACAATGAAAGTGATATGAAAAAAATCTATAAGTTTGACTGGTAATGCTGAACATAAAAGATGCATTAAACAGGACTAGAACAGAGGAATGGACCAAAAGCACAGTTAGGGATAATCATCAGATAGTCATAAACAAAGGATTATTTCTATGATGGCTGATGGGTTTAATTTACCTGGACTTTAGCAAAGTATTTAATACTCATCTGCAAGGTTAGTATATTATGTAGTGTTAGTTGCCTGAATGGATTAAGAACTCATTTAGATGTCATAAACAGAATAATTTTCAGTACTGGTAATAAGAACTCTGGATGAAAGCCCTTTTAACAAATCTATTTTTAGTGAGACACTGCCACTGTAACTTTGAAAAATTGCTACTATGCAAATACTGTACACCAATTCCAGTACTTTAGAAAGAAGCCAATTTCTGTGGATGCGCAACATAGTTAGTAGTGCTACATGTCAAAATATGTATTTAAACAATAAATTGCAATGCTCCGGAGTATCATAAATCCTTTTCTTGAAGGGCCTACAAGCAACTTTAGCCAAAAGGAGAGCTCTAAAAGAGACTGCTATGGTCCACTGGGTAAAGTTTAGAAATGGACTCTTACTCCAAAAGAGCAATTACCGTCTCTTCACGCCAAACGTATTCTCTCATGACAATATATTTTCTTTCCTTAGCTTACCTTTTTATTCTTTAAGCATCAGAGAAAACAAAGGAAATCCACATATCAGGAAGTTACGTTACAACATCTCTAAAATACCAAGCCAATAAAATAAGCAACTCTTGCGCACAAAATAAAATACCCCTCACTTAATTATTCAGGTTTTATTATTGCGATGGTGCTGAAGTACACACGTAATATGACCCACAAGTAAATTCTGTGACCTTCTACTCAGGGAGAGAAAGAAGGAACAATGCACATGTGGCCTTTTGACAATTCTGCCTGCATAACCCGAGTGCCTCTCTTATCAAATGGCTGTTTCTACTGTATATCCACCTGGAACAGTGCCTTGTTCAGTTAGCCCTGCACTGTGTATTCGACAGAGTTACAACACTTCTTAAACCATATTATTGGGGCATACTTTTCTCCCCCCTGAGTTCAGATGTATCCATCCATTATTAAAACAATGTTTAGACACAACAGGATGAATAAAGGAAAAGTTTCCCATGTGTATATTCTCCTCTTATTCTACTTCAGTGCAGTTACACCTGATTTACATTAATGTTGTCAGAGGTTGGCTATGTGTGTGTTCTCCCAGTGTCAGTCCCAGCTCTGCGCAGCTAGCACAGACTGCAGACCTCAGCTGAACTGCCCCAAAAGAGCTACAAACTTGATTTGTAGAAGTGAAAGCACACGGCCATGTTTATTGTTGAGGAAGCCTGATACCAGTATTCCACAGACTCTATCAGACTACTATTATATGCCCGTAGCAATGGACCAGTTCAGTGAATGGGATTTTCGGTACCCCTCTTTCCTCCCCAGGTCAGAAACAGACTCCCTCTGAGGCCTCATTTTATAACTGAATACAAAGATTTTATGTATTGCTCCTCTGATGTGGTTAGCTACTGCTTCTTCATATGATTTGCTACCATTCCGTTACCTTGTACATCCATTTGAGCAAAACAACTATATCCATCATGTTGTCATCCGGACCTTATCTTTAGGAGCAGACAGTGTGTTCTCATTATCTTCGGTGGGGGGTGAGGGGAGATGTTATACCATACTTGTCATTGAGGTGTTCTGGTACCTCGGTCCTCCAATGAGGAGCACAAGGGGCAAACGGAGCAGTTGCCATTGGCCCCGGCGATTCAAAGGGGCCTAGGGCAGCCGAGTTCTGGTCCCTTTAAATTACCGCCAGAGCACTCCACTGAGGGTTGGGGAGACCCAGTGCTGCAGGCCGGATGGCATTGAGGGCTGGCTGCCAGAGCCCCGCCCCTTCCACTCGAGGTCCTGCCCCTTCTGGGACATGGAGCCAGCCCTACTCACACACCTTGCCCAGGGACCCATGGAAGCAGTCAGCTCCCTTGCTGGTATCACCCATCTGGAATGTATTTGTATGACTGTCCTGTCCCTAGCCCATCTCAAGGATGTGTGGGGGTTTTTTGCAATACCAGCCCTATTCCTGCCTGGTTCTGTGAGCTTACAAGCAGGCCGAGCCTGACTTCTGCTACCTTTGCTTCTTTGCTTTGTATTGACAAAGCTTGACCATTACTTCAGCCCAGGCCTTAGGCCTCATGCCAGGCTTCTGATACAAGGACTTACATTTCAGGCTCTCTATAGACTCCAAATGAGAGCAGAATTGGTCTCTCTGGCTCTAGTCTAAGCACCTTAAAAGCAGATCTGAAACTCAGTTGTGTTTTCAATATGGCTGCATATAATATGTAAAATTAAGAAGAAATGTACACCCTGCACTCCCTTGCCTTTAGACCAGGGATAGGCAAGATATGGCTAAAGGCTGGATCCTGCCCTGCAAGACTTTTAATCCAGCCCGCTTGCCCATGCCGCATGGAGCAGTGTCACTCAAAGCGGCTAGTTGCTCCCTGTGGTTCGCTGTGCTGTGGGGGTGGGAGGAGGCTTTGTGCACTGCCCCCACCCTCAGCAAAATCCCTCATCTCCTATTGTCTAGAAACCAGCCAATAGGAGATGAGAGATTTTGCTGGGGGTAGGTCCAGGGGCAGCATGCAAAACCTCTCCTCCTCTCCCCGCAGTGCAGAGAGTCACGTGGAACAGCCAGCCGGGGCTACTGGCAGGCAGGGAAACTTGCTTGAGAGTGCTCCTGGCTGGGAGCTGCTTAGGTAAGCACTTCCTAGCCAAAGCCTGCCTCTGACACCCCACTCTCTCCCAGACCCGGCACTTCCTATGTCCCTCCCCCAGGCCAGGAAACTCTCCTGCAGCCATATCCCCTCCTGGATCCTGCACCCCAGTCCCTTGCCTCAGGTCACAGTCGGTGTTCCCTCTAAGCTGTGGGGCAGTGCTGCTTTACAGGTGATTCATCAGCCCCGCCCAGTCACAGGCTCTGGGCTCTGTGCTGCCCCACAGCTGAGAGGGAACACTAGTCACAACCCCCTCCTTCACCCAAACTCCCTTTCAGACCCTACACCCTCTCTTGCACCGCAGTCCCTACCCCACCTCCATTCCATATCCCGTACCCCCTCTGTAGAAAAGTGCTGCTCTTGCCCATGAACCAAAACCTTGGAGTGGCCCCCCCAATCAAAATTATTGCCCATCCCTGCCTTAGACTAATCTGTTATTAAAAGTGCCATTCTCGTCTGTTCCTAATGACTACCAATATAGCATGATAATAATGTTAATATAATTACTTTTTCAGTCAAATTCCCTCCAGCTTCCTTATTATCATTCTGAAATCATGCTTTATTATGTACTCAGTTGACCACAGATATAACCTCGCATCTAGTACATTTTCTACCATCTTCAGAGCTGATTTCAAAAGCAATTCATTCTTTAGTTATATTTACCATGTTTAGCTCTTGGCAGCATGAAGTGTTGCATGCAATTTTACATTTTTCCACACATAGTATTGCATCTAACACAAAGCAATTTTGCTTTAGAGAAATGTGTAAATGGTTGTTAAACCACTGGGTTTTACGATTTGTTCCGTTACTTAGATTGTTGATAGGTTATTTATTTCATGTCTACAAGTATCTGCAAAGCTTTATATCATGTAACATAACTCACTTCATAAAGAGGAAAAGTTAGTTTGTGTTGAAAATGGGTGAATAGGAGTTTGGAAGTACCAGACAGGAGGGTACATACAGCATGTGATATACAGCATTTGCTTGTCGTTTATCCTGGTAAAAACCCCTGAAATATAGAAGAAATTTCAGAATTATAAGAGATATAATGAATGAGCAATTTGTATTGACTTTCAAGTTGATTCTTTTGCATTTTGTTTGTGTTAGCCTTTGTATGTGGGTATATTGGGAGGGGGGAGGTGAGGGTGTGTGGGGTTTTTTTTTTTGTTTTAGAGGCTGCAAAAGAAAATCTCACATATTTACTTTTATACTTTTCTTGGAAAGATGCAAGCTTTTCCAGGGTTGTGTTATGTGTGGTTAACCAGTAAACATTTATTACTGCTATGCTCGTTAAAAACAAATAAGTTACATACAAATGTCCATCCTCTGCTCTGACCAGCAAAGATCTCACAAACAGATACACACAACAAAATCCAGGAGCAATGTTTAGCCAAGGAGAGCACATAACTCAGAATTCCACCTCCCAATCTCTCCTCTCTTTTGATAATTATGGATAGAATGAGCCACGGTAGGGCCTATTACTCCCAGTGACACTGTTACAAGTCAGGAATGATGCCGCTGCAGTCAAAGGAAATAAAAGCAGTGCCACAGAGAATACATTCAGCCCCTCTTCGCTATAGTAATGTCAGAATGAATTGTGTTTGTGCTTTCTGCACCATCTCTGTCTCTGTATTTCAGTGACTCCTCCTCCTCCTTCCCCCTCGCCCCCAACCTTTTAAAACATATCTGAGCCTCCTTGCAAGAGAGATGTGCCTTTGGACATATACGTCTGGCCCAGGAAGTGAGTCCCCAAATGCCTGAGTGTTACTCCAGGTAGCAGGGTGCTTCTGCCACCCTCGGCCCGCTTTATGCCAGGAACTGACACTCTTTTGTGTGTATAACTGATTTACTTCTGGTTAAGAAGTGCCCCACCAGCTCCACTGTTTTTTTCCCTGAGACCAGGCTGCTGATCTCATTACTGGGCACAGCACACATCTCCTTGGGTTGTCATTTGACTAGGATCTAACAACTTTGTTGTTTGAATCAACAGCTGGACTTGATGTGGCGGTGGTGTGGTCTGGGGGAAACTAGCGGGGGAAAGAATTTAAAGAACTCCCTCCATCATTGAAGCTGGCAGTCTCACTGCCAAGTTAAACAGCTCATTTATATACCTTTAAACACTCTATGCAGTGTGTACCTGAGGGGGTTGAAAGATAAATAGCTAGTGTAACCCTTCTGCCAGGTAGCACCAGCAGCAGCCAGGGCCGGGTTCAATATCTAGGGGTTCCTCTCCATCCCTTCAACACAGAACTGGCTCGAGCCCCCACCCAGGAACCTGGGAAATTCACAAGACACCCCAGGTGCCTCTGAGAAACAATGCTTCTCCACTCGCAAATACAGAGTAACAGTCCCACCTCAAGTAGGTTGGGGAATGTTCTTTTCCTCTCAGGTTCTTAAGTCCAGCAGCATAAATGCCCCCTTCACATGCCCAGCCCTTCAGTGAACTCCACTCCCAGTTGCTGCCCGTGGTCAGGGCAGACCCAGGGTTCAGAGGTGTAGCTGCAGAATTCACCTCCCGTCCTGACTGGGGGAGGTAATGGTCACGCCACTGGTCACTCGCCATCCACCCGCTCGCTGTTCTCTGGTGCAGCCCTGCTGGCCATTCGTCTCACCTCGCTGCTTTTACTCTGCTGGCCGCACATCACATCCTCTGCTCGCTTGTGGTGGATTTGGCTCCGGGCCGAATCTAGTGATTTCAGCCCTCAGTGATTTCAGCTCTTGGCCCAAAGCACAGTCCAGCCACAAAAAATTCCAGCATCCATTGGAGTACATTTAAAATATTAAGAGAGACTCCTCATGGAGTCTGTTCTAGTTCTATCATTAGAATGGCGGGAGGGAGAGAGGGTAAACAGGTTGAACCATGCAGAGTCCTGCCCTCCCCACTCTCAATTCACAGGGCTTTGGCAGGGAAACCCTTGTCCATCCGAGGTTCTTTACACTGACAGTCTCTTTCCTTTGAACTCAGTTGAACACAGTCTGACTTTTCTGCATTCCCCCAATAACTGCAAGCATTGGTGATCATAATGTAAAATTCCTACATGCAGTGATAACACCATTTGTGACTCCACAACAGTCAAATGGGTTATAGTGGGCAAAACACCATTGTAAGAGTAGAATATCTAGCAGGCTTAAGCAAACTGAGTGAACTGTATTTACATAAACACACCCAGGATTTCTTCCCCATTCCAGCTGGCTATAATGGAAGCATTGATTCAGACTCTGTTTCCATCAGCAAAGATATTCAGGCACCAAAAGACAGCAGATAAGTACTGTGATTTTAAGAAGAGCTTGAGTAATATAGACACCTATTTCCAGGGTCACCGACAGGGAGGACAGGCATTGGGAGGAGCTCTGGGCCGCCACTGCTGCTACTACAGCATCAGCAGCGTCCGGAGCCCTTTACATCGCTGATGGAGCTTCTCACAGTGTGCTCCAGGCAGCATGGAGAGCTGGGCTGGGAAGGTGAGCCACAGCCTACCTTTTCCTTGTGAGGCCCCGCCCCTTGCAGGGGGCTTGGAGCCAAACCTCCCCAATTTGTCCTAGGCCTGAAGAAGCTGGCAACCAGCCTTATGTATTTATCATTAAAAGTCCTATGTAAATCTAGAAAAATTGTTTATTGTTATTGGTTTTATTTATTCCATCTCCTCAGAACAAGTCTCAGTGGATGCATTTCATTAGGAGACTTACACCTATATAGTTGTATATTGAATGTTATTATGTTATACCTTTGGTGAAGGTATAATTAGGCTCTTACTGAATACAGAGCTCTTATAAGTCTCTACAAGATTATCTCTCTTATAGTACTCTAGTCAAAATTCAAATAATATCACGGATGATGCTACTGGTTTAGCTGGTATGATCCATTCTAATTTTGTTTAAATTGAACTAATTTCCATAGGAGGTGTGCGTGGGTGTGTGGGGGAAGGTTTGTTAAATACACTTGAAGGTTTTTCATAATAAAGGATGTCTTTTTTGGTTTTTCACTCAGTCCCTTCACAAAATTCTCTCATTTATGGTAATCCTTCTCCCAGATTATGTAGAAGAGATTTACAGTGCTTTGTTAGAAAAGCATAAATATAACAGCCTTGTCCTTTGCAAGTCAACTTAATCCTACTAAAGCTGACATTCTGGAACAACTCATAAAAAAGTCAGTGTCTATCTTATCACCATAGAAGAAAAGTGCAGACAATATTTTATCTCTCAGAGAATCACCTGCCTTACTGAATTAAAATCCTAAGTGTTTGAAAGAAAGTCTCATCAAATTTTAAATGTAATTTCATATTTTACATTAAAAGTGGGGATATGATTTCATCAATGGGAACTTTCCATCAAATGCTATTTTATAGAATTGCTGATATACTCTCATGAGCTATTGGCTAAATTCTGTTCTCACTTTTATTAGTAGAAATCGAGAGTAACTCCATTGTAAATCCAGATTCTACATGTAACAACTGTGCAGAATTTGTGTAGTTTGTTTTAGAATGCAAATACACACCTTTTCATAGATACCTCACTTTCAAATTCTCAGCACTACATGCCTTTACCTGCTTCCTACAGAATACAACTTCTGAGTGAAATTCCATTCTCAGCTCCACACAACAAACAATAAAATCCACAAGCCAAATTCTAGTCCAGGTTACACTGGTATAAATCTGAAGTAACTCCATTAACTTCAGCACAGGCGACACATGGTAGCACTTGAGAGGTGCACCCCCCCCCCGGCATCCCTCAAAATTTCAATGCTAACTAGGATGCCCCTTCATGTCTCCTTCCTGTTCCTTTGAGTTGCCCTTCCTGCATTCCTCCCCTGTCCTCTGCAGGCACCAGGCATCTATGAACTTCAGGTAGTTACTAAAGACTTACACCAATGTAACTAAGGGGAAATGGCCAACTCAGTTTAAAACATAAGAAAGTGAGAGGGTGGGGGGAAGAACGCAGTGACACATTTTTTTAAATGTGCTTGGGAAAAAGCTCCCCAAAAGTATGTTCCTCAGAATTATAGAGAGGAATATTCTGTAAAATGAACGCTAATAGTCCAGGCATTGTTTCTTGCACTTTCAGTGGATGGCATCATGTGTCTATGGTCAGGCTGATAAACTTCCATTTTTAAATATCAGAATTATTTTTAGTGCATATAATTGTTCCAATTAAGTTTTTTAAATATTGAAGAGTATTATCAAAGACCATTTTATATTATATATTATACGGATTTACACCAGCTCAGAATCTGACCCAGTGTACATAACGAATCTCCTATCCTTTATTATCCAGTAGCACAGTGGTCTCCAACCTTTTTACACCCAAGATCACTTTTTAAATCTCAGAACAGGTGAAGATCTATCACCCTGCCTCTTCCTTGAAGCCCTGCCCCTTCCTTGAAGCCCTGCCCTCTCTATTCTCC
>JANRFK010001158.1:8131500-8165601 GCA_030068395.1 Apalone spinifera | reverse complement strand
GTCTCCGGCCTTCCAGGCACCCATTGACTCTGCTTCTGGCCCCATCTGGCCTTCACAGCCTTCAGCCAGTTGTGCTGCTGGCCTTGGCTGGACCCCTCAGCCCTGGGACTCCCAGCTGCGCTGCCTGAGCCCCCCGCCACGGGACTCCTTGCATTGCCTAAGCCCCTGCTGTGATCCTGGCTGAGCCACCGGAGCTCTCCACGCTGGCCGAGTCCTTTGCTGTGGGGCTGCCCTCCTCCCCCACCTCACCACACCCCGGAACTCCCCGCGCCACCTGAGCCCCCTGCCATAGGGCTCCTAGCTGTGCCGTGGGATTCCTTGTGCTGAGCCCAGGCTGCGCTCCTGGCTGCACTGCCGGTGGCTTGTAGAGAACTGCTCGCTGTAGTGATGTGCTACCGGTACAACCCTAAGGGCATGTCTACACTGCAGTATTATTTCAAAATAACCAGAGGCAAGTCTACACAGCAGGGCAAAAGCCAAATTAACCTAGGCAACTTCAGCTACGTCAATTGTGTCGCTGACGTCGACATAGCTCAATTCGGCCTTTGGTGCCATCTATGCTGAAGGAAGAAAGAAAAGCACCGCTCAGCAGCCTGTGCACGTGGGTGCACACGGAGCATCCGTCCAGAGCAGACAGCCACAACGAGGCTGCCACACAGGAACCTTGTGCTCTGGCTCACAGGATTCCTGCACAGGCCTTCCTTACTCCAGACTGCATGGTGGGACACCTTCCCACCACAAACCACCAGTAAGGAGGATGGGGTCGTGGAGACACACACACAGCAGTGCTGCACACAGCTCACATCCTGGAATTATTTTAACAGTATTTCTTTAAAATATTGTTCATGTGCTTCATTCATTACATCCCCTTCCTTCATTGTTCGATCACTGTTGTACAAGAAAGGAATTGATCAATGAAGTGCTCTAAATATTATTAAAGGTGTTATTTTGGAAGGCTTTCAACTACACAATCTTATCATTCACAACCTGAATCTTACTCTTTGGCTCTGCAGGCTTTTTTTGGAAGAAGCTTTTTCGGAAGAGATCTTCCGAAAAAACTTCTTCAAAAAGAGAGCATCCATACTGCAAAAGCGCATCGGAAAAGCAGTCTGTTTCTTCAAAAGATAGTATGCACACTGAATGGACTCTCTCTCGCATGTAAGCTGTGATTACTATGGAGGGTGTGGCCATCAGGGCACCTGTGATCTTTCCACTTTCCTCTTTTTTTGAAAGAATGCCCTCTTCCCCACCCACACATGCCTTTTTCCGGAAGAGCTCTTTCAGAAAAAGGCTTCTTCCTTGTAAAAAGAAATTTACCAATGTCAGAAAAACCCCTGTGTTCTTTTGATTTTTTTTTTTTTTGAAAGAACACAATTGGAGTGTGGATGCTAAGTGAAGTTTTTGGGGGAAAACGGCCTTTTTTTAAAAAAAACTCTGCAGTGTAGATATATCCTTTGAAGGATTATTTTTCCTTCTAAAATGTCATCAGGTAGTAAATGAGGGGGGAAATGGTGATTTAAAAAAATAATATCCAGTGTTTTGTAAGTGTGTATTTTTTTAAAAAAAACATGCTCTTAAAATTCAACAGGTTTCTGGGAATTTGATTACAGGTTTTTTACTTATGAGCACATAATTTCACAAAGAACAATTCTAAATTAGCCTTTATCAGATTTCTATGCTATTAGTGGAATGGGGCATTCAGAAATACATGAAGGCAAGTTTCTTAAAAAAAATCTGAAATGAAAAACAATTGCATAATATTGATGTGATATATTTTAACTTTGCAGCAAATTTAAGGGTATGAAATGAGAGAGACTGTAACGGTGTTAATGTGCAGTAACTAAATGAGGGGTGTGTTAAGATGTGAGTTGGCCATATCCTTTTAGTTATGTTGGTGTTAGCTTTAATAACTGAGTTCATAGGTGACTGGTGCCTGCTGGGAAATGGGGTGGAGAGAGGTACACCCAGAGAAGAGGGAGAAATATTTTGTCATTTTTATTGCAGTATTGATCTGGATTTCCTCAGTTTTCTAAAGTGTTGCTATTTCACTTCTCTGGCCATGTTGAATTTGTATGGTGCTGACTGAGTCTGTGTTAAAGTTATGAAAACATCATGAGAAAGAGTAGCCTGTAGCGAGAATGCATTAATGTTGGGTTTATAAAGGGTACCAAAAACATCTACATGCTTTCTACGACTTTCGCTTTTAGCCCCTTTTCTTGGGGTACGGCTCCCTTAGAAAACTTACAGCAGTGCGTCTGGTGGCTGGTCTAAGCCAAAGTCCCTCTTGTGTCAACTTAACTATTCCTGCTCCTGCAAGAGGCAGTAGCTATCACAATGGGAGAAGCTCTCTGGCCAACATAATCCCTGAACAAAAGCCACCCTAGTTTCTACTGGCCAGAGGAGAGAGAGGTAATTTATGCAATATTGACTATTATGGATTATTTTCCATTTGTTAAAAGTGGATCCAAGCCGAATGATAAAACTGGATAATCCTCTTCATGCAACATGTGGGTGAGTAGCCACAGTGGAGAGAAAGTCTATGCAATGCCTTTTGGGTAGGCCCATTGGATGACTCCTTTGCTTTATGTCTCGCTCTTTTTCCTCTTGTGCTTTGCTTTGTGGTTTTATGGTCTGTTCTTGCCATTGCTCTACACACATCAATCTGCTCCCTCACCTCACCACAGCAACTTTGCTGCTTGGCCCCACTTAATGCGCTCAGAGGGACAGCCACAGTTTCAAGAATTGGCGCACCTGCTAGCTCTCCAGCCCACACAGGTAGCAAACAGATGAACAGGCTGTGCCCCTCACATGACCTTGTGGTTTCACTACAGCAAGGCTATTTACACAAAGGAAAACTACATTCACTTGCAATTTTAATTGCACCTTTCCTATCAACACAGTCACTGAAAATTAAAAGAAAGCAAGCAGTTGTGGCAAAAAAGGGCCGGCCATATCCACTGCAATTCATGTCAGGTGTTTCACTCCTATTCATCCACAGCTTCCTTGCACCTAGAACAAACTCCCTCATGCTTCCAACATACAACCGTGCACAGTGCAAACAGCTAGTTCTCCACTACATCCCATAGTCCTGAACATGCAATTGGTGAGGGACTTTTGAAATAATCTGGGGGGGAAGGAGGTCAATGGTATTCATCTTTCTGAGACTGAAGTTAAATTTCTGAGTGCAGGATTGTGGCATGAAAGCAACAGGGATGGGGAGGGGATTGGAGGACATGGCTAAAGCAGAGTTCCTACAGGCAGAAAGCAGCTGCGTTGTGCTGTGGATGAGATGGGAGGGATGTGAGACTGCAGCTGGGGGAGGAGTTCTGAAGGGGTGCAAGAGGTGGCTGTTGTGAGACTATGCTGAGGGAAGTAGTAGGGAGAGATGGAGGGGAGAGCTGTAGGGAGCATTAGGAACTATGTGGCGAGAAGGGCTTTGGCAAGTAGGAGCATGGGGGGGACAGGGCTGTGGAGCAGGTATGCTGCCTAGACCCTTGCCCTTACCCTGAACCTACACTACTCCGAGGTGCTATTGTGTTCTGCTTCCCAACTCCTCTGAGGAAGAAGCCAAACTGGGGAGCTCTGAGGAGAAGACACCCTCCAGCAGAACCAAAGTGCTGCAGTTTTATTGCCTTCAATCCTGCCGGAGGTCTGAAAGACAGGCCACCGACGTGGGGATGGAGGGAGAGGGCAGCACTGAGGGCTACCTGGGATAGGTTGGCATACTCCAGGCACCACTGAGGACTACTTGCGGGAGGCGAGCCCTAGCCCAGCTCCTTCCACCTGAGGTCCCACCCTTTCTAGGGGCTCAGAGTCACCCTCCCCCTCCCCCCACATACACACCTTGCCCAGGGGCTTGCGAGTCTGTTGGCCCCACTGAAGACAGAAAACCCTCTCAGTATCCTGCCCTCTCCTGTCCAGCCCCAAATCACTGAAATACCAATTACTGACTGACTCTCTCATTTTACTGCCGGAATATGCAGGGTGCACGTTCAGGGCTGAGAATCTGGAATTTGTGAAGAATAGCAGAATACCATTAAATCTGGTTAGGTGACATTCTCTTTGATATCTACTTCTGAGACTTGTAATACTGAGATGCAAAAAGATAATTAAATAAAATAAAAGACTTTGGCTAGTATAAAATCCTTAATTTTAATCCCTACCTCTAAAGGCTTGCTTTAGCATAAGATAAAAAATAATCCTATTTTGGTGTGCAGTACAGGTTGGACCTCCCTGGTCTGGAACCCTCAGGGCTTGACTGGTCCTGAACGAGGGATTCTGCTGGAACAGGGATGGTCATTTCTGGCTCCTCTACCACCAGCTCCTCCCTCCCCGCCCAGCCCAGCTCTGGCCCAGCCTCCCTGCCCACTACCACATCCTGGCTGGGGTGCCTGGTGGCGCTCTGGTCGCCCTGCAGCTGGGCCCAGCTGGACACACATGGCAAGGATCCTGGCCACCAGTTCCCCTGAAGACAGCCCAGCTGAGCTCCTGGCGCCACATTGCTCCTACCTCTGGCCCTACACCAGTACTCTCTGCTCATGGAATATCCATGGTGCTGCTGGACCACAGGTGCTGCCAGACCAGAGAGCTCCAGCTTAGAGAGGTTCAACCTGCACTATGTATAAATAACTTGACTGGAGTTGGGCCTAACTGTGAAGGCCCTCAAAGTTTGGAAGCATTCAGTTACTACATTTTTGGTGAGGACCAATTTGACCTCAACAGATGGAATTCTAGACATATACTCCATGTATTAATTTATTGCCTTCAGTCTTGGCTTTTCAATGTGTTGTTATAGTATTCTGTGGAGAATCACATTGAAAGCTTCAAAGCAAACGTGCAAACATGAATGCTGACATTACATTGAAAAAGTAATCAGACACAAGGTAGTTCATACTGTCAAATTTAGTTCCAAAATTATGTCATGCAGTCTTAAAAGAGTATTTATCCACTTATAAAATATCATAAATAGTTATTACCAACGGGTAAAAGAGGATAGAATATTAGATAAGGGGATTCTGTGTACAACTTTTGATACTCATTAAATGAGCAGAAATATTAGCATTAAGTACAAATGTGATGGGAGATTGATTTATCGTGTCTGCTTAGACATGATAAATCAACAACTGTTGATCATTTCATCATCGATCCCCGGCATGGTGGAGACAGGCCTTTATAGTGCCCAGTAAATCTATTTCCATCAGTACATACTGATTAGATGTTGGAATGCATGCCTGATCTTTGCACAATTTCATCCTGACAGAATGTGGCAAAACAATTTTTCAGTAGTTGAAAAACTATTGAAAAACTACTGGCTTCGATGGGAGGAGCTGAGAAAGGATGGTGAGGGGCTTTATTATACACATGATTTCCCTGGAACGTTCAAGGGTGACATGCTCAGTTGTTATGAGTTTATAATAATATAATGAATCACGGCTTTTTCCTAGTATCCATCTGATCTACCTACATCATTATCAAAGCCATAATTGTATCCCAAATGCAATGCCTCAGATACATTCTAATGCAATTCCTTTGTCATAAATTATACAGCAATTTCCAATTAATAAAAAATGTTTCCAACTTTCAAAATGTAGGACCAAATTGTAATCTGACTTGCAGCGATTAAACCCAATGGATGTAAACAGGATGTAAATCAGAGTAGAATTTGGCCTTTTGAATTTAATTTGAGCCTCTAGTAACAAGCTGAGTTTGGTTTAAGCCAAGAGAGGTTTCTTCATAATTACATGGAGTCCTTTTAGACTGTAATGATGTAATTTTCTCAGCAGTTATCCTAGGTTTTTGGTAGATCAAATAGGCAATTTTCCATAGACAGCCTCACTTCGAGAATTCCTCATTTCACACTTGCATCTGAATGATTCAGAATTGTTTGAGTCTGTGTTTATACATACCTCAGAGATTAGTTGTTTGAGCTTTTCCAGGCATAGAAATTGTTCAAGGGATTGAGAAACTACCATTTTACCAAGAGAACTAATTTGGAGCTTGATCCTGAGAGGCCATGAGCACTTACAACACACAATAGAGCAAAGTATCTCTCTGGATCATACTCTTGAAAAATTAGTAATATGTGTTTGACATCTCTGGCAGCATAATGCATTTCAAAAATGTGCTGGATGGTAATTTTTTTCAGTTCAGCTTTTCATATTTCCCTGCTATGGCTGTTGCAAATCTCACTGGGTTTTCTCCCTCCATTTTCAGTGTAATTTAAAGTAGGTCACACGTCTTTGCCAGTTTCAGTTTGACAATGTTGGTGTGCTCCCATTCACAATAGTTTATTCACTTTGGAGGCAACTTTGCTTTCTTGAGGCAGATGAGTGTAGAAAATGCATAAAAAGTACCCAAATATGCCCCAAAACACAAGTTACAGTTTTTTTCTACTGGAATGGTTGAAAAATAGATGCAAAGTGTACTAAAAAACTTTTGAACAGGTTTAATTTGCACACTATGGTCTCAGGCTTACAAACACTTCTTCCCTGCAACCACTGAACTGGCATTATTCCCTTTAAAAAAAGGAATAAGCGATCTTGCGGAAAAGGCTTTATTTTCTGCAAGAGCCCTGTCTAGACTGGCGCTTTTTTCCGTCAAAGCTCCAAGACGGAAAAAAGCGGCAGCCATGTTCATGCAAATGGAGCGGGGAAAATGTAAATCCCCGCTTCATTTGCAATTCCGACTTGGCTCCTTTGCATGCCTTTTCCGGCAAAGGGGGCCAGTCTAGACGCAGCCTAAGAGTCTAAGTTTACTTGATCCAGGCTCAGTGCAGAGAGTTGAATTTGATGACTATTTGAGGTCCCTTCCAGTGTTATGTTGCTATGATTCTGTGACAGTCATAATTTTGTATGAATGCAGTTCTCTAATGGCCTGATTGAAACCACACTAAAGCCTATAGAAAGAGACACTGGCTTCATTGGGCTTTGGGATAAATGGACAAAGAACTCACGGATGGCTTAATCAGAGCTCTTTTGAACTAGATATTAAACCCTAGTGCTGAACCCAAATTCCTAGTTGAAATCACTTCCCTCTGATATGAAAAGAAAAACATAACCTGCCTTCTAACAAACCCTGTTACTCTTCCATATTCCCCAGCATTATTGCTGTCTCCAACACACCTTTAAGAAGTTCCTGATATATATTTATGCACAATATGTAAGAAAGGCTCCAAAAACATTGAGAACGTATATTTACTTGTATAGAGAGCTACTATGCTACAACTGATAATTTCACAATGAAAGAACAACAAGAAGTGCTTTGTTATGTTTTTTAATTGATGATTCACTTCTGTGCCCTTAAAACATTTTGTTTTCTTCCAGCTGCTAAAAATTGTATTTCACTCAATACAGAGATAAATTGCCAGGTTTTATAACTAGCAGACATGGATCGTGTTTATAACTCCACTCCAGTACACAATTCGATTGTCCCAAGAGCATTCCCTTTGCTCCTTCTTAGCCTAGTCACAGATTGCTCTCTCTTGCAAGCTGTCAACCAATCTCAGTTTCTTCCGTGAGAATGCAGACCAGGCAAAACAGGTGTTAAAAGACTATAGGAAGGACTAAATATGATTACATAGATTGTTGGTACTTGCTAAAGAAGAATTCTTAGAAAGTGGAAGAAGCAGCACACATTCATAGCCACTAAACACCATTTTCTATTTGGCTTATATTATCAATCTTCAGTAGCTTCTCCACTACTCAATGCAGGAGGAGTAAGCCAATTCTACCATCGTAACACAACACCTGTGATTAAGGTAGATCAAAACAGGAAGGGAAGCTGACTGCATTTGGAGGTGGTGCTGGCAAAGGTTTTGATGCGGTGTGGTAATGAAGTGTGGCATTAAGCTTGTGGTAATGGGACTGCAGCGGAGGGAAGAGAAGAAATGTCTTCAAAAGGAGTTCCTCTTCGCAGAGAGTAAGCCAAGCAAAAGTATATGGGCATTATTTCTACTCTCATTTCTCTAGAAATACCACCATTTACTCAATCAGGATAGAACATCCTTAGTGATATTACAACAATCATGAAAGGAGCAGGGTCTCCTCCCAGGGACAATCTGGAAATGCTCAATGCAACGGCCTGCATTTTAGATGTCCATGCAGTTCAAATGAGAGACTTGTATGTAAAATCACATATTGTGTGTGCTCTCTTTGGCTCAGATGTACAAGGGAACAAGACAGCTTTTTAAGAGCACTGGACAGGAGATGTCTGGGATAGGCACCAAGCACTGGGAAACCCAGACATTTTTCAGCCCTGTTTCCTCCTGCTGCTCACACATAATCCCCTACAGGGGTCTCCCACTAAGGAGGACTCCTGCAAGATGGTGTCGTCTTCCTCTGGTCTTTTAAGGGCTCGTCTAGACTGCATTCCTCTCTTGAAAGAGGAATGCAAACGAAGCAGATCGAAAATTCAAATGAAACGCAGATTTACAACTCTCATGCTTCATTTGCATAATTGCGTCCGAGCGCTTTTTCGAAAAAGGTTTTTTTTTAGAAAAAAACCCTGCAGTCTAGACAGGGTTCTTTTGAAAAAAATCTTTTTCTAAAGAACCCATACAAATTTTTTCAGGGATACGGGTTCTTTCGAAAAAGCAGGGTTTTTTTGAAAGAACCCCACCTAGACTGCAGATTTTTCTCAAAAAACGTTTTCGAAAAAGCACTCAGACGCAATCATGCAAATGAATAACACAAGATTTATAAATCCGTGCTTCATTTGAATTTTCGATCTGCTTCATTTTCATTCCTCTTTCGAGAGAGGAATGCAGTCTAGATGAGCCCTAAGGGTTTCATAGTTTCATCTGCTATGCCAAGATAGACTTCTACATCTACATTATGAAAACTGGCAACATAGCTATGCCGTTTAATATGCAAAAAATAAAGCCCTACTCTTTAGGACCAAATTTGCATTGCTGACCTGCAATGTTGAAAATAAAGTACAAATGTCAGGATTTAAACCTGTGATTTTACCTATGTAGCCTTTGTAAATTGGTTAGTTGGATTTAGATATGTGCGCAATTATATGGTTATAAACAAGCCAACAGGCATCATTGCAAACCCAGAGTTAGACACCCTTTTAAAGCCATCAGACCCTCACATTTATCTGGGAACTTCTCATCTGCATGTGTAAAAGCAGCACCCCTAAAAGCAATCCAAAACTTAAAAATTATTATAGGGAATCTACAGCAGCCTTGCATTTGGAACTCTCCCAGAGTTATCAGTGCATCATTTACTAGTGAAAATGCCCAGGGCAATCCTGGGCTGATATCTACAAGAGATGGGTGATTTGTGGTGCTAATGGAAACTATTAAATGTTCTCATGAAAGAGGACATTCAAACCCTCCGATTAATCTTCCACAGATTATGAGCTCACTGGAACATGCCCAGAAGAGTTTGTGCCCTATTGAATTTACAGTAAATTATTGATAAAGCAAAACACTTTGCAAATTCTTAGCATCTCTATCTGAGGATCTCCCAGGGTTTTACAAGCAGTGGCTTCATTTGGGTACATGGAATTATAGGAGCTACAAGAGCTATTAAATTGCAGAGACTTCTTATGAGGCTTAACTCATGCAAGCTGTCCTAACACCGATATTTATTTTGGGCTACTGACATCGTTGTTTTTCTGTAATCACATTTGAATGATTCCAAATGTCCTGGCCTGGAGTGAGAGAAATATAAATCTGCGGATGCACATGATCACTATCCTGCCTCTGATGAGAGTTTGATAAAAGTTTCTCCTGCAAGTCCTGCTCAACATCTGCTTACCTCTATGCCTAACAAAAGCCTGAGAGAGTTTCCAATCAAGGGTAACTTAGTCCTAATGTGTTTAAAGCTTTGTCTTCTGATCTCGTCAAGCTTTACATCAATGATGTTGAATGTTTAAATTTAATGTTAACAATAGACTCATTCAGTGATTTAAATTGAAATGTGCATAGACCTATCTCAGGGCTCGATTCACCATTGGCCTGAACTTGTGGTTGTTCTCTACACGTGTTCAACATGGGGATAGACTATTACCATTCAGTTCAAGTGATGCATGTCAGGAGTGAATCTGGCTCATTAAATTCATAGAGTCACAGAAAAGTATGCCTGGAGAGACCTCAAGAGGTCATTTAGTCCATCCTCCCTAGAGGCAGGACCATCCATGACAGATGTTTGTGTGACGGGTTTCTTAAAATACCCCAACGATGGGGCTTTCACCATCTACCCTGGAAGCTCATTTTAGTATTTAACTCCCATTAGAGTTGGAAAGTTTATATTTAATCTTGCTGCAAGCTAAGCCAATTATTTCTTGTCCTACCCTTGGTGTCCATGGAAAACAATTTATCAACTTCCTCTTTAATACAACACTTTTACACAACCCACTTTCTCTCACAGACAAATATCAGTGTTTCTCTCATACTCAGGTATGAATCACTGGAACATCAGCATTGTCATTCCAAGCAAGGAACTTTTATTTCTATATCCTGTTACAAACTGTACCAAATGTTGAACATTTCAGGGAATGACAGAGATAAGTCCAAACATAATGAGTTTAATCACACAATCTGATAGCATAAAGAAAACTTCTCCCTGACATCATCTGGTTGCGTGTGTCCTGTTGCATGAGATTTAATAATGCTTGCACCTCTATTTTCTCTAGTGAAAACACCAATACTAGTCTTATTTAAATGACTACATAACTCTTTTCAGCTTTAGCTATTGGCCTCACAAATGTCAAGTGACAATGAGTTCCAAAGTTTAATTGCACATTATCATTTTTAAAGTTTTGTTCTTTAATCCAATAAAGATTTTAACTTTATCAAGTTTCTTATTCTTTATTTATCATGATAAAGCACACACAAAAAAGCACTCAGCTGACCTATCTGCTCCATTCATTATTGTAAATCTCTCAGTCATTATCTCCTCTTATTCTTTATTCAAAGCTAAGTAGTCTGCTCTTTCTAATCACTCTCCTTATGGAAATGGAAGGTACACGCACCAAATGCTGCCCTTTTCCGAACCTTTTCTGGCTTTGCCATATCTTTACTGACAATAGCTGTACTCACACAGTTAACACCAGATGTCAAATCAAACTTCATCTCTCTTGCACAACCTTAGACACATTTGCAAATTTGGCTCTAAATGCATCAGTTTGCTTTTTGTCAAATATAGATGTAATAAAAGTAATTATATTTAATTTTTCCTGGAAGTCCAATGGATGCTAAGACAGTTCATTACTATCATGGAGTATGCCACTTCCTTTCATTGCCATTAAACTGTAATAAGCAAATTAGGCAGTGTGTGTTCATAATGAAAGAACCATAGTAATTTTGCATCCATCGATTAATTGTTTGTTTTGTTTTATATGACCAGCTCTTATTCTGCCATATCAAATTACAGAAAATGGCTGAATGAAAAACATGGTATAGAATCGATGTATGAGGTGTTGTAATATATTACACTTCTAATTCATTTTAATGATTGCATCACTGTCATTACCTGGGAATGCAATGCCATTAGTATATCAAGCCTCCATTAATTTAGTCACAAAATTATAAGAGATTATTTCCAGCACAGAAATGTCATGCCACAAAAGATTTATATCAAATCACCTAAGAACGTCTCAAGGCAAATCGTTCATACATTTCCCCAGGGTCGCACCCATTCTAACAAAAATTATACACAACATGAACTCAAGAATAAGACTATTTATAATAAAAGTAGTGCAGGCATTTTAACTGATGTTTTAATCTCAGTAGTTATATATTGGATTGTATACATCTAACCTAATGACCACACATATGTTAATGCTAATATCCTAACCATTCAATCACACAGTGAAATCTGAGGTGATGTAGTGCTACTACAAGTTGGAAAATGCCATGTCACCAGCTCAGTTATATAGGCTATGTCTACACTACAAAGTTTTTGCACAAAAATGGCTGGTTTTGCGCAAAACTCGGCAGAGTGTCAACTCCTCAAGCACATTTTTGTGCAAGAAAATTGACAGAACAGAGGGCTTTTGCTGGTAGAGTTATTCCTCTCCCCATGAAGAATAACTCCTTTTTGCGCTACAGCTCTTCCGCAAAAAGGCAGGTGTGGCTGCTCTGGAAGGGTTTCTTGCACAAAAACCCCTATCAGAAAAAGCACAGGTGCTCTGATGGCCATTCTGTGAATGGCTATCAGAGCTTTCTTGTGCAAACGTGTCCATGCAGTGTGGACTCTCTCTTGCACAAAAGCACATCATTTTTGCACAAGAAGTTTTTGCGCAAGAACTCTTCCGCAAAAGGCTTCTTGCACAAAAACCCTGCAGTGTAGACAAAGCCACAGGGAATGGGCAAAGTTTAACAGGTTTAGTGGTAATAAGCATCAAAACAGTCAGATGTGTTCTAGAACCTGAACTGAATTTCTAAACAAAGTAGTAGTCCTTCCTCCTCCTACTGCCAACAGTGTTATATAATCCTTTTGCCTCTCTAGATTATCGTCGTCAACCACTTATCTTTTGGTTCAACCGCTATAGTTGCTTCTCTGCTCAGTCCTGATGTACTACTCACTGACAGTGTGCCACTGTTTCCAGCACAAATCCCATAGCACACAAGATTTGCCACCCTGGGATTCCCTGTCAAAATCTGCCAAGCAGTCTAAGGCACAGATAACAGGGTAACTGACAAATTTGTGTCTTAGCAGTGAGACAGTAATAGAATCCCATTTTAAGGTAGCATCAGTAAGAGGAGAGGAGAAAGGAGAATTGGCAGGCAAGGCACAGAAGGAGTGAAAACAATAAAAGGGTCTCTGTAGGGAGGTGGATTCACAAATGAGATGGGATTGACATAATTAGCTCTTATTGTGAAAATCACAGTGTTAATTTAGAGGGCAGCAAATAGGTTCCCCATTAAGGCTGAAACACATTAAGGTTCTCATGGGTTCTCGCCGGTGTTACTAACTGAAAGAAATATAATTCTGTATTCTTTTCATAGATTTTCTTAAAGTTGAAAAAAACCGAAGCAACGATAAAACCAAACACATTATTTCAATTAAACAACTCTTTTTAAATACTACTAACTGAAGCAAAATTAAGCTATTCAAATCAATAGATCTATCTGTGAGAATACCAATCAACAATCTTTCTTGCAAGCAAAACAAATTATAAAACTGTCACTTCTTGTTAGTAAGGGAAAGGTTACAAGATGTGACCATGCCTCAGTCAGTCACATCTGGAAATATCAAATTCAGGACAAACTGTTGAAAAAAAAAAGGCAGAACCACCCCAAACAGGTGGGTTTCCCCCATACTGTTTTACCACACTGGCTAACAAGTCAGAAAAGCAGTTTCCTTAGGCATTCCAGTTTTTGTATCACCACCAAAACAAGGAACTGAATGATGAGTGGTTCCTAAAAACCGCTTTCATTAAACAAAGGGTTCTTCCTAGGCCAAAGCAGCACTCTCACGCTCAGGTCAATAGATCACTGAGATCTTACCTAGTAATGCTCTGGTCAATCCTTTGGCATCTAAGAGTGAAAGGTTTATTCAACAAAAGAATAAAAAAAAGGCAAGACTTAAAATTGGCTAATGGAATCAAATACATAAAGTAATTGCAAAGTTTGTGATTCAGGTCATCTCTCCGGTTGCTTCCAAATCATTGGAAAGTCCTCAGCCCCATGAATGGAATGCTCACATTAGCATAAATCCATAGTCCAGAGGTTTGAGCAGGAAAAAGGCTGGAGCAGGAAATAGGCAACACTGAAATGTTTCCAAGAACTTTTGTAGCTTTGCCCAGGTGGAGGGAAAGTGATTGTTCTCACTGTGGCAAACTACAGTAACCAGATGGTGTTTGGAATCACATGAGCAAGTCACATGACTGTGCCCGATTTCACTTAATCATTCAGGCCACGTCTACACTACAGAGAAGATTGAAACTACCACAGTCGATTTTCTGGGGTTCAAATTAGCGGGTCTAGTGAAGAGACGCTAATTTGAACTGAGAGGCCGTACCCATCAATGGTGGTAGTAGTGCTCCTATAAGGAGTAAAGGAAGTCGAAAGGAGAGCGTGCTCCCATCAACCTCCCACAGTGTGAACAGTGCCAAAATTTGATTTAAGATATTTCAACTCTAGCTACGCAAATTAGCGTAGCTGGAGTTGCAGATCTTAATTCAAATTTATCCCCTAACGTAGACCTAGCCTCACAGCAGAAGCCACTGTGTATACTTCAGATGGAATTTTGACAGGAAATTCCATTCATTGTACAAGGGTGTCTTCCACTGTAAAGAAAATGTTTTGGATGGGATACTTAACCTGAATAGTCCCTTCAAGGTGTGCAGAATAAATACTATGTGGGCATTACCACAGGAGCAATTGTATGAAATAAATGTATTGACCCAATTGCTCGAAACTTAATACAGAAATGATATATTCATACAAATAGTATAATCATATTCAGCAAATCATAACTTTTCTATTGACACCTTATTTGATACACTTTGTTTGAAATTTGTTGAAATTATATAATTGTTAGCAGCAAAGATCTACATGAGCATATTTTAATCAGGGAACATCACACAAGGGTTTGGTTTTCCTGGGGCAGAAAGATAATTTAAAAACAAGAAAACTTCAAGTTTATCCTAGAATGGTACTTGTATGCTCTCCTCTCAGATCATCTACCAGTCTTCACACCAAGTCAATTTTATTTTGAAATCACATACTGCAATGAATACGGATTTTCAATGGGATCTTTGGACTAAAACATAAAGCTTTCTAAAATTATGTAATCAAACCTGAAACAATGTGAAACTCCAAAGTTTGGAGACTTTACTACAGATGAGGTTCATTAAGTGGCTCCACCATTTTCTGTTGAATCAAGGCAAGCAAACTGGGCCATTTTATAAGTTTTGTTTATAACTATAGAAACCACTGAGCTGTCAGAACTCTAAATTGGGCAACTTTTGCCTGGAGTCTCTGTTCAAATAGCAAATTTGAAAATTAAACATAGATTGTAAGCTGCAGGAACCCAAACAAAAATAAGATTTGTGTGAAACCTCAGCCTTTGTGAACCTTTGCGCACATCCTACAAATCTACCATAGATGACATAGTTAAATGGGAAAATAAAATTGAATTTGAATTAATCCTAACAAAATACATTGGCTTAGTCAATGTGACCAAGTCTCGTAGTAGCTTTACACAACATAATTGCTGTAATTTAGTGGTTCCCAAACTTTTTTATACTGTGGACCAGCAAACTCATTCACAAACTTTTGGCGGATCGGTAACATTTTATTTGCATGTTCATTATACAAATAATGAATATGCAAATAAAATGTTACCAGTCCTCCAAAAGCCCCGCCCCCCTCCCCCCTGGGCCGCCATGAACAGCTGGCTTCAGCTCTGCCAGCCGCCCGCCCTTTAACGCTTAGAAACCCCCACAACCAGACCTCCCCATGCCATCCTCCTGTTTCCAGAGCCTATCTGCACCCAATCCCCCACTGCCCCTCCAATGCCAGTCCCCAATATTAGCCCCATCCCCATAACCCCCCAGTGCCAGCCCTGCCCCTGTAGCCCTCCTCCAAAGCCCCCTCCAGTGCCAGCTCCCCACATGGACATCCTAGTGCCCTCCAGTGTCAGCCCCCTGCCTCTTATAGCCCTCCCCCTCTGTAAGATAACCCATAATTCATCAGCCTGAGGGCCAGGCAGAAAGATCTGGGAGAGGGGAAGGAGGCTGCTTGCAGTGATGGACATGGGGACTTGGGCGGAAAGTGGCAGGTCCCAGTGTGTGGGGAGCAGTTGCATAAGGATTAATGGCTCAGCGTTTGCCCAGCTGTGGCCCCCCGTGGTGCGCTGCACGGGATAATCGCACCACCAACACTCTGGGCTTGGGTCAGACCCAGCGGCTCTTGGGGCAACCCTGCTGACCAGGGCAGGGCACAGACAGGGTGGCCAGTAGCCAGGAAGGCCCCTTTTACCGCTTCATGGTGGGTATGGTGGGGCGGGATCCGCACTTGGTACGTGCAAGGCCAGCAATGCATCTCCAGCCCTCTCCTCAGTGCTGAAGGTTCATCCTGTGGTACCGCTCCCTGCACATGGACCTCAGGCTGCCTGCTAGGGACCAGGGCACCCACCACATGGCCCAGCCCCAAAGCAGCTGAGCAGGCCTCAAATGCTTGGTGCAAACTGTGCAGGTGCGCACCTTAGAGGAAATACTGCTCCCCAGCAGAACCCAGCTGGGGGCGTGGCCCGGCAGTATGCCACGGCCCGGCAGGCAGCGGTTCATGGCCCCGTGCTGGTCCGTGCACTGTGGGAATCATTGCTGTAATTGATACTTCTACCTGATTAAATTCTCTTTCTATGAAGTCAGTTGAGGCCTGTGTGTTTGGTACTGAATGCTTCAGAAACCCATGTTGTGTGTGGTGTACATGATCATAGCTTATTAAAATACTGTTCTGAATCAAGACACTAATTGGCATGCATTCCATTTCTTTAATGCTATATGTTTTTTCCAATGAATCTCTAAAACAAATACCCCTTTGGTTTTTCTGTCTTTTGGAGATGAGGAGTGCAGATAATCTCTACCATTGTACTCTGAAGCAATGCATTTACATATGTAGCACTTCTTATTAATTTTCAGTTGAGCAATTCAAGCCTCTCATGACTGACATTTGTTTTATTGCTAGTTAAATAAAACTCTCTACCGTATTTCAAAGGCAGATTTTAGTCAGGTTTCTTTTGTCATGACAGATTTTTTTAATGTTTGAGACTGACAAGGATGAGTACTCAGACGTTTACACTGTAGTCAAGCTACTCATAATAAAAAGTTTGAAATAAAAACTCAGAGGCAATAACGTATAATTGTATCATGAGCCTGAATATATACCAATGGAACTCAAGGCCAGGCAAATATTTTTTCTGAATAATTTATTTAGATCAATGCAAAAACACCCGATTTGAAATGTTTAAACATGGGGAACACTTGATTGGCATTTTGACCTTTTAATATTGTAACAATACAGAAATCCACAGGAAAAAAATAATCAAGGAACAATTACATGAAATGAAAAAGTAGACTTGTAAGAGGATATATTTTTGTGGCTTCTGGCATTGCAGCCAGCTCCGTATTAAAGGGAAGCTTTAATTTCTTCACACATGATTCACAAACATTTTACCTTCATGTTGGGCTGTCAGCCTACTTGACCCATTTTCTTCATAAGGGGACACAAAATATTCATAGCCACTATCAGATGCTGAGCCCTCAAGTTAATTAACATCCCCATGGAAACCGATCGAGGTATTTTGACTTTAGTACATCTAAATTTCACCTGACGATTCATCTAGGTTTGGCCTGTGCTTTCCTCCACCCATTCCCTATCTGGCATGTATTAGGAGAGTCATTCCTCCTAGTTTCTTTCTATCCAGACTTATCTTAACACTGTCTCATGAAAGAGTAAAGAAAGAGGATATTCATTAAGCCCCTTTAAAATGGTCCACCAGTTTGAAACATTATCTTGATGCCAATAGAAATTAAATTAGGGAATTCCCGTTTGAAAGATTCCCCTAGCTCTGAGATTGTTTTAAGTGTGCCCACTAACTTCAGTCCATGTTTTGGAATTCCCAAACACGTTACTTCTCCATGTTGTGTTCCAGAGTGTGTGTGTGTGTGTGTGTGTGTGTGTGTGTGTGTGTGTGTGTCTCTCTCTCTCTCTCTCTCTCTCTCTCTAATATATTTTGGGCCTAATTATGCCCCTATCCATGAAGAGAGGAAAATCTCCATCTAGTGATCTCAAGCCTCTTCTACAGATTGGGGTAGCAGCAGCTGCCTTCATATTATCATTCCCTCTCCATTCCCAGAAGCCAAGATATCAGGATGCATGCAGGGAAATGGGCAAGGATTAGGTTTAGGCATGCTAGGAACAGAGTTGTAAGCAAGATCTATATGTGCAGGGGGTGGAGAAGGGGAAGTTGGTAGACCCTTGGAAAAGGCAACACAAGGGATGTACATCAGGTCCTTCTCATCCCAGCCTATAGAGAATCCAAGGGAAAGGTAATGGGACTCAAGGGTAGGCTGTTAAGCTTACCATTTGCCTCTCGTTTCATCACTCGGCTGGAATGAACAACAGGATGTCACTTCTGGAGAAACCCTAACATAACGGCAAGTTAGCGCCTCCTACTGAAGCAGCACAGATTATGGGCTTGATTCGGATCTCGTGCTGATGTAATGTCATAAATCACAATGAAGTTTACCTCTGACTGGGACCCAATCTCTAATGCAGATGACCAAACAACCAACAATAGTAATGGCTGATTTAAGTAGATGCAATTCCTTTAACAGCAGTGGGCTTAGCACGCTCCCTCCACAACATGCTGCCCTCCTGACAAACTGAAATAAAATGATGAATCCTTATGCCAGTGAGATCTAGCTGGAAAAGATTTGTGTGTGTCAGGAAAATCTCCTATCAAAAGGCTCCTGGCTGTGAAAGAGGAAGACAACATCCCTCTGATTAACACGCACAGAATATGACCAGTACCCACAGCAAAAACCATTCAGCTCCTGTGCATGTACATTGCAGTACAACGGGCCTGCTGCTCCTGCAGAGTCATATTTTCACTGAGGCACAGTGATACCCAGTCAGAAAGATCATGTTTTACACCTTCAGTGCACTGGTGCAAATGATAACATGTGGTGCAAAGCCCATGGAGAAGTCACACGCAGTATATTTAACATCAGACAAGGTATTTTAATGCATCTCACAGGGATATACCAGCACTAGGGTAAGGGGTTTTATCCACCATGGGTAACGCTCCCTCTAAGCTGTGCAGCAGGACTGCCCCACTGCTGCCTAATCAGCCCCTCCTAGTCAGGCAGCTCCGTGCGTAGAGCCCTGAGCCCAGGACTGGGTGGGACTGATTAGGCAGCTGTGGGGCAATCCTGCCGCACAGCTTAGAGGGAACCTTGACTGTGGATAACATTCACTTCTGTGCTGAAGACTCTCAACCAGGCATCCTACTCACCAGTGAAATCTCATGTAGCATCCTTCTGTCCTGCAGTGTACTACACTACTCATCTGACGCAGGGTTCTTTAGCAAAGATCCTTGATTTCCCTAAGAAATGGAAGAGCATTGTTGACCATACCTTAATTGTCACTTTCTAAACTAAAAGGTCATGCACCAAATGAAACATGAAGCATAGAGCTGTCCCCCTACCTCTCCCTGTGAAAATAAACTGGTACCTTTCTCATTAAGCAAAAGAGGTATTCATTTAAAACCTCAGAAACCACAAGAAGAGACACTTACAGCTGGCCTCTTTCCATGATTTCTCGTGGGATTTAAAGGCAGGTTGTGAAAGCCCACTGCTCTAATTAGCACCGCAAACCGCAGGTTTGCTTGGGGAAAAAAAATTAAAACGTCAGTCTTTCATTTGCCAATAAAAACTGTGTTCTCCAAATGAAGTAAGTCCATGGGACTAAGGATCAGTGGTCAAATATATTTCAAACGCTCCTGTTTGAAAGACAAAAAAAAGTGTCTTAAGTGCACGAAAGACCTGGTAAAGATTTAGATGGAATATTAAGGAAATTACATTCAGACACAAGGGAAGTGTTACCACTAACCTGAAACTCCAAGATAAATAACCACTGAGCACTAGGGGAAAGAATTTTTCTGAACACTCTCTAGTGCTATTGGGTTTATTTTAAATAAATGCTAGGGGCTGTGCCCCATGCTTGCTGTACTCACCAACCCCCCTCTCTCTGCTTTCGCAGCCAGAAAGTCTGTTAATCTTGCACTGATTATACAGAAAAGTGAACAAATGAAGCTGTATAGAAACCTCCCCCCATTAACATACTATATGTTACAGATGAATCTATAGATAGATCTCAGTTCTGCAGCTGGTTCTGGTTGAAGCACAATGAAGCAAGATGCTGAGACTCCACTTTCAAGTAGGCTGATGTCATCATTCTGTTACACGGCAGGAAAAAATTTTTATAGACCGAGAGAGATGTGCAAGAGCTTGGGAAAGCTCGACTAAAATCCATGATACCACAAAAAAAGGGATTTAATGTACTCATTTTCTCTTGAGTACACAAGTCAATATTATTCATTTAAAGATCAGGTGACTTGGGGACCTGTAAGAGCATTTATATTTAAAACAGATAAGAATGTATCATGCACTTCTTAACCTGACACCATCAATTTTTTTGGGGGGGGGTCCTATTTTTGCTCCTACTCTGGTTACAAAGAGCTTCTAAGATCACTATAGCTGAAAGATTGGAGGGAGATTTTTTTTTTAATTAGGCAGGAGATCCTGTTTTACTTTATAAATTTTGTAGCAGCTTATGTATAGTCAGTTTCACTGCACAGCAGATAACTAAGAACATAAGAATGGCCATATTGGGTCAGACCAAAGGTCCATCTAGCCCAGTATCCTGTCTGCCGACAGTGGCCAATACCATACGCTCCAGAGGGAATGAACAGAACAGGTTATCCTCAAGTGATCCTTCCCCTGTCACCCATTTCCAGCCTCTCACAAACAGAGGCTAGGGACACCATTCCTGCCCATTCTGACTAATACGTATTGATTGACCTAACTTCCATGAATGTATCTAGTTCTTTTTTTAACCCTGTTGAAGTCCTGGTCTTCACAATATTCTCTGACAAGGAGTTCTACCGGTTGACTGTGCGCTGCATGAAGGAAAAACTTCCTTTTGCTTGTTTTAAATCTATGTATTAATTTCATCTGGTGACCCCTGGTTCTTATGTTATGGGAACAAGTTAATAACTTTTCGTTATTCGCATTCTCCAACTGTACTTCCTGGATTAGGTGCTTGGCCCTCTTGTGCAGCACAAAAAAGCCATCAAGCAGCCTGAACTGCCTCTTGTGCTGGGAATCCAGGGGTGTCTCACTTCTACCTATTCTCCTCCCCCGTCCCCCCAAATCCATTGCAAAGGGGGCAGCTGGGGAAAAACTGCTCCCGGCCCCTCCACCCGCCGTTACCTCTCACTACCATAAAGGCTTCTTCGGAGGACCCACAGATAGGCCATCTTTCCTGATTGGCTCAGGATTAAGACAGTCATATAGAATGCAGAGTGCATAAAAGGTAGCTTAAAGACACATTTGCACACACCCGCCCCTTGCAAGTGTATAAGTCTATGCACAATGGTCTGTGAGGAACTGCTCTCTATTCGTAGCATTCCACAATGGGGCAAGGGGTCTTCCCCTGAACTATCAAGTATCCCCCCATAAAGCATATTAATAGACATGATCGGCCAAAGATTCTAGCCAGTGTAACAAGTGTGATGTTCCTATGTATGCTTGCTAGTGGAAAGTGTGTGCGTGCATGTGCGCACGTTTTCGGACAGGAGTTTGTGCTAGGAACACAGTTAAAAACGATAGGTATTGCTAAGAGCCAAAGACAACACATTTAGATATGAGTCTGAACATGAGAGACGCTTAAGGATGTTTTAATGTGTTGACTTTTAAAAAAAATTCAAAACAGAGATACGCTTTTGCTGTTTTGCCATTTCCCATGTTCAAACCTGGATTTGAATCCAAACACCCATGGAATCTGGGCTTAGTCCTATTTCTCAGGGGGATTTGGTTTCCAACTGCGAAACTAACGAATGTAAAGAGAAGTGTTTGCAACTGTATGGCAAATGTGGCATGAAGAATGACTACAAAGAGTAAAACCTCATACAGTAAAACCTGTGTTATCCGGCACGCTCGGGGATTAGGGTGTTCTGGTTATCTACAAATTCTGGTTATTTGAGGGTCCCATCAACCTAGGAAAAACCAATGGACAATAATAGTAAAACTCAAGTTTATAATATTGGTAGTTTTGTAGTGTGAGGCAGTTGGTCTCATTTCTATTTTAAGATAGAGATGATCAGTACTACTTAAATAAAAAATTGTTAAGCGAAGCCAATCATGGTAAGCCAAGCCAGACCTGTGCGCCTGAAGATGTGACAGTATTGTGGCTGGGGGGCACTGCCGGTTAACAAAGTTTTCAGGTTAACAGAGTGCCGGATCACAAAGGTTTCACTGTACTCCAATAAGTTTTACAAGTATGTAATGGCAAAGACTAGTGAAAGAAGTGTTCACTCACATGTTCAAATCTGTATAGTGAGACTCTGTACTGAGTTCTGATGGCATATTACATTGTACAGAAAATACTGTGACTAGTTCATATCACAAAGATGCACTAATCCAACTGGTGCAGTTACTGGTGCAGCAACAGGTGACAGTGGCCTTAATGAAAATGAAATTACAAGTATATTTTACAGTCAAGTTAAGTACTATTGAAACTGTAACTGGAGAGGCTCCAATTAAAATGAAAAAATTGCACTAAGATGTGCCTGGTCTCTGATCTTTTCCATGAAAAGGCAACAGCCTATGATAGGAATCCTGAAAGCCAACATTTTAATGGCTGTTGTACTGTTTGTAGTCTCCTTAAATTTTACACTTCAGCTTTCACTTTTGAAAATTAAGGAGTACATGGTGTTCTCCAGAATGATGGAGTGGCATATGGAGACTTTCACCTCAAGTATATGGATTTAATCCAGGTCAACTGCAACCATCTAATGGCTCCTGAGAATCCAAGGAGAACTCTCAGCTCTAGAGTTGCCTTCTCTCCGGATTAAACTTGAGGCACTTTGATGGGTATGAAGAAACTTGCTATACCATTGTCTCTGCCATACTCATCTTGTAGTTAGCAGCCAGTATGGCATTGGCCATCAATACACAGATGTACATATTCTGAAAAAATCAAATAAAAGAAAGGTGGGTGAGGTAATATCTGTCATTGGACCAAGTTCTGCTGGTGAGACAAGCTTGTCACTACCTTGCCTCCCTATATCCTGGGAGCAGACACAGCTATAGAAACACTGCATACAAATATAGAAAAAGTTAGCTTGCTTTCAATTCCTTTGTTAACAACAAGACGACAGCTTGGGACCAAGTGATGTACTTCACTAAATCAAATGATCTAAGGACCATCATCTCAAAAATCATATGGCAGTATAAGAGATTCAATACAGGCATCTACAAATAAGTGGTCAAAGAAAGCTCGTCAAAGATGACAGTATTACAGTAAAGGCAGTGAGGAGGCACCTTATAGACTAACCAAAGTGTTGGAGCATAAGCTTTCGTGGGCAAAGACCCACTTCGTCAAATGCAATTTTATAGTATTAAACATTCAGCTGAGTTAGTGTCATGCCCCTCTGAAAGCAAGATAGAATCAGGAGGGGAAATGTAGAGATACACTGTCTTCTATACTCTTCCCACAACAAAGAAATATGCCAGCTTCTGAAAGTCTATCAAAATACATAAAGAATCATGTCAACGTGACCTATATCATAAGACTACAAACCATGTCCTACCTACCTTTGTCAAGATGCCTACAAGCCTACCTGTGTCAAGATGCCTACAAACTACTTGACAATGAGGAGGCAGCAGGTACACTGTGCCCACTCCTTATTACACTAAACATAACAGTCTCGTTACTACCTTTTGCTGTCCCTGTCTGCTTGCTGTATCCATCTCTCATCTCTTGTCTTTTTATTGTAAGCTCTTTGGAGCAGACATAACTTTCTGTTATATGTGCATTCAGATCCTGATCCAGAGTCTGCTAAAGTTAATGAAAGACTTTCCACTGATGTCAATGGCCTTTGGATCAGACTCTATGCACAAGATAAGAGGACCGTGAGAATACCACGAGAATAACATAACATGAAAATAGTCTCTTCAAATTAAGGTACTTCTCAAAACAGAAAACATTTGAACTCAAAAACTAGAGGTTTACTGACAATGCAAATATTATTTACTCAGGGCATGAAATATCTGATTTTGAAAACCAGCCTCACATTTAATGCCCACAATCTTGTGGATGCAGTTACGTGTAGGCACAAATGATGGCAGGAATCAGTCAAACTGATAGAAGCAGGGACATTTAATCAACTATTTGTGGGTGCACCAAAGAGTTGGGTTTTAAAATCAGGTTCTAAATGCTACAAAAATTGCATGAGTGGACCAACCTACTTGGTAACCTTTAATGTGATATGAAGTAGTAAGTACTTATAAGAAGTTTTAGAGATTTCTAGACAAGTACTTAAACAAAAAATGCCTTCCACAAGGACAACAGCATCGCCACATCTTATTACCAGAAGGAACAAAGGAAACTAAATCAGAAAAACAACAGTGATGTCCAATCACCTTCTGTCCCAGCTGATTAGTCCACGGTTCTCTAGGTAAAGATATAAATCAGAAACCAAGCTGCTAACTATTCATAGTTGAGTCCATCTTTAATATAAAAGTAGTAATGAAACACTATTAAGATCATATCTAATTTATATATTAGTGATCTACTGTCCCACTCCTCCTTCCAGATTAAATTCTCTATGATGTTCACTTCTCCTCCTCTAAGAAATACAGATATTACTGGCTAACTGGGAAAGAAAAATCAACATTTCTGTGCCATTATTTCCACAGGAGGAAATAATATGGTAAAACTTAGAGGAATTTATTTTAAAAACGAAACCATTTCATTCTCTCCTTTACTCTTCTTCATATTTTGTTCTTTCTTCATTTTATTGAATTGGATCTTAACGCTGATGAATAAACAAATGCATACCATCTTTTTCAAAAGCAGCGAGGAGTCCTGTGGCATCTTATAGACTAACCGAAGAGTTGGAACATAAGCTTTCGTGAGCAAAGACCCACTTCGTCAGATGCATGTGGGTCTTGGAGCATAAGCTTTCGTGGGCAAAGACCCACATGCATCTGACGAAGTGGGTCTTTGCCCACGAAAGCTTATGCTCCAACACTTCGGTTAGTCTATAAGGTGCCACAGGACTCCTCGCTACTTTTGCAGACTCCGACTAACACGGCTACCCCTCTGATACTTGACATCTTTTTCAAGTGACCAATTCTGGTGATGATATAGTCCTTATTTTTTAATACAAAAATGCCTGATCTATCGCCAACAGAAATCAACAGAAATCTGTCAGCTGAGTTGGATCAGACTTTTATTATACTAATATGCCCAGCTACAACGAATTTGTTGATAAATGGAAATATGGACTCATAGCAGGTCTAGCTCTAGTGATTTGTGAGGTTTGTTCAGTCTAATGCACTTACTGATAAGATTTAGTTGATGAGATCTGATTATACACAGCAACTCGTGGAAAGCTAGAAATGGCAACTTTTTTTTTTTCAAGCTAGTGCATATCAGAATACCAGGTACTCCTGTTCGCTAAATTGATTTGACTTACTTCTTTATATTCCATGCAACAGGAATGGTTTCTTGGTTAGTTTTTAATTTATAATTTGCATGAATGGTTTTAGTTAGAGCTGCAAGTATCTTTACAAAATTAATTGTGATTCATCACACTGTTAAACAATACCATATTTTAAATATTTTAGATGTTTTCTACATTTTCAAATAGACTGATTACTATTATAACAGAGTACAAATTGTAAAATGCTCATTTTATTTTTATTATAAATATTAGCACTTGAAAAATAGTGCTTTTCAATTCACCCAACATAAATATGGTAATGCAGTCTCTTTATTGTGAATGTTGAATTTACAAACATAGACTTGTGTACAAAAAAACTGCATTCAAAAATAAAACAAAGTCCAGTCAGTTCTATTTCTCATCCACTCAGACAAACAAGTTTGTTTATATTTGTAGGAGACAGTAAACAAGAAGCAGGCAGCACTACGTCATCTGAAAGTGAAAACAGGTGTTTGCATGGCATTGACAAGCCACCATCGGAAAATATTCATATTAGGGATGTAAAATCCCATTTAATTGGTTAACAGGTTAAACACAATTTATCCATTAACCGATTAAAGGGGTTTCAGGGGGTAGCCGAGTTAGTCTGTTACAGAAAAAAAACAGCAAGCAAATGGTCTGGTAGCACTTTATAGACTAACAAAACATGTAGATGGTATCATGAGCTTTCGTGGGCACAGCCCACTTCTTCAGATGACCGCAGTTATGATAAGGAAACTCGAAATAAATGGGAGAAGGGAAGTGGGGGGAGAAAGAAAGATGTTCTGTCACCCAGCCCCTGCTTCAGCTCGGCTGGAGTAGCCTCTTCCTGAAATGAACCAGGCTGGAGTGCCCCTGTCCACGGTGGACCCCTTGGGACTGGAGAAGTCCTTTGCCCACTGCAGGCAGGAAGCTGCTCCAGCCCCCACCGGTTGACCAGAACAAGTAAGCCTGTTAACCTTTCATGTCCCTAATTCACATATCAGAAGCACTGCTGATTTGTATGTTCCTTCGTGCTTCAGGCACCATTCCAGAGGGCATGCTTCCATCCTGCTAATGGGTCCTGCTCAATAACGATCCAAAGCAGGGCAGATCAATGCATGTTTACTTTTGTCATCTGAGTCAGATGCCACCAGCAGAAGGTTGATTTTCTTTCATGGTGGTTCAGAACCTGTAGTTTCCACATCAGAGTGTTGCTCTTTTAAGTCTTATGAAAGCACATTCCAAACCTTGTCCTTCAGATTTTAGAAGATTCTTAAACCTGCTGTCACATGGTCATCTTTAAAAATCTCACACTGGTACCTTCTACGCATTCTATCGAATCTGCACTGCAATTGTTCTTAAAATGAGCATGTGCTGGATCATCATCTGAGACTGCCATAACATGAAATATGTTGCAGAATGTGGGTAAAACACCAAACAGGAGTGTGACGGGGTGAAGGAACCCCACACGGACCCACACAGGACCCCGGAGGTCAGCATCGGCCGGCCAGCTCTTCCCACGGAGATGGAAGAGGCGGTGGCGGCTGAAACATGGCGGGAGGATGAAAGTGGCCCCGATGCCAGTGCCAGTGTAGCGGGTGCTGGGGGGAATGCCAAGACTGGGGCGCGAGAAGCTGGCACCATGGATGCCAGCACATGCGCTCCGGGAGGTAACCCAGGAGACGCTGGCGCATGTGCAGTAGAGTCAAGGTCAGGCGGGGCAGTCTGGAGGACGCCAGCACAGGCTCACAGAGGCTGGCAAGGGAGAAGACGGGTGGCCTACAAAAGGGGGATGGCCACCGCGGAGAGAGGGAGGGAGGAGGAGAGACAGGTGAGGGGTGATGGTGTCAAGCGAAGGAGGCTTGAGGAGAGACTCGGGAGAGCGGGGGTGAGGAAGTAGCCCAAGGCGGGCGGCTGGAGTCTCGCTTGTGGGCTGATGAGTTCTGGGGGTTAGCCCCGTCAGCTAGGTGGGGGGTGGACAAAGAGAACACCCCCACCTTAGGGCCCTGGGCTGGGTCCTGGAGTGAGGGCGGGCTCAGGCCCCCTTCACACCCCGCTCAGGGTTATATCCTGCCAGGAATCCACGTTGGTCACCTGGTGGGCCAGGTTTTGGGGTACATGGGAAGGAAAGAGGAAGGGGTCAGGACCCTTTAGGAAGGTCACCCCTTCACCAGGAGACATATAATTCTCCCCCAAAGAGTTGAGTCACAAATTAACACATTAGTTTTATTAACGAGCATCATCAGCATGGAAGCATCTCTCATGAAATGGTGGCTGAAGCACCAAGGGTCATGAGAATATTTAGTGTATCTGGCATGGAAATAACTTGCAGTGCCTACTACAAAAGTGCCATGAAAGTGCCTCTTCTCACTTTCAAGGCACACTGTAAATAAGAAGTGGGAAGCATAATCTCTCGCAAATGCGCAATTTAATCACATTTTTTTTCTCTTCAAGATTGGCTTAACAAGAAGTAGGACCGAATGGATTTGTACGCTCTCAAGTTTTGCATTGATTGTGTTGTGTTCATTTGTATAACATTCTATATTTGCAACTTGTACTTTCACCATAAACAGATTATACTACCGTACTTGTATGAGGTAAATTGAAAAATACTATTTCTTCATCATTTTTACAATTCAAATGTCTGTAATAAAAATAATATAAAGTGAGCACTATACACTTTGTATTTTGTGTTGTAGTTAAAAGTAAAAGACTCAATTTTCAATTGGTTTGCTATTGTTTAGCAGTGAGATTAAAATGGCCATTGCAATTAATTTTAATTGTGATTCTTGTGATTAGTTCAGAAATAGTTAGCTGCGATTGACAGCTCTAGTTTTAGTAAAAAGCTTCCTTGACAAATGTGACCAAAATCTCAACAGGGCTTCAAAAGAGTGCAAACATGTTACTTACAAAGATTAATTATCTATACCTATGTATTTAAATTATCCTAAATGCCAACCATGTTCACTGCTAAATGAGAGAGAGAAAAAAGAGTAATCATGTAATATGTCCCTTAGGGAAAACATAACCATTAATATTTGTTAGTATGTTTTCTCCATTGATATAAGTAAATTTACAAGATTGTAAACAGATTAGAGATCAGGAGAGGAACAACAAGAATTGTAAACTGTGCAGAAATAATGGTAACATCTTTTTCTTTAATCAATAAGCTCATGCTCTTAATTGTAAGAGAGAAATTAAAGATAGTTTCATCATTTAGAATCTTCACTATTTCTTTTTATATACCAAAATAGAAAAGTGATTACTGAAAAAAAAATCTGCTAAGGTATTATGCCAAAATAGAGAGAAATTACCACTGCTAAACAATCCAGCTACATCTACACTATGTGCTTCTTGTGCAAGAAGCCTTTTGCGAAAGAGTTTTTGCACAAAAACTTCTTGCACAAGAGCATGTCCACACCTCAAAGCACATCACAAAAGTGATGTGCTTTTGCACAAGAGAGTATCCACACTGCATGGATGCTCTTGAGCAAGGAAACTCTGATGGCCATTCACAGAATGGCCATCAGAGCACCTGTGCTTTTTCCCATAATGGTTTCTTGTGCAAGAAACCCCTCTGGAGCGCCCATACTTGCCTTTTTGCGCAGGAAATCTTGCGCAAAAGGGAGTTATGCCTCATAAAAGGAGGTTTACCTACAGCATAAAAAGCCCTCTGTTTTGCCGTTTTACTCTTCATTTCCTTGTGCAAATGCGCATTTGAGGTGTGGATGCTCCACAGATTTTGCACAAAAACAGCTGTTTTTGCTCAAAAACCTTGCAGTGTAGACATACCATCTCTGTATAGTTATTTTCCCCTCTATAATTTATCTACCATATTTATCATTAAAAGAAATATGAACATTTCTTACCCAAACATATTTTATAATCAAGCTAGATATCTGTATTAAGAAGATTGCTTTATTGGTCATCTTCAAAAGATATATGAATAATTTCCTCCTATCAACAATTTACACTTTTAAGGAATTAGGTTTCTAAAATTAATTAATGTATTCAGTGGTCTCACTATCCATTTGATGCAAGCTATGTTTTCAGACTATAAACAAATACATCTGGTCACATGGCCCTTTTCCCACATAGGCAACTCCCAGTCAAATTATCCTGAATGTATTCCTAGGCTTATATGTCCAGAAAGAGCTATGAAACAGACCTAAAATGTTTGCACTGTCCAAAAATGTTAATTTTTCAAAGTTACCTTCCTATGGAGACACTAAAACAAGCAGGCGGCTAGCTTTGACCACTTTGTCTTTATCCCATATACCTTTACTGCTGTCACAGGTGAAGAGCAAAATCAAAATTGCAAAGGCTTAAGCAACACCAGGAAAAGTAGATTAAAGGGAAGTTGATCACAGCCATACAACAAGAACAAAAAAAGCAATGGGATACAATTACCAAATACACATAACAGGTTAAATGAAAGCCAATAAGACACTGCAGATTGGCATGTATGAGGCCCTACTATAGGGAAAAGGTTGTTAAAGAGGATTGTTTTGCTTGTCAATGTAAGTTTGTCAGTAAATCATGTTTAAACTATAAGTGTGACAACTCAACACAGGGAATGAGTTCAGAATACTGTCCTCTGATACTTACTAGCCCAGTCGAGATAGAATGGCAATACCAAACAAATTTCAGGTCCATCAGCTTCTCAGAACTCAGTTATCTGTACTAACACAGAAAGTACGGCATATTGTCTATATGCTGAATTGTGTAAAGAGATTCTTTTTTCATCTTGTGGCCTATTTTGCAGAAGCAGTAGTCTCATGAGCCATCTTGTATCATGCAGGATGAATGCAAGGTTCAGAGAAAATACCCACATATGCGTACAGAGAAGATTACATTTACATGCCATAAGCAAAGTCAAATATTAATCCTAGATAGCTGTAGTTCTTGGATAGTGAATGGAAATCATGCTATTAAGGGATTTGATGAAATTTGGTAGCATAAAACATCCCTTCCCCAGTGGCCATGAATCTGGTGACTATACAAATGGCTCCATTAGGGTTTCTCGGTGTGAAGTTTCTGCCGTACTTGCAGTCAGATATAAGCATAATCCTGCAGCAAAAAGTGCTTATATTTATTTACCTGATGACCATGGTTCACTTCCATTTACAGTGAAGAGTGTAGAGCTCTTGATTTTTCACATCACAGTACCTCTAACAGCAGGGTTCTCACAAGCCATCTTTTTTTTCCTGCCACTGGCGAAGGACATTTGCTTTATCACACAGCGAAAGTGGTTTAAAAAAAGCTACTTCGCAAGCTCACTTCTAGCCAGAGATTTAATGTTTCACTCCACACAGCAGGTGGTGTTATTCAATTTCATTTTCTTTTCATGAGTGATATTGGTGAGGTCTTGAAATACGTAGGCCTGGGCAGCAATAAATTCCATAATTAAAAAGTAAGTATTGACAGATTTTTGTATAGATATTTTCTATTTCCGATAATCACTAGTATTTTCCACAGTGAAATTTATTTCATTCACAATTATTTTTACCCTCCTATTTTTCCTACTGTCTTGTGATTTCATTATCAGCTATATTTAAAAACTAAATGTCTTCAACATGTTTTTTATTGCTAGGTTTAATATAGCTTAATGTTAAACCCAGTTGGACCCAGTCAATGCATTGCACGAGGAAAACAACTGGAGATCAAACTAACAGCATGAACATTTCATCTCATTGCTAGCTGATAGATATTGCTTTATGTTGAGACAGCCTGCTGCCAAGCCAGTCCCTTGATCTGTCAGAGCTGGTGCAGTTGAAACAAGGAAGAGATAATATGAATTAGGCAAGAGAAAATTATCTGTATGCTTTGGGCCAGAGAAGTAACAGAAGGAAGCAGCAACTTTCTCTTGTCATTTTAAGCACAATGGCCAACCCTTAGAACCCCATTCTCTAAGAAACACAGATCTACAAACCCATCATACTGCTGCAGTTCCATGTAAAGTCCATGTAGTTGGGAGAAACTAGATTAAATCAGTTGGTTCATTTTACTTCCATAGACGTTTCAATTTTTTTAAACACACATCCGCATCCTGCTGTCTAAAGGTGTAACTTAAGTATTTAATGCAAAGTTTCTTTGGTAATCTCCAGACAACTAGGGGTACGTCTAGACAGCGGCACTATTTTGGGATACTATTGGTATCCTGAAATAGCATTTTCCGCATCTTGACAATGCGCCTGTTATTTTGAAAGCTATTTCAAAATAACAGGCACGCTATTCCAACATCCCTGTAAACTCATTCCACGAGGATTAAAGGATGTTTTGGAATAGCGGTTTATTTTGATATTTGACACGATGTAGACAGCACCACATTTCAAAATTAACTCGAAAGAAGTTACCCAATTTGCGTAACTCAAATTGCGTAGCTTATTTTGAGCTAAGGATGCAGTGTACACATACCCCTAATGAGTTCACCTTTCCTCAGATATGGCGAACTCTAATTCTGAAAGATTATTGCTAATTAAAGGAAAAGCCCCATTTGTTTTTTTTCTAAGGTGAAACATCAATAGGTTTAACTTCCAAATGGATTTTGTACTTTACTGTAGTAATATATTTTCGTTTAAAAAAGTATAAAGAGAGAGGATTTGTTCAGTGAGCATGGCTTTTCAACGTGCTAACAAAAGAATCCTCTCCTTCCAAGCTGGGTATTTGTGGACTTCCACAAGACACTGTTAAGAAACAGAAAGGCTAAACAAACAAACAAACAAAATCTGTAAGTGCTCACTTCAGAGCCTGTGTCCGGCTCATGATCTCTAAATGTATTTTCAGTTTGAATTCTTGCTTTGTAATTTTTTTTAATATTAGCATTTACAGGCTTTTGCAGAGACTGAAGCAAAGTTAACAGGTGTAGTCTTGGATAACCAGAACAGTATATTGCATGAAGCAGCAAAAAGGGGAAAGTGCCCCTGATCCTTCAGAGAAGTTGACGTGATTAGCTTCACACACTGAAACTCTATTGATGTCACTGCTCACAGACACGACTCATAGCGTGACCAATTCATAAAACTGCAGGACTGGAGCCAACCTGCATGGTTTTAGTTGCCTAACAATAAATGTGTACATAAAATTATCTATTTAGTGTTCTCATGTCACTGTATTTAAATCCAACATTTCAGAAACTTTTAGTTAAGATTGCTCAGTAAATATGTAAACAATTTGCAGTAGAAAGACAGGAAACAGATTTGAAAAATAACAGAGGGCTAAAAAATTTGGAAGTGTTCGGGTATGTCTGTCTAGACTGCACAGCAGAGATTCCCAGGGGCATCAACAGCCTCCACAGGCCCCAGGGCAAGGTGTTTGGGGACCAGCTCTGCACCTTCAGGAGGAAAGGGTGGGGCTGGGACAGCCAGCCCTGAGCACCACCTGGAGCGTACAATGCCAGCCCCCGGGAAGCCCTTAGTACCACCCCTGCCAGGAGCATATAATGGCCAGGAGCTGTGGGCCCCCATGAATCACCACTGTAGGGTTGCCAGATGTCTAGTATTCACCTGAAAAGTCTGCTATTTTCGCCTCCTGTCCGGAAAAAAAAATTCAGAGAATACCGGCACCTACAATGTCCAGTATTTTCTAATTTTTTCTCCAGCCAGGAGGCGAAAATGCCGGGCACCTAGCAACCCTACAAACACTCAGTGCCCAGTCCTCCCCCCCTTCCCGAGCCCACCTTTGGCTCCCCACACTCCCAGCCCCCCAACCCCAGCCCCCATGCTTACCTGGTTCCGCAAGGCTGCCAGCACAAAATGGCTGCTGACCAATGGGAAGCAATGCTTCCCCTGGGACTTAGTGCTCAACCTCTCCCTGTTCCTATCCCTGCACTCACTCTTAAAGGGAACATGCTGTTTTAATGCTGTTTTATTTTACTTTTTTTTTTTTGCGCTCAACTTTGGTCCCCCCCCCCCTTTTTTTCCTTCAACATAATTTTTTCCCGGTGTTTTTTTTTTGGGGGGGGGGGGTGTTTGGTATTTTTGTTTCAACCATCTGGCAACCCTAATCACCAGGCAACTGCCCCCTTTGTCTCTCTCCACCCTCCCCGTCCCCCCATCTGCGGGCCTGTAGATTCCTATCAACTTACTATAAAAATGGCTGGAAAACAAAATATCTGAAAGTCTAGAAACTTTTACACCAACAACATTAACCATATTTCCAAGTTGGAGCATTTTGGGGACAGATCCTCAGGCAACATAAAGTGGGTAAATTAAGCCAACATGGCCGCATCATTTATTCCACTTTGGTGCCTGGCCTAATGGTTTTATTTTTAACTCCACTGCTAATGGAGTTTTTCCACCAATCGATACGCAGAAAACCTCTGGGGTAGATGTTCAAAATATTGGTTTATCTAGACAATGGTAGCTGTAGGAGGGTCACTTCTCTGCATGTCCCAGAATGCTTCATTTTTTGGAATTTTATGGACACATGCTGGTGAAATGAAAGTTAGGCCACAAAGGAAAGACCGTACGGTGGCGATACTTCTTGATTCTAAGAACATGTAGGTGCACACAAAGAAAGTGCAGATCTTCTGAGAAGCAGCAATGTTGTGCAGGGCCGCTTTGGGTACATCTGCACTACAAAGCAAAGCTAGTGGTTGTTTAAGTGCAGGGTAGATTTTCACACTGGGGCTGCAGCCTTTGATCTAGGTCCCTTTTACTTCACCGTGTCCTAGAGATCAGGTTCCAGTCTAAACCCAGAAATCTACACTGCAGTTCCACAGTCGCTTAGTTCAAGCCACATGAGTGCAGTCAGTCAGCAGTGATTGGCTGCCTGTAGTGTAGACCCACCGCACAGGGAGCTCTGAGAGAGATGGCAGCTTTCAGAGAGGCTCAGATCTAACCTGATCTCAGAGGGTACGTCTGCACTACACGCTTATTTTGAAATA
>JANRFK010001158.1:8083655-8106760 GCA_030068395.1 Apalone spinifera | reverse complement strand
GCAGAAGCCAGTCATTCAAGTACCCCGGTCCCAAATTGTTTAGGGCTTTATAGGTCATAATCAAGACCTTGAATAATGCCCAGAAACACACCGGAAGTCAGTGCAGCTGCTGGAGCACTGGCAGGATGTGCACCATATAGCGAGTGTTATTAGAACTCGAGTAACCACAATCTGGACCAGTTGAAGTTTCCAAAGACTCTTCAAAGGCAGCCCCATGTAGAGCACTTTCCAGCAGTCCAGTCAGGATGTGACAAGAGCATGAACCACCATGGTCAGGTCATTCTTATTCAGGAAGGGTCACAGCTGGTGGATCAGCCGAAGCTTCCCAAAAGCACTCCTGGCCACTGAAGAAATCTAGTTCTTGATGCTAGAAAAGGGTCCAGGAGGACTCCCAAGCTGCGTACCTGTTCTTTCAGGGGAGTGCAACCCCATGCAGAACAGATAATACACCACTTTCCTGAACAGATAGCTTCCTGATCCACAGGATCTTGTGTTATCTTATTCAACCACATCCAGTCCATCGCCGCCTCAAGACTCCAGTTCAGATTAGTTGCCGCCACACCTGATCCTATGTCACAGAGAAATAGAGTTGGGTGTCATCTTCATATTGATAGCACCGTCTTCCAAATCTCCTTACGACCTCTCCCAGTGGTTTCATGGAGATGTTAAACAGCATAGAGGAGAAGATGGAACCTTGCACAACCCCATAGCACAGTCACCACGGGGTCGAGCAGCAACCCCCCAGTTCCATCTTCTGAAAGCATCCTGAGAAATAAGACTGGAACTACCACAAAACAGTTTAAACCTGACTCCATGGACCCTGATCAGTAAATAAATATTGAAGTGTGGAGACCCACTAGAAAGTGGAGGCTCCCTAGAGATGGAATGTGAGACTGCACCTGCTAGCCATATACTGAAGGAGCCAGCTCAGTATTTTTCCTCTAATTACTCCAAGAACTTATTGAAATCAATGGGCATTTTGTTATTGCCATTCAAAATAATTTCATCCTACATGTTCAGATTCAAAGTGGATAAATACTGGATGAGAGCACCATTCAGTCATAATTCCAAAATCACAACCTGCCCACCCAGCTTTTCAAGACTCAACCCAGTCCAACATTTCAAAGCTTTTTTTTCTCTTCAGTTTCAAATGGCAACATATTTTTATTTAACGGGAATGGAAATCTAAGACATCAGTGGGGTAGCAATGTACACAATGCCTGATTCAGAAGCAAAAAGTTCAAGCATGGACTCGAAACCTGTGCTTTGAAGCTACCAGCAAATGAAAATAAAGTGATCTCATTTCACGTTAGTCACCTATAACTTTGATGGGCCATCTGGTGCATTAGCTAAAGCTACAGTGGTCATATTTTGATCATCAACATCGAGTAGCAACACAGGTCAAAACTAATGTAGTTTAATATTCTGTGTTCTTTGTGGTACGAGAAGTCTCTTAAAGTTATCCTCTCTCAAAACTAGAATTTATTGTTTTGTTTTTAAACAAGACCAATGATTGTGACAAAGTATCAGAGGGATAGCCATACTAGTCCGCAACTTTAAAAACAAGTAGTCCCTAGAGACTAACAAATATATATATATATATATATATATATATATATATATATATATATATATATAGTATCATGAGCTTTCACGGGCAAAACCCACTTCTTCATATGAGCTTAAGCCTTTTTTCTCCACTCAAGCTCAGCTGAAGAAGTAGGTTTATGCCCATGATACTACAGATATTTTTGTTAGATTTTAAGGTGCCACAGGACTACTCGTTGTCACAAAGTATCTCTCCCTACTTAACAAAAAACATATGGAATTGACACAAAGTAGAGCCATTGTCATGACAGAGACTCTGAAAGGAGGACTGAGAAAATGATGTGACATTTCTGCTGACAAAAAAAAATTCCATTGCGGAGATAAAATTGAATTAATACAAGGCATTTATTGCATGGTTATGTAAATGTATCATCCAATCCAATGGCATTTCATATGTTTCAGCTGCACTCACATTTGAGTGATGGGTAGAATTTACATGAACTCAAGTGGGAAAATGTTTCAGGTCAAACCTTAAATAAGTTCAGTGAAATATAGAAAGGCCAGAAACACATTTAAAGTGAGAAAAAAATCATCAGATCAGTGAGTGATTGTTTCACTTATCACGCTCAATTAAAAATGAACCTACTATAACTCTAAAATACATATAAAGGATGGCTTCATTACCTTATTAATGTATTAATTGTGATAGCTATGAGAGGCCAACCAAGCCTAAAATCCATTGACCTAGATCCAAAGAATTTACAATGTAAAAGACAAAGACATAACCAGTTAATAAGACTAACAAGTGGTCTGGAGTAAGAGGCAGGGGAGACCGAGTAGAAAGACGAGATGCACAAAATTCTTAACCAGTCAGAACAATTCCTGTGTTCAAAATGCTTTACAAATATGAACACTCCCACAGTCCTCATGAGGCAGGGATAATTATCCTCATTGGACAGATAGGTCATCTAAGGAATCGAAGCCAAGAGAGTTATTCTTAATGTACAGGGTGCGAGGAAGAACAAAATAGGCCCAAGGAAATTATATGGACATTTTAAACAGTGAAAACGACAATGAGACTATCACTTCTTTTCTACTTTTCCACCACTTGACAGTGTCAAGAGTTCTACATTTTGTTAATGTCCATCCTGAGCTAGATTTGAGCCAGTGATCCAATAGGAAAAGTCCATAAAGCCATTTTTATTTATTCCAAATTATTTTCTCTCCAGCCTTATAGTTACATTCTTTTCAAAGAGAAAGGAAAAAACTAACTGGGGACATAAGAAAGATCAACTTACCCAAATGAAGTTAATCAGAAACTAAAGATTCAGAAAATAGGAACTCTACGAATAGAATTTGCCCTGTCATGAAATTACTGCTATGTAAGGCTACGTCTACACTGTGAAGCTATTTCAAGATACTGGAAGTATCCCAAAATAGCTATTCTGTGTCTTTTGAGCAAGCCCATTATTTTGAAATATAATGGGCTTGCCATTCTGATGTCCCTGAAAACCTTGTTCCATGAGGATTAAGGGACATTTTGAAATAGAGCTGTAGCACTGGAATAGAATTTTGTAACTAATAAGTCAGTTGTAATAAATGTACATTATAGCAAAAGGATTGGATTAAACTTAAATATAAGATGTAGGCCTCACACAGGGCCGGGCAGCTTTGTTAACTTAGCTCCAGCTCTGTTTGATGTTAGCATGGTCAAGTGAAGGGATGGAATAATGTAATACATAGTAATGTTAGTGTTAGATAAGGCCTTGTAGTAGATAGAAAGAAGTTGAATGTTGAAAGATTTTGTAACTTTGTTAAAGTGACTAGAAGTACCCTTTGTTCCATGCTGCAATTCTGTAAATGTATTGTTCGTGTGAATGTGAGAGAGAATGTTTTAAGAGAGATAAGTGTGAAGGCCACTGCATGCTCAAATGGTCAGAGGAAGGGCCAGAGACTCTGAAGCACCAAATAATAATCAAAGCACACTGAAGACACAGACTACCCGGGCAGACTGTGAAGCTAGAGGCAAGCTTGATAGGGAACCAATCACAACCTTCTCCAGAAAGACAACACCCCTGAGGGTTCATCAGCATACTGATATCAGATGACTGTGAGAACAACTTCTTCCCAATAGCATATATTGTAGGAAGACTGTGATGCTAAATGACTGATTAAGGCCTAACAAAGCAAAATGCATAAACTTGCACGGAAGGAAAATCCTATAAAAGATGGCGTGTCTTGTATGGTTCTTTGGGTTCTGTCCTGCTAAGCAAGGCCATGAGGAGCATCAGTCTGGACTGACATGAATCCGGCTCCCTTCCTTGCACCCCACCTATCTGGCCAATAGGTTGGGACGTGCAAAAGACTGGTAACTATTCCATCAGCAGGGTGTGTGCGTGCGTGTGTGTGTAAATGCGTATGCAACTTTGTTATATTATCAATAAATGCGGCGTGTTGCCTTATCTCCATGAAAAAGAGCCCGTGTGCATCTTTTAAGCATAACAGAGTGCTATTTCAAAATTTGGTGTTGTGTAGACAGCGCCAAATTTCAAAATAAGCTATTTCAAAATTAACTTGAAATAAGCTATGCAATTTGCATAGCTCAAATTACATAGCTTATTTCCAGATAAGGGTGCATTGTAGACACACCTTAAGAGAACTGGTTAGGACTTAAACTCCATACAGATGTAGGCAACAATAAATACTGTGCACACAGAAAGCAGTTCTTTACAATTTGCAGATAGAAGTCTACTTAAAATCCTACATAAAAACCAAGATTATATTTACTATTTATATTTCTGGTTTTACCATAGAAACTGTTATGGTATTGCTCATAATATTGTCTGTTCTTTTGAGTTTCCAAGCACAGTACTTCACTTTTCTAGGCACAATAAATGGATAGGAAGAGGTATAAAATTTGAATTAATCAAAGTATTTCTTGGTCTACATTCTTCCCATTTGGAACAATAGATTAGGCATTAAAACTTTACTCCCTGAGACAGATAATAGAATGAAAATAGTAAAAATCATCTGTGAAGGGAGGTATGGAAATGATGATTAAGGAGAATATTTTTGTACTTCTCAGATGCCAAATTAAAGGGAGTTGCAAAACTGTTTTCAGTTCAGTTTATAGCTGTATGCTATATAGCGGTTCTGTTTAATGATATGGTGCTGTTTAAAAATATTACATTTAACCACTGAAAGATCTTTTAATTCTCTTCTAGTCAATAGTAACTAGTGACCCCATACGCTTCTGGATTCAAAAAAAATCCTTAATTCCTAAAGTGATTCAATTATTTACAGCATTTCACCTCTTCTTTCTCTCAATCACAGCTGGAAATCTTTGCTAGATGAAAATTTGGAGCAATCTGTCTCATCAGTCATTAAACACCATTTGACTGCTACACAAGCTTTTAGGATGAAACACATACAGTATGATAAAAGGAAATGCCAACTCCCGAGATGAAGTTGTGTAACTGTAAAAATATTATGCTTACATTTTTTAGAAATCTTTGATCAAGACACAGAAAGAGCAAAATTGAAAATTCTTAAAGATACAGAACAGTATCTTTTTTGAGAGGTTAATCTTGTATATTTTGACTATCAAACCTTGGACTTCTTCAGAACATCAAAAATACTGTTTTCTAGAAAGCACTGGCATTTTCCAATTTAGATGGCATAGCTAGAAAGAGGCTAATAATTTCAGTAATGACAACAATCAGCAATTCTATACCGGTATTTATTGTGAATGAAGTCACAAAAGTGAAGACTTGCGGTCCAAAAGGACCAGGCAGCAGAAATATATATTCTGTAACAGAGTTTCAAAGAAATTATTTTGGATTTACAGAAGCGTGCCAGAAAACTAGAAATCCATTCTCTATACTAGGATGAGACCAGGTGACAAATGGAGAATACATACAAAAATACTCAAGGGCTGAAGAAGCAGTTCCAACTACAGGTTGAATCTCCCTGGTCCGGCACCCTCAGGACCTGAGCTGTCCCGAACAAGGGATTTGCCAGACCAGGAGAGGTCAAACTTTGGGCTCTCCCAGGGATCCCCTCCTGGCTGTGGTCCCTGACAGTGCACTGCCAACCAGCCTGCCTGCTGGGCTTTGCTGCCCCAGCCTGCTAGTGGGGCTCCTCGCCTCACTCTGGCCAACAAGACTCATGCCCCCCAGCCACTGGCCTCACAGGCTGCCAGCTGCTGGCAACCTCTGTGGCTGGAGCTCTTTGGTCTGGCAACATCTGTGGTCCTGCTGGAACATAGATGTTGTGGTACATGGGAGTCCCAGACCACAGAGGTTCAACCTGTATTGTACATACTAATGGGGGAAATGGCATAATTTGAAATTAGAGATGGATCCAAGATATTCACTTCAGAAATGGCCCTGACTTCATCAAAAAGTAAGCATGTTTATTTAGAAGATGAGCAATCTCAACCCTCATCTCTTTATAATAAGCTAGTTAGGTCAGATCCAGGTTTGAACCAATATACAAGCACAGTCAGAGCCAAACATTTGATTAAGATGAATATAAGTTAAATTAATTTTCAATTGGAAGATAATGCTCAAAACCCCCTAAAACAAGAGAGCAATAAGTCAGTCTTTTTATGATTAATTTCTTTTGTGGTGCCATTGCTTTGAACGGCTCAGATCTTCACTTTGTGTAAACAGTCATAGCTCTACTGCCATCTCAGTTTTAAAATGCATATTTAATCTTTCATTTCCCTTTCTCCTCTTCCAGTTATGGTTCCCCAATATTAAATGTGTAATTAGCGAACATGCTGATGAGTGTTCATTTAGCCATCAATATGAAACAGTAGAAGGCACAATTCACTTGGTCAGGCAAAACACCAGAAATGCACAACATGTATTAATTGAGAGAAGTAGACAGGTAAAACAAAATAATATATCTAAACTTCCGAGAATTTCAATGGTACGTGTGATTTAACATGAAGATGTTTCAAATCCCTGTTTTCCACTTCTATCAAGAATAAACATGTTCATATAATGCACCAACTCTTTGCTTGGCCAGGTGAAATGATTCATGATCATAAATACGAATGTGTTAATTTCCATGGAACACTTTATAATCTAAGCCAGCTTTATTCATAATGCATTTAAATGTCAGGGTTTTTTAAAAATTGACTGCCACTATCAGTATGACAAGCAGTCAGAGAGAAGTGCTTTTGATGTCATGTATGCTTTCCTGGTGAGATTCTGCACTGTGTTTTCTAAATGCCGGGTACTATCAAAAAGGATAGTTAAGCTATTAGCTTACTGTGACAGCTTCATAAATATCAGCATCTAACTTTCTATTCAGGCTATTAAAGATGTCTCTATTTTCTTTTTGCTTACACTGGAGAGATGACACTTAATAAGGATCCTGTTAGATTTTAAAGATGCTCATTTCTGAGCTGAAATCTTTCCTGCCCTCACATATGTGGGGGCGCATGTTGCCATCTGTCATGCTGTTTTGGAGTCCTGCTGTTTCATACTGTTATCTTCCAAATACAAAACACCAGCACTAGCTCAGGTTTAACCATTTAACGGACTCTTCCAGGTGGGAGAGCTTGATTCACTTTCCGTGCTCTCTGTGTTAACATGTGTATGGCATCTGCAATGACCCTCATGCTCCAAAATCAGTAAATATGGCAAGTGAGCACACTAAGCCTCAGATCACATGGTTAGATTTATCTGGGCAGACACCAGGGTTTGTATGGAGCCAATGAGAAACCAGACAGACACAGGAATCCACCCATACAGATTGTATTGCCACGTGCAGTCTTAATGTGTTGTTACACTAACCTTGCTTTAGCTTCAGAGGGGTAGCCGAGTTAGTCTGTAACAGGAAAAACTTAAAGAACAACAAATAGACTAGTAGCACCTTAAAGCCTAACATGGTATCATGGGCTTTCATGGGCACAGCCCACTTTGTCAGATGACTGCAAGTCATCTTTGTTATACTGCAGTACTATAGAATTGTGCATAACAGAGAGTGAAGATCTACCACATAGGTTCACTTTATCCATTCTCCTGCTAATGTGGGATTGTTCATTATAGCATTTTCTCCACTCCACCATTTACCTTGGAAGACTCTTCCCATAGTGAAAGCTTTTAAAAACAAATTGGAAGTGGTACCTCAGAGTGCAATGTAGGTAATATTACTGTTTTGACAGGATGATGAGCATAACCTCCCATTGTCATAAATCTTCCCTTCCAAAGTTTCTACAGGCCCAATCCTGCTGTGCTTCATGTGCCAAACTTCCACTGGCTTCAGTGAGATTTGCACAAACTAAGACAGGAAGCTAAGCTTCTATAAGGCGGCAAACAAGCAAACTTCTTAGTACACATGACATGACCAGTATTAGGCTTGTCCACTTTGCAAAATGATTGCGTAACCCACACTAGAGGACTTTAAGGTTTGTTCCCCTCTCCCCCCCCCTCGGGGTCAGCTCTCCCCATAAGAAAAAAAGAAACTATTACAATTACTCACAAACAGGGTTAATTCTTTAGTTCAAATAGTTGAGGCCTTTGATTTTAATGCTGACGAGCCCATATTCAAACCATATGGAAAGGTACTTAAACTGACTTATTTTATTGCATGATTATTCACAAAATCCTAGAAAATAAAAAAGCAAGTTTGTGAGCTATAAATAAAATTCATTTTTGAAGGCATGTCTTCCTATGATGGTTTTCCCAAATGATTTCTAATATAACGTACAAGTGCACGATGCTTCACCCTATAAGCTAGTGCAGTTGTCACTGGAGCTAAGCAAAACAATTTATAATAAATACCTCCTATGATGAGTTTAATCTTTTCTCTGCTTAGGAAATATCTTGATGTTCTTAAATGTATTCCTTAATCAAGGGTGCTTGGCATTCTTTGGGACAATTAAAACAATTCAGTGGATGGACTGCAAAGAGTTCTGAGTTGATATTCTGAATTCATACTGCATTGGCTAATTCTGATTGATCATCTTAGTGATTGGGTGCCTTTTCTTTTTCCTACCTGGATGAGTGTGTGATGGGGTGTGGTCACAAAAGACCCCATGGGATTGCTCCCTGGTGTGCTGGTCATGCCACTGATGCCCACCTTCTTGCTTTCTGGGGCTCCCCACTACTCTATCCTGCTGAGCTAAATTCTCTGGTCTCCCCCAGGAAAGGCACAGAGTTGGGGTTACCACGCCAATGAAGACACTGAACTACTTCAGCTTTGGGAGGACATAGTTCTAGGGCTCAACACTCAGGAAACCAAACCCCAAATGGGACCCAAAGCCCCAAATGAATCCATCTTTCTCTGTGTAAATGTTTTACACACTGAAAGCTTAGAAGGTAAACTATTTTTATCAATGAAAGATATGCACAGTGTGGAAAAACATCCCATCTTGATTTAATTCCCAGGGATGGAGAAACCCCATAATCCTCTATAGTTTTTTTTCCCCAATTGTTAATTACCTCTGTTAAAAATTGCATCTTATTTCTAGTATGAATTTGTCTAGCCATAGCTTGAAGCTATTGGATCTTATAATACCTTCCTCAACTATTTGATCCCAATATAGGTACTTATACATTTGAGTCATGCTTTAATCTTGTCTTTGTTAAATTAAATAGAATGAGTTCCTTGAGACTATAAGGCAAAATTTCCAATCCTTGAATTATTCTAATAGTTTTTTCCCTGAGCCCTCTCCAATTTTTCAACATTTTTTCCAATTTAATTCAGAGGAAGAGAAAGAGAAAATTGTGTTATTTATCAAATTCTGGTTGTTGTGCTGGACTTAAGCGTATTCATCTTCAGAAATTTGGTTTTCTAGAATATTTAAAATTTAAGAAGTGATTAATAGTGACAATTACCTGAATGTGTTGGATTTTTTTTAGGAATTTTAAAACAAACTGAAAGTTATGAAAATGAAAGAAATAAGGTACACTGAATAAATATATTAAGATTAGTGGTTATAATCAGAGCTTTATTCAACTCAAGTTGCATCTTGAGTGATTGTCTTTGTATGGTAGTAATTTAAAGGGAAAAATGTTTATTTTGTATTTAAGGTCGAATTCTGCACTACAGTTATATTCATTGTTACAGTTCATCAGTGGCATCGGTTGTGCAAAACTGTGTTTAAAAAGGGAGAGAAACTTTCTGAATAGCCAGAGATTATCAAGAAAACTCTTTAATATTGTACTATTTTAAAGCTCAACAAATCTTTTTACAGAAAACGTGTTCCCATGTTCAATAAGCTTGATTTTTGTAATAAGCCAATAAGGTATAGCTATTAACTCCAGGGTGCCATTTACTTTGTATTACTCCAATTAAACATTTCCAGACAATTATCTATTGTCCTCGCTCTTGAAAAAGATATTAAAATGCATGAATTATATAATAATTTGTTAGGCCTTGGAAATTAACATGGTTTCTCAAAGGGAGTAGAGAAAATTGCCTTGAACAGTTAATATCTTACACTTTCTACATTCTCTCATGCAGCGACTGATTGCTGACCACATTGTTTTTTCCTACACTCAGTGTAGTTATGTTGCAAACCTAACTCAGTCCTTTCTTGATGTACTATGCAGTACTTTAAAGACTAACGAGATGGTTTATTAGGTGATGAGCTTTCGTGGACCAGACCCACTTCCCCAAATCTGAGGAAGTGTGTTTGGCCCACGAAAGCTCATCACCTAATAAACCATCTCGTTAGTCTTTAAAGTACTGCATAGTCCTGTCTTTTGTTTCAGCAAGATCAGACTAACACGGCCACATCTCCATTACTACTCAGTACATCAAGGATGGCTTTGAAAGCCGCACATTTGTAAGGATTGTGTGTGCTGATCTGTCAACTACTTACAGCATTGTGAACCATTGTACTTTTCTCCTGAAATGTAGCAACGTTTTCAGAAATATATTATACAAATCCTTCCCATCCTGCTCAAGGATAAAAAGGACTTGAATCATAGTTGTAGAGGTGGATGGCCAGAACATCAGCTGCATATGTAACCCACAAACCAACTGCGGGTGTGCATTGTCCCATGCTGTAGCACTTAGACAACTTACCAAGAGAAAGAATGAATACTTTGCAGCCTTAGGCAACATCTACACTGCACTGAGTATCTTATTTTGATCTTATTTCAAAATAACTTATTTCATATTTGGTGCTATTTACACAACACTAAGTTTCAAAATAACCTGCTATTCCGAAATGTCCCTTACTCCTCATGGAATGAGGTTTACAGGGTCATCGGAATAGCAAGCCCGAAATAACAGACTTGCTGTGAAGATGCAGGATAGCAATTTGGGGATACTCCGTTATCGTGAAATAGCATTGCAGTGTAGACAGAGCCTTAGTGAGAGCCATCTGGCTTTACAGCTCAGGTGGTAGAGGCTCATGCACTAAGCTCCAGAGTAAGGATGTTAAGTAATGGTTAATTTACTAGTCAAGTAGTCGATGGAAATTCCATCAACTACTCAATAGGTACTTCCACATTCCTCCTGATAGAGGAAGCAAGGGGGAGGGGAAATTGACTAGCCGATAAGCATTTGCTTATCGGATAGTTAACTAATCCTTAACATCCCTACTCCAGAGGTTCCAAGTTCGGTACCAATGGAATGTGTTGTTCCAAGATTCAATGCTATCATCCTTGATGTTTAATAGCTACACAAATGACCCACCAATATGCAAATTTTCATTTATGTGGATGACATTCAAATCGCTCTGTTGGAAAGTCCTAGCATGACACAAGCGTGCCACTTCATATGAAACACCATAGGTCAAGCAAAAACACTAGGTACATGGGTCAGCACTAGGGTTGATAGCTATGAACATGGATTTTCTTTCTTTGTTTTTGTGTAGCTGAGCTCATATTTCATCCAGTCTCCTGAAATTAACACACACTAAAAGGAGACTTTCCTCAACAGGAAATGGATAGTGGGTGTCTGGTGGCTGACACTACTGTGTTTTTAAAGCACTTACAGATATTGACTTTTTCTGACTGAACTTTTTGGCATGTTGTCTCAATCTTGCAGCTTGCGTATTTTTGAAGGAGGAGAAAAAAGTTTCAGCAGCCACAAAGACTCCTGGTTACATTAGTCACTCGCAAGCCTTTGAATACCTGTTGTAAGTTACCATTTAAATTACATTACCAAGAAAGTTGTGGATCAGTGCCACTAGGGAACACTGGTTGCAAAATATTGATACTTTAGTACACTTGATGGAATAGCTGTCCTTCACTGTACGGTCTACATATATTGATTCATTATCCTAATCTTCTGTCACTTAAATGATAGGTACCCTTTGAGTCCATCACCAATTTTGTTAGGTATTGACAATATTTTACAGCTTTCTCATTTTTTGTTTGAGCATCTATCTTTATTTTTGGCTTTATTCTCCCAGGTAACAAGACACAAATCAGAGAAAAATCATAGTACAACACTCTCAGGAGAGGCTGATCTTGATTTCTTACCATGAGCCAGAACTTTTTTTCATAGGTTAGGAGCCTATTTTACCCAACAGAGTTTGCAGCTTTACATTTATTTTTATAGTAGGTCTTGAAAAAAAATCTTTTCTGAAAGATTGTCTTATCGATCCCACAGAGTATAGCAAATTACAGCCAGCCAAGGATTTGGCCTCAAGAGTACTTTTTCAATGATAGACTTCAAATATTTTCTTTATTTTACACACACTTGTATGAAACAAAAATCTCATTTTTAGTTTTCTCTCTGAAATAACACCTCTGAGGATCTAAGGAAATACTCACAAGAAATAGATCAAAATCTAGCTCAAACTCATGACACTTTTAGTGGAATGATCCAGGCTAGACCAGACAGTTTTTAATGCCACAGCCATTTGGTGGCTTATAAACAACACTGAAAGTTTTCAGTGAGTTAAGTCCCGCATTTATACTAAAACAAGTTCATCAACTAGCAAGTCAGTGGTGATCTGCCTTGGTACAGTACATGTAGCCATCATCTTGTAATAGTTGCCATTTTGGAGTTTTCACTTAGGAATAATTTTAGGGCTCTAGATACCATGCCAATTTCCCTTGCCTGTGAAAATTCAATAAATGGTCTTACCATCACACAATGCCAACATCCATTCTCCTTGTCCTCAGTTTGGGATCCAGTCTTGCATTTGGTGCATTGGCAAAACTTCCACTGCTTGGATATATGACTAAGTAAAGAGCACAGAAGAGAGTCCTTTGCCTTTCACAGCAGGTATTTCTAGATCAGGAAAATAACTACTGGGTCCAATAGTCTGAAATTCCCTCCATCAAAACAAGGGTGGCCACTCACTGACCCCGAAGGGGAAGAACTCCCCTCTGAGCCCACATGGGCCGAACTGTGGCCTCCCCAGCTGCTGAAGGAAGCAGAAGCCTGCCCTGATCTCTCAAGCCAGAAGGACCTTCAGGACCTTGAAGAGACTGAGGACTGGCCCGGATTGCCGAGCTTTTGCTCCAAAGAGGGGCCCTTTTACACCCTACCCAAAGGTTCAGATTATCATGACCCTGAGAACCAGCAGACAGCGTGGAAACAGGTAGATATTCAGGGGGAGTTAAGCAGTGGCCCCGGGAAGCTGATGACTGTCAGGCTAATCTCATAACGTTCTAATCTAGAGTGTGTCAGCATGTTGCAGGCTGGAGCTCTGCTGACCCCAATGGCAGCCAGGGCTGCCACTACTAGCGTGCTGGGCCAGGACACGGTGGAATAGGGAGGGCCTGCATCTTCCCTGCCAACCCACATATCGGGTGGAAGTCTCCCTCTCTCTGCTCGTGCAAAGGGAACTACATTTGTTGGTGTGCCCCACCCTGAATCAGGGCCTGGGCTATACTAACTGTGGGATTGCTCTGCTCTGCTGCCTGCCTTGAACCAGGGCCTGGGGCTTATTTACTATGGGACAGTGGTCATATCACCACCTACCCTGATTGCAGGGTCCCCAGTTTGGCTGGAGCCACTAGACCATTATTTACAGGCCTGAACACAGGTCAGGGACCCAGGACTCAAGCAGCTGGCTTACACGGACTCATAAGTTTCTACTTGTCTTGAAAACTAGCCATGCTGGACTATTTGATTACAAGGAAATGGTTCACTGTGGAAAGGAGACCAGTCGTTGTGGACATCTACATTGTTACTAACACCTGTGATCTTATTCCTCCAGTCAGATAGGAAAGTGAGAAATCAGATGCCTAAACAAAATGATGCTAATGATTACTAAGCCAGTTTGATATCTTCTTTTGGAAATTATATAGAAACCCAATAATTACATATTTTGAATTTAATTACGTTTCAAGCTAATCCCTGGTGTCTAAGAACTCTTTTTATAAACCCTCTCAAGCTTACCATTTATTATTATAATTGAGATCCCCCAACTGTAATTAATTGCCCATCCATACACTGCTGTTCACTAGTGCAACGTTCCTCATTTTCATTATGGAGCAAACTTACCATGTTGTTTGAAAGTCTTTTAAATATAGGGTCAAATTTGTGCTCCTTACTCAGGCAAACTTCCCATTGGTTTCAGTACAAGTTTTACAAATGCAAAGAGAGAACGATCAGGAGCCTAATTACTGTCAAGTTACTTTGTCATTTGCCATCTAAATATATGATAGGAAACAAAGAATAAATTGCACTACTATGGAATATTTTGAAGTTAGAGCTTTTCAGTAAGGGTACGTCTACACAGCAACATTATTTCAAGATAACTAGTGTTATTTCAGAATAACTTAGTGTGAGTCTACACAGCAAGCATTTATTTTGAAATAATGTCGAAGTACTGTCAAGCTGGAGGACTTGTTACTCCGACTCCTGGAACCCTCCTTGTACGAGGAGCGAGGATACGTCTACACTTGCGCCCTAGTTCGAACGAGGGATGCAAATGTAGGTGACCGAAATTGCTAATGAAGTGGGGATTTAAATATCCCATGCTTCATTAGCATAATCTCGCCCGCACGCTATTCTGCTCGCTTGATGATTCGAACCAGGAAGTGCAGTCCAGGATGCGTTAGTTCAAACCAAGGGGTTTGATTCAAACTAACACATCCCAGAGCATGCTTCCTGGTTCGAATCAGCTGGAGAGCAGAGTAGCGCGCAGGCGAGATTATGCTAATGAGGCGCAGGATATTTAAATCCCTGCTTCATTGGCAGTTTCGGTCACCTACATTTGCATCCCTAGTTCAAACAAGGGTGCAAGTGTAGACGTACCCTGAGGGAAGTTGGAGGAAGAATGCTCTATTTTGAAATAAGTGCTGTGTAGACACTCCCAATTTTGAAATAAGCTATGCAATTGACATAGCTCAATTTACAAAGCTTATTTCGACTTAAGCCATGCTGTGTAGACTCACCCTAAGCGATTTAGTCACCTGTCAACTTTACTGACCACAGGTTCCCAAAAGGAAGAAACAAAGGAGCCCCAAACTTAACTGGACTTGCTTGGCAATTGCAATTGGCTCACACAAGATATGGTATCCAGGTCCAAGTTTAAGGGTGGAAAAAAAAAATCATGAGCCAGATAAGGGCAAGAAGTAAAAAAATCTGAGGGAGGGTGCATTCCATGGGGGAAGAAGAGGGGCAGAGATGTTGCTAGACCTTCCACCATAACAAGTCATAAGGATTTGAGTTTCCTCTCACTTACAATGGGGTAAATCAGGACAAGTATAGTACTGGTGCAAGTCAGTGCTTCCAAATCAAGCCAGGACACTTTTTGACCACTGATACTTTTATGACCATTTTTTACAATCCTCAGTACCTGATTGCAACTTTCACCATGCAAACACATTACTAACAACCAGGGGGATTAGACAAGCCTTCCTCCCATCCTACTCCCCTCAGCGGCTGCCACTACTGAGTCTTACAGGTTTAAAGAAAGGCTGCTGCTCTCGCCTTTCTCTCCTGCCCCCAAGACAGGCATCTCTGAGATAGAACCTTATCCCTAGTAGACATGAGGTCTCCCTTAACCCCACACATGTAAACTCTTATGACCTCCACTCTAGGAACTCCCAGGGTAAGTATCAAGAGAATAAGGAATTCAATGATTTCTCCTTGATATCTCCCCTATTTTGAACTTTTTACCAAAGTAAAATGGAATATGTTACCAGTGGTGTTTATAGCTATACTAGAAGACTTACCCAGTGTTACCAGAATCCTTCAGGGCAGGGGGCTGGCAGGGTGAAGGAGGCAGGGAGTGTGCAAGAGTGAGGGTTGGAAGCTGAGGAGGGGCTTAGGGTGGGGGGGGGTCTTTCCCTCCACCCACCCAATCTCCCCTGAAGGAACCAGACAAACCTCAGAGAGAGAGAGATTGCATTGCCAGTGTCTAAGTTAGTGTCCTAGACAGTTGCAAGAAGAGCTGGGATGGAGCCCTTAGATTGCATTCTCTTTAGCGTAGACTATTATATGGATTTACAACACAGAATATTGTCATTATGCAGCAACTGAGAGACCGCTACGGATGGGGGAACCAGATGGCACATATACCAGAGGAAGGGCATTCTTAGTGAAAGGCCCTCAACTATGGAGCTTGTGGATAGCAATGAGCCCTCTTTTTGTCACCTTTACGACACGATGCAAGAACCACTCTTTTCGTTCACTTACAAGGAAGAAGAATGGTTCAGTTTTGGAACTAATGAGCACCTCTGAAATAGCTGAAAGAGATGAGAATGCCCAACAAATAGTTAACAGTTAAAATGCCATACAACTAATAACAATTAGACAACAGGATTAAACAGGCCTTCTAGACTGAACACAGATGCTGATAAATACAGGAGTCCGAAAGATTGTACCAGTATATATTTGAAATTTTTTTCCTGGTACACTTGCAGAAATACAAAACCATGGAAAATTGGGCAAAATATGAAGTGAATTCCCATAGTCATTCATAGGATTACATTCTGGAAAATCTTTCCTGAAAAAAAATCATATTGTACTCAAATTAGAGTTATGTACAATAGGGGTTACAATTTGAGCAAGGTTAACATGCTCAAGATGCATAATGGGAACACCTGGGGGACAAATAAAATGTACAGGTGGGAACTTCTGCTATGATGGGTAGGTACGGAGAAAGAGGTTGACATCTAGTGTCATCCGTGGGTCATTTTCCTGGCATAGACAAGTCATTCTTTTACTGAACCTGGTTTGGCCACCTTTAGGAATAACATTATGTACTGAATTAAAGATGGAGTCAAAGCCTCATAGCTCAACTTCCATGTTTGTTTTTGGCAGCTCAGGACAGAGTCTTAATTATGTTTCCTAAAATTATGTTTTATTTTACTGGATGGAAGCCAGGATATTCCACTTAAAATATTTCAAAAATGGGATAATGCTTTCAGTGACTTACCAGACAGTGAAAGAAAAATGAGTCTGTAAATGCCTCATGAAGGCTTTTTTTTTTTTTTAAGGGGAGAGAGGGGGAGAACACAGGGAAGCATGAAGGTTTTTTTCTTTTCATTTTCAGGTAATTCATCTAGAACTTATACAAAATTCACAGCACAAATACTTTGAAAAATGAGCTCTGAGTAGCACATGATAGTTGTGCCTCTACATCCTGCATTATAATCTTTTCCATGTCGACAGCTGCTTCCATTTAGAATTTATTTTATTGCCACTTACTGTAACAAAAAAAAAAAAAAGTTTTGTTGCCCTTCCCTAAAGGCAAAGTTGTTGATTCTTTTGCAAGTAAACTTCAAGGTCAAGTGTAAACCTTTTAAAAGAGAAAAAAAAAAATCAATCAAAACTCATTATTTCAAGCAAAAAGTCCATAATGTGGGTGCCAAATACATAAAGCAACAAGGAGACAGAAATATTAATTAGAGTTCAGGCCACCAGCCAAACTTTTAGTTGACTTTAATAGTGGAGCCAGTAACTTCAGAGCCATCTCAATATTTAGGGAGCTAGACAGTCAATAAAAGCTGGTTTTCGATTTTTCCTCTCAATTATTTTTTGTCTGCATGTCCTATCACTGCCGAGACCATGGTGCTGATTCTCAGCTCTAGGGTCACGGTGCCTACCACACACACTTCCTTCTTCTTTCCATGGCCCTGGACAACAATGGGCCTTAGGGTGCCAGGATTGACTCTTGGATCGACAGGTTGGATGCATAAAGTTTAAGCTGATATAGACTCAGTCCTTCTTCCTGTAAGTGTGCTATATAGGCAATGTGAAAGCACAGTTGAAAAGTGTCCCATAACTTGATATGATCTCCTTTTTTGAAGGTGGGGGGGGGAGAAGAGGGAGCTTGAATCTCGTTGGAATAAAGTTTATAATTACATAAATGTGTTTGTGTATGTATGTATGTATATCGTGAGCAAGACATTCCATATATGAAGTATATTAAAAGCAGAAAAAAAAAACCCTCACAATGTAAACACAACTCAGAAAAGTGACCTGAGGCCAGGTAGAGTAGTTATCCATTTGTAAAAAATACTGTGGATATAAGACAATAGAAAAATACTGTAACAAGAGTGGTAAAGATATGGAATCAATACATTTTTGATAGAGTGTACATGAGATACCATCTTTTTTCATAGGAAGGGTTAAAAACCACTGCAGACTTCCCAAGGCACCAGAAGTCTGAGTTAACTCCTCATGGGTCACAGTATTGGAATGGGAAACGTGGCCAATTTTTAAGACATTTACTCGGCTTTTTTTTCCTTAAAGGAAGAGGTCCTTTTTCCATTAAAGATTTAAAATTGTTTTCACTGAACAAAATAGCACCATGATAAAGCAGATCTGAGACCAAAGGTGGTTTTGAGTCACATATCCCTTTCTTGGAGGCGGGTAACGTTGAAAGCCTCACTACAGCAAATGTACAAAGTGTTTGGACTTAAAAAAAGGCTTTTGTCATTAATGCCCTTGTTCAGGAGCATGTGAGACTCAGATTCAGCTAGGACTTCGTGTCTGATGTAATCGGTAGGTGTGTGCATGCACTTCTCTCCCTGACCAAGACATAACCTGCTCCCAGCAGCCAACCCCTTCTATACTACTCACAGACCTCAAGACCCATTGGTCTGGGAGGAGTTCAACCAAAAAAATCTTTTCAACCTCCTGCCCCCACCACGGCAGGCAGTGCGGCAGGATAGCCTTACAGAGTGACACATGAGCACGCCCCTTTTCATCCTCCTATGGCTTCCCCTGTAGGAACAATTGTTGCAGTTCCAGGTTTGTGCTTATTTTTACCACTGTTGAATCAATAGAGTGGTCGGAGAGGAGAGAGAGATTTTATCTTCTCTCGTACATCAGTTTCATGTTAAAGAAAGAATCACTGCTGGTGATGATAGATTCAGAGGGGGTAGCCGAGTTACAAGCTAACTGGAAAAACTTAAAAAAAAAAAAAAAAACAACAACAACGAATAGTCTAGTAGCACCTTAAAGACTAACAAAACATGTAGATGTTATCATGATACCATCTACATGTTTTGTTAGTCTTTAAGGTGCTACTAGGCTATTCATTGTTTTTTAAGGTTTTTTTGCTGGTGATGATGTACATAACATACAAAACCTAGCAGCTTAATTTTCAGATCCACTGGGGAATTCGAAAAAACAATCTTCCAACATGAAAACTGAGCAAGCATGACAGATTCTCGGTGAGGGAGTGTAAGAACAGTTCTCTGGTGCCATTATTTCTTCTTTTTTTAGAACTGCTTTTCTGATGGTGACCACACATTAAATAACTTAATGGCCTTTTGGCTCTGGTCAGTAGATTTCCTCTTGAATAACACCATGTTCCCATTCCAATTGTTTCCTTGTGACAGTTACTTTTCTCCTGGGAGCCTGTCACCATTTATATTCACATTTTCCATGTTTCTGTCTCCATTGCACTCAAGGTTGAAAGGTTTATTATGTAATGCCTCCGTATCTTTTAGCTGCATGAACACATGCCAAAACAGTGTTGCGTTCAGTGCGCCAAACCTCTTGTGATTCCTATTCATATGAGCAGCTCTTGATTGGAGGGCTCCATTCACCCCTTTCATATTTCCCCTCCCTCAGCATAAACATTCCTTCATCGTGAAGTGGAAGGGTTCCATTAGTTACAAAATAAATGCAGGTGGGTTTTTCCTCTGGAAATAATGTAGAAATAAGCTGCAGAGTTTGTGCTTAGGGGTTTCTACATCCCCGTGGGTTTGGTAAAACAAGTGCACTTACATAACATTAGGTGCTAGTAAATACATCTCTGCTTTAATTAACATCACCCCTTTCCCACACAAAACATTTATTGGGGTAATTCTGACACTAGAAAGCATGTGGTACCTTTCCACCAGCTGCATAACTACTGGTATTAAGAGTGAAAGTGAAACACAACGTGTCACAGGTAAATATACAGAGTTATCAACTTCATCTTTTCCCAGAGAACCAACTGGCTAATTAGGGGAAGCTGGTCAGGATTTTAGCTTGACCATCTGATACCTACCTAGGTTCTTGAAGCTTCAGGCCCCATGTTACTTGCTGAAACAAACATGACTCAGTATCATTTTTATAAATTGTATTAAAAACATTAAACAAAGAAATAAGTATCAGGGAAACATCACCACAGCTAAACTACAGCTTTTATATTAAGGACAAAAAAAAAGTTGTCTTCACATATGTGAAGAGAATTGAATCAAGTGAGTTAAATCATCAAATCCATACCAGGACTGAATCTTATAATTTCTACGAAGGGACCCAAGGAAGTGGCTGTCTATGGCTACTTCTACGCTTCAGCTCGTCTTGGATACCGGAGGCATCCTGGAAAAGCTATGTCGCGTCCAAGGAACGAGTCTGCTCTTCCGAAAAAAATTTCAGAAAAGCAGACGTGTTTTCACCATCCCCGTAAACCTCATTGTACGAGGAAGAAGGGATGCGCCAAAAGGAGGTTTTTCCAAAATTGGACACCGTGTAGAAGCACCAAATTTCGGAAAAGCCTCTTCCAAAAGAAAAGCGGAAATAGATACGCAAATTGTGGTTTGCAATTTGTGTTTCTTTTTCCAACTTTTCTGTGTTGTGTAGACACAGCCTATGAGGTTAAAAATCAACAATTAAAGGAATTTTACTAAAGTCAATCAAATCTATTAATCTGCAGATGGTTACGTATTTTGATACTGAAACCAAATTTATTATCTAATGTCTAAACCACAAACTTAGAGTTAAGTATAAAACTTCCTCCTTAGATTTATATTATGTCATGACTATCCATTTCCTTTCCAAGAGGCATACTATTGCCATACTGTAACAGAACACTAATGTACCACAGTTCACAGCTCTTTAGGTCTTTTAATCACAGTATGTGTTACATGATTTCATGAATTTCTGTAAGAGGCTGTTTAGGGCTGCTTAAACCTCATGAGCTCATTCTGTTGCCTTTCCCCTGGGGACTATACAGGCACTCATGCAAGATGACCACACTTTAACACCCTTAAAATTCAAAGAATATGAAAGGGCTGATTAGCGTCCCACTTAATAAACACAAAAGCAAAACAGAAAAAGGAAGAGAGATTCTTGAGATAACAGGCTGTTCACAAACTCTCATGAATAAGGGATGAAACAGCAGCTAGTGGTGTTATCTTCACACAGGACTTCTCACTAATAGACCTTCTCTAAGTGTACAGAGACCCGTTTGTGAGATCTTGAAATCTTCTCTCCACGGTGGGCAGTGTTGAGGATTCTGGAATATTCGTTTTTCCATTTGGTAGCTTGTATGACCTGAAAGGGGATGCTTCTTAGTCTTACCCTTGAGTCTTCTGCTTTACAAGCTTTGTTCACTCTGCTTTGTAACCCCTCCCTTTAAGGAATTCAAACAAGTCAGGCCCCAGCCTTACCTTGTGTGACGTAGTGTGGGTACCTTGCTGGTTGCTAGGCTTGGGTTGTGAGTGACCTCCACTGGCTGCTGTCTGCAGCATGGCCCAGCAGGGCAGGGGATGAGTCATTATGCAAGGGGGCTTCGAACCTGACTGACCAGTTATCTCCCAGGGAGCGGAAGAATGGGAAGAAGGCGGAGTGGAGCCCTGGCTGGGGGCAGGGCTGGAAGTGAGTTAATTAGGTTTCTGGCTGGGATCATAAAGGAAGCAGCCTAGGCAATGGGCTGGGATTTAGGGGCCCAGGCTCCCCCATCTCAAGGGGGGCTGAGGCATCCTAGGCCTGCCCTGTAACCAGATTACATCTGTGCTGTATCCTGGAGAAGCAATAAACTCCCTCTATTCTACTGGCTGGTGGAGTCCGTCTGTGCCATTACGGGGGTGCAGGAGACGGGAAAACCTCAACGCGCCGTCACACCTTGGAGCTATGCAACATGGTCTGCACGTGTTCAAGCCAGGTTATCTTTAGTTAAGGTCAGTTCTGGACAAACGCCCACTTAAGCCAGGGACTTCAAAATCTTTTCGTACCACAGACACTGTATGCTTATGCCCCTAAATAAACAGAGCACAAGACAACTTTTGAGGAAGCCAGCATACTCGTATGAAGTTGAAAAGATCTCAGTATGACATTATGTCATCAGTTTACGGAAAGTGTGGTCCATTAACCAGATAAAAACAGTGAAAGAGACCTTAGTAACCAGACAATCAACATTCATCCACTAGCAAATTAAAAACAAGTTTGCACATCTTTGGAGAGATTCATCATTCATCCTGCAAACAAGATGTGCCATAAGTAAAACAGTTTCTCTCTGGAATCGTCCTCTTAATAGAGAAAAGTTATTTTAAAACCTGTCAAGAATAAATGTATTTAATAAATAAAACTAAGCAAAGTGTGTATATATGGTCAAGTATTCCCATATATACTATTCTCTCATCATTCTGAGTCACTTAATAAACTACCCATGGAATCTGTCCTTTCACAAAAGGCTGGATTTCCTTGAAATTGATTTTGTCAGTTGGAAGCTCTCTAAATCACTTGGATTATTCATTGCAGGTTTTATTATCCTGGATTGCTGATGAAGATGTGGGTTCCCAGCATGCAACTGGGCATCTGCCTCTTGGTAGTCCAAGGAATTGCTAATCCACTGCATTACTGCCCTAAGTTTTCCTGTTCTGGAATTAGAGATTTCTCTGTGCTCTAAGGAAATCTGACTCACCAGGATTTCTCTCTGCCATAGACAGTATATTTGCTGCCTGGACATCCTGCAGTATGCAGAGCAACCCAAGATATTCCCGGCCAATAAGTGCAATGCAGCACTAGCACAATGTGACCTTCCCAGGGACGTGTAAGCAAGTGTTTAAGGCACAATGTAGTTTATTATCCAAACACATAAATGATGGCACTACAGGTACAGCCCCATCCACAGTGGCCCCGATTCACCCCACCATCAGGAATGGTGCAGAAGCACGTGCTTGCAGCTGTCCTAAAAAGAGATAGAGTTAAGACCAGGCAGGAGTGCTTTCCAGAACTGGGACCAAAGGAAGCAGATGGTCCACTCCTCAATGGCTAGCCACTTATTCCCCAGCAATGAAACAAGGGCTTCTGCAACGTGTGTTTTCTGTGCACTGGGGACAGAAGACACTGCTCCCTGCTGTTCTTTGGGAGTTTGGGGGGGAAGAGGAAAAATGGGCCAGCTACCAGCACAGAGAGCTCCCCACTGGTTCAGAGCATGGGTTCCCAAATGGGGGGGG
>JANRFK010001158.1:8048518-8070787 GCA_030068395.1 Apalone spinifera | reverse complement strand
CCCAATGCCTTGTTTCCTACACAAACAGTGCCAGAGAACTAGGCATTTTTACTCTAAAGGTATTTCCACAACTGACACATATGAATATGTTGGCAATGAAAACTGGACTGGCCACAAAAATAAGCAAGCACAAATATGTGTTCTCTAATGCAAAAGTTCACATGCCCAAATATTAAACACTTCTCTAGTGGTATGTCTACACTTGCATCCTCTTTCGAGAGAGGGATGCAAATGCAGCTGAGCAAAATTGCAAATGAAGCATGGATTTGAATTTCCCGCACTTCAGTTGCATAATCGTAGACCACTGCTATTTTGAAATACCCTATTTTGAAATAACAAATGTAGTGTAGTGGTTATTTTGAAAGAAACCCCTTCTTTCAAAATAACCCTTACTCCTCAAAAAATGAAAGTTTAGCACAGGAACTCTGGAACAGAGGTTTTTTAAGTGAACAGAGAATGTTTAGTTAGACGCGATCAAGTGGGGTTTTTTTAGTTTGGCTGGTTGTTTTTTAGTTTGGTTAAACTCCTTTGTGCTAACCACCACTGTACACTACTGAAAACTAAATCCCAAGGAAGCAATTCTCTGCTTTACCAAGTATGTCATCTTTGTTTTGTTAATAAAAAAACCTTTTTTAATCACCTTTTTTTTCATCATTCATGTGTCCTACAAAGCAAGAGATTCCATGTGCATGTGCCTAAAACTTAAGGTTCATTGTTAAGAAATTAGTTTGCTCTCAAGCTCTCTCCTGAGGGAACGTTAAAGAGCTTGGGGTAACCCACAGGAAGAAATTCCCAAGTGCATCTTCCTGAGTTCAAAAAGGCTTTTTTCCATTTGGGAGCTGGCAGTGAATTACCCAATATCTGGGAGCCTGTGACGTTGGGGAGATTTTAAGCAGAAGCCGTTAGTGGCATGGCATTTTAAGGTCTCTTGTAGTTCCCCACCTTCTGTATTCCTAGTGCCAGAGTGGGAAACTGCCTTGATCGGTTGCAAGCTCTTTCAATAAGGGACTTTCTCAGAATGTGCACAATCAAGCTGCAAATTTGTCTGAGACTTTTGGGTGCTATTATAATAAAAATAATAAATATTCCCAGATAACTGCAAGTATCCAGTGGAGGCATATTATGGGTATTTCAATGGGGTCATCTAAAAAATTAATTACCTTCCTCATTTTTATGGACTCATTTGTGGCAGTAGTAGATTATTGCCTGGAATTTGAACATCAAACATGAAATGTATATTTGCATGCGGCCTCACCTTATGTTTTAGCATGAGAACATTTCTAGTTAATGGACCATGTTTTCTTTCAGTCTTGTCTTCTGGACATTATTGATTCCCATTTTGTTTACTTCTCCCTGGGGTCTCTAATAGTTCATGTGGAACACACAGTGAATGAGAATCTCTCCAACATATGGGAAGCAAGGATGTGCAATAAAAACTGAAGAGCATCTAGCAAATGATTTCAGTTTAAGAGAGAGAGAGCTGAAAACTTCAAATGTGCACTTCAGACCTATCTGAATTTTCTCAGGGGTGGGGACTAGGTTTGAATCTTTGTATCTGAATCCACCTCCTACAGTTACGGTCTCATTTCATTTAGAAAATCCATATGGTCTCATAAGATTTCCAGCAGTGTTTATTTAATTCCCACAGCTTCACTTAATCAGATCCTGAACTCTAACACTGATTCTACCACATATCCACATCTAAACTCATGTGAAGAACACAGAACAGATTAAAAAGGCACCTGTTATTTTGTTTGCGTCCGCTAATTTCTCTCATGCTTCTTTCTTAGGTGCCCATGCTTATGCATTATTCAGGTACCCATTAAATCAATTATTCTTAGCTAAATCCACCATTAAACAAATTCTGCCTCTTTACCCTAGCCCTGGCTATTAATTAATTACAAATTAATTTGTATAAGGAAAAGCTCATCTGCATTGAAAAACCATTTAAGTGCAGAGTTAGGCAGGAAGGACCGTGGGTTCATTCTGCAAAGAGTTGTTCTCAGGAGGTAATACGATGCCAGCTGTCGATGTATGATAACTATACTGGCAAACAGCCAGTTGATTGCTTATATACATTAACTAATATTACTCCTATTCCTAATGTCCTATCATATTTGGTAGAAGAATGCCAAAAAAGCCGAATAGGGAAACATACCACCTTTATTCAATCTCACTCACCTGATACACAACACTTTAGCTGCTGCCACCAAACTGCTAGGACCTAATGAGCCTTTTTTCATATTTTGCTGAAATAAAAAGCATTTAGAAGTAAAGCTTCATAAACACCAACTTAGGCATTTACCAGTCAAGTGATTCCTCCAAACACAATATATCTACTGTTCTCGGAGCGACACCAGCCCCACGCTACCTGGGTTTGCATCCAGCTACTCATGCAGGGGAGATGTTGATCAGCCACAGAAACCCCCTGTCTCACACTCAAAGCACCTATGCTGCAGCTGTTAGCGCTTGATGAGAAAGAGGAGTCGGTGCACGTATCCTGCAAACGTGGGCAGTGGTGAGTGTCCCATAACCTGGCAAAATGGGCAGGGTGAGGATGCAGCACGAGGTTAAAATTATGGCCCCTGCTGGAGTCTCAGGTCAGAAGGTAGAGCCAAAAAAGGGGGAGAGGAGCTAGGGTTTTAAGCCCCTTTTCTCCTTTGTGATTTCTGGGATGCTGTCTGGTCTAAAGCATAAGCACATCCTACAGGTGCTCATCCTGGAATACCTAGGGCATAGAATGCCCTCGTCACATCCTTCTCATCTCTGGAATGACCCTTCAGAGGGCTACTTGGGAATTTATTTGCCATTTTGTTGCCCAATCACTTTGTTTGGTGAGATTTCCTTGAAGCTTTTCAGTCTGCTTTGATCTTATCGATCTTAGTAGTTTGGTATCATCTGCAAGTTTTGCCACCTCACTGTTTACCTCTTTCTTCAGATCATTGATAAGTATTTCTAAAAGGATTGGTCCCAGGATGGACCGTTGGGGGACACCTCTCCCCATTCTGAAAATGACTATTTATTCCTACCCTTTATTTCCTGTCTTTTAACCCATAATCAGTCCATGAGAGGACCTTCCCTTTGATCCCATGACAACTTATTTTACTTAAGAGCCATTGGTGAGAGACCTTGTTAAGGACTTTCTGGAAATACAAGTACATTTTATCCACTGGATCACCTTTGTCCACATGCTTGTTGACCCCCTCAAATAACTCTAGTAAATTTGCAAAGCATGATTTCCCTTTACAGAAATCATTTTGACTTTTCCCTAAGAAATTACGTTCATCTATGTGTCTGACAATTTTATTCTTTACAATAGTTTCAACTAATTTGCCTGATACTGATGTTAGATTTACAGGTCTGTAATTGCCAGGATCACCTGTAGAGCTCTTTTTAAATATTGGCACCATATTAGCCATCTTCCAGTCATTAGGTACAGAAGCTGATTTAAAGGTTAGGTTACAAACCACAGTTAATAGTTCCACAATTTCACATTTGAGTTCTTTCAGGACTTTTGGGTGAATGCCATCTGGTCTCGGTGACTTCTTACTGTTAAGTTGGTCAGTTTGTTCCAAAAGCTCCTCTAATGACACCTCAATCTAGAATAATTCCTCAGATTTATCACCTAAAAAGAAAGGTTTGGGTTTGGGAATCTTCCTAACATCCTCAGCCATGAAGACCGAAGCAAAGATCCTTTAATCCAGACAAATCAAGAGTGCGCAGGCTTGGCAACAGCACAGATTTCAGCAGCAACTGTCTGAGAGATGGGCGATGGTTTTCAACTGAAACTATTATGATTAAAAACTACAGATCTGGCTCGACCAAAACAATTTCTGATTGCATGTTAATTTCAGCAAATTATTTCAATTAGGGAAAACAAGTCTTTTTTTGAAAAAAAATGCATTTCTGTCTTTCTACATGTGTAGCTGTGACCACCTGGAGGTGTTACTTCTCCAAGTACTTACTCAAGGTAACTCCTCCTGCTGGCTTGGAATACTTGATCATACAGCAATAGAGTGGGGTGACCGTCATCACAGGAACCTACATTGCCTGAGCTACACAGTAGTAAATACCTTGCAGTTTTCATCCTGACCCTACATTTATAAAGAAAGGGCCATAACCAACAGTTGAATTATGCTCTTATGATGCACTATTATTGGCTAGAGGCAGTGCTCAGCACTGTACAAGACACAAAGACTATGACTACAATACATCTAAGAGGGACATAAAGTATGTCACGCAGGGTCGTGAATTAGTCACTGACAGATACAGCTGCTCATGGGGGCTAGAGTAATCAAGCCCTCTCTCACGTCTGCTTAAAGTGGCTAAACTGAGATCTTCAGCAGGGACGACAGCAACTGTGGGCCCAGGCAAGGTATGTGGGGGGGAGGTAGCTCTGTGCTCCCAGAAGAGGTGGTGCTGAGGACAGGTGGGGTGGGGCTGAGAACAATCAGTCCTTAGCATTGCCCAAACCATGGCAACCCCCTTTGCTGCACCCCTACCCCCGAGGCCTCAGAGCTGTGAGAAGCGGCACTACAGTAGCAATTCAAAGGTTCCTAACCCCTCTCCCCTACCCCCCATCTGGCTTGGAGATCTTACACTGGCATAGCCTGAGACTGTCTTTGCCCAAAAGACCATGCAGTCAAAAAGTCAGACACAGATGACTAGAGCTATGCAAACACCTGCTTTTTTCAATTCACTGCTAACTGAACGCTTGAACACACTTTGTGGGCACCTAAAACAAAAGAAAAAAAATGAAATTTTTGGCAAACTGAAAAGTTGAAAAAAAAATCATTTGGGGAGAACAAAGCCTACTGCTTGACTAAAACCAAAATATTTTCATTTGATTTTCAGCTTTAACCTTTTAACATATTTTCAAAATAAAGTGGAAGGAATTTTCAAAATGAAAATCATTTCAAGCTATAAAATTGACATGTTTAACTTAATGTCAAAACAAAAAACGGTTTTTGGCAGGAGGAGGGATTTTTTATTCTATTAACCAGATCAACTTAACAAATTTGACAAAAACTCACAAAATAATTCAGTCGACCTATATTCCTCCTCCCCTAAGTAAATAAAGATTTGATCAGAAAATTCCACCCACTTTTAGAAAAGACTTGTCTGCATCTGAGATTTAGGCAGATGAAGAACATGTTTCTGGTGTTGTTTGTCTGCAAGCATATGTTGGGCCACTGAGAGCTCATTTTTAGTATCTTCCCAGACAGCTGTAGACAAGATTTCCAAAAATCTTACTTTATCATCAATAAGCTACCAGGTGACATTGTTGTTCTGAAATCTCAGTAGAACACTGATGCTTTCCTACTCCCTCGCACCCCCCTTTCCCCGTTTGAACACCACCATTGATAGCATGTTGATAGAAATATGGTTCTATATCTCGCACATCACAATACCAGTTTTAACTGTTTGGGGGGGTATTATCTTTTTCTCCTTTGAAGGAAGTTATTACTGGAAAGCTAATGCTACCCTTCACGGTAGAGGAGATAACTTTCAGAAGATACATTTTAGATTTTCACAGGGTCTCTTGTTTACTGTTTTCAAAGTCTTAGAAATGCCTGCAGTGTGTTTGAACAGCTATAGTGCTATTTTTTTCAAAAAAATAAACAGAAAAAATCCAAATCCTGGTAGATCTGGTTGCTGGGGAAAAGCATAACAGATGCACCTCTACTAAGAAAAATCCCATGTGTTTATGGAAATGTATGCTACCCTGGATCAAGAAAAAATGTGAGCATGATTCCTGAATTGAGGATATTATCCTGCAAACCTATGCTACCATTTGATCAGTGGGCTAGATGTTATTAAGGGTCCAGCTCTGTCATACAGGGAACTTAAGACAGTATTGAAATAATGTAAATTCAATATATAGAGGCCAAAGAGCCAAAGATGTAAACAAGACCCAGGCCCACCAACAGGAGGGGAAGAAGGACTAGAGCCGTTGTTAAAGTCTGATCCAATTTCCCAAGCAGACAAAACAAGACTCACACACAAAAAAGGGAGAGAAAAGAACAGCAAAGAGAGACAACGCAATTTCTGAGTTTGGTTTGACTCTCACCTGCAACCTTACTGCTGAAAAACCATAGGCACCGTATACGGTTTATCAGCCATTCCAAAACCTGGCAAACTTCCACCAGCATCAGGCTGTCTTTTTCTGGTCCGATGCTTACAGCAGTGTTGCTAAGTATCCAGTCTTGGCTGGCTAAGTCAGACTCTTCTTAGACTAAAGGAAAGAGAAGGAAACAAGGTGGAAAGAGAAGAAATGAGGTGGGAGAAGGCAAAGGACACACAGGGGAGGGGGAGGAGAGAGAAAGTCTCCCATATAAGACGGTGTTTGAGATTCAGCTGGATGTAGGAGAGATGGCAGTCATCTGCGTCCCCCTCTACGGTCCTAGCTGGTCAGGATACCTCTAAGGATCAGTAAAACAAAGATCTGGGGTCCCAGGAAACGATGAGGATGACAGACCTGGTGATGGAGTTCACTCCAATAGACAAATTTTCTCTCCAGAGTTTGTTTGGACTCAAAAAGGGGGAAAACCATCAGAATAAACTCTCCTTTCCTTATTTTGTACACCCTGTAGTCCTAACTTTTGACACATCGGTTTTGATTCACCAACTTCCTCTTCCACCTTTTCTTGTTTACCAGGCATGGTCCTAACACTATCCTTAAGTTATATCAGGAGGCCTTTTTGTTTTTAATTTTTGCATCTTCCTCCCCCTCCCCCATCAACTTTATGATGGAGAATCTTAATAGTGCTCAGTATTTTGTTTCAGTCTTTCAGGATACATGCAACCAACCAGACAGCAGTTCTATGATTTATGGTGGAAAGGCTATCTTCAGACCCATGAGAGATAAAATGTATAGTCATTAAACAAAAGCAGGGATTCTGCAAAACAGAAAGAAGTCTTCGCTTTCCATGGATTTTCCTCTCCTTTGTATAGTTCTCTTGCCACGTCCATGATTATTTAAGCCTTGTAACTTTCACAATAACATTAGTATTGCTTGCTAACCTTTCTTTTCAATTCTTTAGTTACTTTCAGAGAAGTTGCTGTATTCTACTTTTCTTCTATAAAAGTTCTCACCTGTGATGTCATTTTTCACTCAGGCTATGTCTACACTGCAGGCTTCTTGTACAAGAACTTTTTGTGGAAGAGATCTTCCGCAAAAAGTTATTGTGCAAGAGCGTGTCCACACAGCCATGTGCTTTTGTGCAAGAGAGCATCCACACTACCATGGGCACTCTTGCACAAGAAACCCGTTGCCCATTCACACACACCTTTTTGCACAAGAGCTCTTGCGCAAAAAGGCTTATTCCTCGTAGAAAGAGGAGTAACTCTTGCGCAAAAAATCCCTGTCTTCTGACTGACGATCTACTGTACTTTCTTGCACAAAAACATGCTTGTAGTTTAGATGTTTTTGCGCAACAATTCTGCAGTGTAGATGTAACCTTAGTGTCACCTCCGTGAAGTAAACTTTTAGTCTCGACCTCCCTGTAAATGACTGTACCTGTGTTTAAGACAGACTTACTTCTAAAACGGCACCTTAGTGCTCTCCTCTCTTTCAAACTGCTTGTCATTCCTAGCAACGCTTCCAATCTTATATACCCTTATTCCATCCCACGGGGGCCAACAGAATTGCTTGGACTCTGGGCAGAGTGGGGATGGTGATTCTGCTTTCCTGGAAGGGGTGGGGCTTCAGATAGAAGCAGCAGGGCTGGGCAGCCAGCCCTCAGTGACTCTCAGACCACTGTGCCCCCCCCCTCCTCCCCGTCAGCCCTTAACACCCTTAACGCAGGGCTCTAGCAGCAACTTAAAGAGTCCGTGCTTCTGACTACCACATATAGCAACAGCAGCTGGGAGCCCCGAGCTCTTTAGAATCACTGGGTCCCAGGGCAGTTGCCGCTTTTGCCACACTCCTGTCGGTGGGCCTGTTCCATCCTGAAGTAAAATGATCTAAGAATGAATGACTTCTCCCTCCTCCATTCTTGCAATGTGAAATCATTCTTTCCCCATGCCAGATTTTGTTTTGAATAAAATACTTCTTTGGTAAATTTATCCCAGTCATTGTAAAGCAGCTTACCTTGGAATACACCTGAATTTAGAAACCATTTATGAATTTAGTTATTTCTTTGTTTAACCCTTTTAGACACACATTCACTATTTCCTTTTAAATTACGGCCCTGGTAAAATGGGAAGTGTTGAAGAATCCTTGCTGTCAGGGAGAAAACAACAAGTTAATTAATATACTTGCTTGCAACATGCATTAACAAGAGAATATAATGCTACTTGACTAAATGCAGAGTTTATATCATATGGTTCATGATTAACATAAGATGGTAAATATAGAAGTAGGAGGTTTGCTGGCATTTGAAAATACTCAATTCTTTAAATATACCTACGTATGACAGAGTAAATACAAACACGCAACACTGTGTCTGGAGGAAGTACATGCTGGTTTGCATGCAAGAATATAATCACATCAGAGAAAAACACTGGCATTTCCTTGGGCTCATGTGTCTGCTATAGAATTGCTTTAGACTTAAGGAGCTAACACTGCTCACATATAATCATTAGGTGTTGTTGGAAACGAATCATGTACATAATTTTTTCTTTGCTTAAAATGGCAAATTGGAGAAACCAGGGGAAAGAGCTGTAAGGTGCTGTAAGACTTAGATTAAAAGGTATGTGTTAAAGAAGCTCCAGCTGCCTTAATCGTCACTCTGGATCTAGTGACACCCATATAAATCCAAAGTATATGTTATTGGCTTCAAAAGAACTAACTGTGAATTGACATCAGTGTAACAGAGCAGACTCTTCACTCCGAACATGGGTTGGTGTCTTACTCTGAACAGCCACTAACACTCTAACTATTGGGAGCTAACACAACCACTAACACTCTAACTATTGGGAGCTAACACAAATTTCACAGAAGCCCTACACTGCAGTGGAGTCAGGACTGAAACCTTGCAGCCAGGCCCACCAACAAGGAAGGGCAAAGGGGGCAGTTGCCCCAGGGTCCAGCGAATCAAAAGAGCCCTGGCTGCAGACCACTACCACTCCTGTGATAGTAGCAGCTGACATCCCTGAGCCTTTTAGATCATCGCCGGAACACTGCACAGTGCACCCCTGCTGACTCTGAGGGCTGGATGGGGTAGCGTGGCACACTCCGGGCAGCACTGAGGGCTGGCTGCCCCCAGCCCCGCCCCTTACACTCAAGCTCCTACCTCTTCCAGGTACACAGAGCCTGCTCCCCTCCCTCTTGCCCAGGAGCCTGGCAAGTCTGTCAACTCCTCTGGCTCCAGCTCATTTAACCATATAAAGAGAGAGCCCAACGTTCTGTCAAAAGCTGTCATTGTTTTGACTACAACTGGCAAAAAGATATGGGAATGATAGAGCTTCACGTTCCTCAAGGGCAGATTGCAAGATAGGCCACATAAGGATGGAGTGTTTTTCCCACGTTACTTAATTTTCTAGTCAGTCTTAAAAAGAAATTCTTAACTACCTATATATCATTTGAAATTTCTTCAGATAAATCCCGCTCAGGGACATACAAGACACTGGGCTTTTAGGCTAAAATATGCTGATGTAAACAGTGTTAAATTGCAGTCATATAACTAATTTATTACCATATTCAAATTTCAGCACTCAAAGTTGTAGGCTGGTGGGATTACCTTTACAGCCTATCCACATATCAATGTTAGTGATATGCCAAATTCACTTTACCCATGCCACTTAGGGAAATAGAACACTAGTTGCAGCTTAATTGTTTCACTTGAAAAATACTTCCCCTCCATTGATATGCTATTAAATAAGTACAAGAAAAAGACCAAAGAATGCCAAGGATTACTGTTGTAATGTACCTTTGGAAATAAAGGTATAATTTTACAAATGATGGTGATAAAAATTGTTCAGATGTAATCTTCTCAATTTAGGGATGATCCAAGAGGATTCACAAGAGGATGACACTGTTAAGCTTACCGACAAAGCATCATTGGGAATATCAGTCAATACTCAGTAATTTATGAAGTGATAAGAGTAGCTACGGAGATAAACACAGACATTTGCCAATCTCTCTGTAAGTCCCTATTCCCCAGCCCTTCACATCATGTCAGTCACTGATGACTAAAGTTTCAGTATAAAGTCTCAAGTCCTGTGTGCCTTGCAAGATAATGCTCAGGGCACTGGAGAGCTGATCCCAGAGAGCTTTGCTTGAACAAGCATTAGTGCTTCATTTAAGGATTTGCCTCCACTGTACAAAACACATTAAGCATCTAAAATCCAATGTTTGTCCTTAAAACATGTTTTTAAAACTTTGGTTTTCAATTTATGAGACATTAAAAACAAAACAACCAACCAACTTGCAAATTTGAGTGGCTTAGGCCAGTCTACACTAGACCTGGCAGCTCAGCTTAAGGGTACACAACTCCAGCTACACAAAATATATAGTCGGAGTTGGCTTTACCGTGTTCAGCTCAAGGTGTGTCCTCACAGCAGGAGGCCATGGGAGCAAACACTCCCGTCAGCTTCCCTTACTCCTCACTACTGCAAGGAGTACAGGCACTAGCTGGAGCTGTGCTTAGCATTCAATTTATGAGCCTTAACTAGACCTGCTAAATCGAACACCAGAAGGTCTATCTTCAGCACAGTGAGTGAAGACATGAATATATAAGTACACCCAATATAGACAGCTACTCTGATACCATGATGAAGGCCATTGTCCAAGCGAGGGTGACGTGGCAAAGCTCCAGCTATTCCCCATTGGTCTCGAACAACTGGCGGATAGTGTTAGCCTCAGAGGCTCGCTATGGCCCTCCACACAGCCTCTGTCTCTTTACTAGAGGCAGAAGCCACAGCCTACTGAGCCATACTCATCACAGGTTAGTTCATAGTTTTGGGGTAAAAACCTCTCTGGAGTCCTGATCTCCTTTCTCAAGGCAGAGGTTGAGCTGTTGTGGGGAGGTTGGGGGGAACCTGGGCCCGCCCACTACTCTGGGTTCCAGCCCAGGAACCTCAGGCAGCAGCAACAGGCAGAGTTACTGCCTCTCAATCTGGAAAGTTTTCCCAGGGCTACTTCCCCCAAATGATCCCTCTGAGCATCTTCCCTTTGGTACCTGCTCATCAGCCCTCCCTGCACACACCACCTCCTGTCCTTCACTCTTTTTCCTCCTTCGCTGGGGGAGACCTTTTAAAGCAGCACCAGGGGCCTTACTTGGCTGCAGGTGTCTAATTAACCTGTGGTTTCTAGCAAGTTCTAATTGACCCCAGGTGCCTGCAGGATTATTCTGTACTTAGGCTTGGCCTTTTTTCACTCAGGAAAGAGAGAGCTGTTCACCCAAGCTCCAGGATGTATTTCCCTCCACGAGTGAGTGGCAGACGGCTGGTCTGGGTCTGTCACAGTGAGTAGAGAAAGACAGAAGTCTTCACACTTGAAATATTTCAATGAGATTCAGTTTTCTGATTGCTGTAGAAATGTCACCTTTGCTGCTCTATGGATTATACCTCTGTCCTCTGCTCAGATTCCAGACTTATTCAAAAGTTTAAATTCCATTTCCCAGCAATGCTCTTGCCCGTCCTAGCTAGCTACTCTCCCCAAAGTCAACCATGCACACGTTACCTACACACCGAGCACTACAAGTTTTGTTCCCTAACGCATAAGCCCTAAATTTAGACTAAAACCAAAGAAGCTTAGTTCTATAGATCAATGTTTCTTTGACAATCTAAATCCTGTCTCCATTATATTTTCACCGTATTTCTTTTGTCCCCTGACATCTGTATATCCCTAACAGAGATTGGCGGATAACCCCATCTACCTTGATTTATCAGTTCCCGACTCTATTACTGAGGCCCTCCAGTGTTCTCTGTCACAGCTCTTTCTAGGAGGAACAGCCCCTCCTTTTCATGAATGCAATATATTGAAAGATAAACTGGCAACTGAGACCACAGCTGCTTGCATCTAAAACTAGTTTCACAGCTTGCTAGTAGAAGTTGGTGATCGTCATTGTCATTTGCCGCATGTTATACACAAGGGGAACTAAAATGTTCGAATCACTGAAAGCTTTACAGGGTTATGAGAGTGTATCCACATTTTTAACAACCATGCAGGCACGTGACCACTTTGATAAACAAGCTCTGACTCTTGACTTCTTCATTATGAGTTGCTCTGCCGTTCCCTCCACAGGCAGACTGCTTTGTGCACAACTGAGTGTGAGATACAAAAGGAGTGACCAGAACACTAACAAAAGAAAGATGCCACCAGTCCACAGTAACTGTACATATATGAGCTATCCCAGTGGAATCTATCCCACCATTCAGTGAATATGAAATTCACAGTGTAGTTTATCTCCCTATAATATTATGCAGTAGTTTTACGTCTCATGCACATCTAAGGTATGCCTACCCTATATTCTATTTTCGAAAGAGGATATGCAGATTCCATGGGCATGTCTTCTTCCAATCGCTTTTTCAAAAGCGGGTCTTTTGAAAGTGAAGGTAGTCTGGATGCATTTTTTTCAGGGAAAAACCCCTTTTTTGGAAAAAAAAACGCTCTTCCTAAAAAAATGAGGTTTATGTGGTTTTTCAAAAAAGGGGGGTTTCCCCAAAAATACGTGTCCAGATGACTTTCACTTTCGAAAGACCCGCTTTCAAAAAAGTGATCGGAAGAAGATATGCCCGTGGAATTTGCATATCCTCTTTGAAAAAAAAAATGTAGCTTAGACATACCCCTGCTGATGTCAGAGGTACAGTAAAGGACATAGCGGGTGCAAAGTTTGGCCCACATGCTGCAACATGCAGCCCCCTAAACTGAGACAGAACTAACTAAACCTAGACCAACACCTTACAGGTGTTTGCCCAACCTGTTCTTAAAATCCACCACGGATGGCGATTCCATTATTCTCCTTAGAAATCTATTTTAATGCTTAGCTCTCCTTATAGTTAGAAAGGTTTTCCTAATATCTTACTTAAATTTCCTTTGCTAAAAATGAATCCACTTCTTGTTCTACCTTCAGTGGACATGGAGAATAATTAGTCAACATCCTCTTTGTAACAGCTCTTAACATGTTTGAAGATATATCAGGTTCCTGTCTATCTTCTTTTCTCAAGATTAAACATGCCAGTTTGTTTTCAACCTTTCCTCAGTTCCCCATCAGTAAAATTGGGATAAAAAAACCCAGCCATGCTGGGGAGTTGTGAAAATAACGTTATTACTTTTCCTGAAACACTTAGATACTATAGCGATAAGTGCCACAGGAAAGCCCACTGGAAAATTCATCATTCTGACTTCCGTGCAGGGTTTGAATCTTGTATAGTAAATAAAGCATGAGGGCATATGTTGAACAGTGAGGCAAACACAAACTATTGCTTTCATACTCATTAACTGAGTACTGGCCATGCTGTGCACTGAATGCCCCATGAGTCCCTTGGAATAGATAACACATGATCACATAATTAACGAGTGAATCATGATGTATACATACACGGAGGGCAAATTAAGGTTGAACGGGCAACCTTAATTCTGGCATTTTTAAACTTTTAAGAGCCTGACTTTGGAATCTTACTGTTATTTTAACATAGCTTTTTGTGTCTAGTTCTTTAAAGTGGTTCACATGTTTTGCTCCTTCCCATCTCGGCTTTTGTCTCCTTTTGGTTTTTTTATACTCTTTTCAGAAAGACCCCCCAAAGCTGCTCACTGGAAAATCCTCTTCATGTCTACTTCTATGCAATCTCTTCCTTACCCCATCTACTTTGTCTCCATACTTTCCTTCCTAAAAAACTTTCTCAAAGCTCATTTATTCAAGGAGACTTATAAACTAAATCAAACAATGTGTATCCATTAAGACATGTACACTAATCAACCACCAATCTTATTGTCCTCAGCCTCATTTGCCTCCAGAACCTGCCCCTGTATTTGTCATCTCTTCCTGCTGCTCCTCTCTTAACTTACACTGTTAGCTCCTTGATGCAGGAATTCAGCTGTGTTTATTTTAAGACTCACCACATGTATCAGTGCTCTGTACAAGAAGGGAAACTAAAACAGTGAAAAGTCAGCTCAGGATCACCAATGGTTTGCCAAACTTTTCAAGCAGAACCTGGGTACAGGTTTCTGACAAATGGAGCCAAATATGAGTTCATGGTGAAACCAAGAGAAACTCTGTGGATTTGCCTTCATTTAGGAAATAAAAACATAAGGAAAGTTGTACCAATATGGACTCATTAAAAAGTCTCATGAGACTCCCCTGAAGGCTGAAATCATTGGGTTTTTCAAAGCCCCAGTTATTCTCTTTTTTATGTGAACATTTTTTTTTGAACTCGAAGACTAGGATTTCAAGTCTGCCTATGGGATTGCGATGTCTAATTCACATACATTTTGAATAGGATTAAGTATCTTTGAAAATCCCCCCTAAAGTCTTTTAGGGCCAGGCCTACACTAAACTTGGAAGGTCGGCTTAAGGTACACAACTTCAGCTATAGAAAATATGTAGCTGGAGCTGGCTTACCTTAAGCAAAGCTTGGTTGCATCCACACAACAAGAGGCCAACGGGAGCAAACGTTTCCTTCAGCTTCTCTTACTCCTCGTGACCATGAGGAGTACAGATGACAGCCAGAGCTGCCCTCAGCATTCGATTTACAAGTCCATACTAGACTTGCTAAATCAAACACCAAAAAATCGATCTCTGGAGCGTTGATCTGCTGGTAGGGATAAACTTGGCCTAAGTGACTATACTGCACCTAGTAACAGTCACACTCTTGCCTTTGCCAAAGCTGTAGGAGGAAAAACCCCTCATATTGCCTTACTGGAGTCCCGTAAAAAAACACAGCAGGTATTCCCATGAACAAGGCAAGTATACAAATCTATAATGCTAATATTTATATTTTAAATAATGTAAGAATGATTTTAAAAAGGGGAAAGAAAACCAAGGATAATATGGGAGTATTCCCTGTAGTGAAGTAGCTAAGTGACAAGCATTATTGTCATCTCAAATCAAGAGAGACAGTTTATCACAGAGATGTCAAACAACTGAACCAAATACTCTTCCTGATCCCTTTTGCTAAAGGAAATCTGGAAGGCATGCGAAAAGAATTTCAAGTGAATGTATCATTAAAAGTATTATGCCAGCAGATGGCTCCTGTTCAAAAGTTGGCTGTGACTCACGGAACTGCAAACATTCAAAGACTCAGGCCATTATATCCTTACTGAATTCCAAGGTTAAATTAGCAGATTTATTATATATATTTCCTCCACTACTGCCCTATGAATCATACAAACAGAAGAAATGTTGTTTTCTTGTCAGCTGATCTCTCTAAAATATTGTGGCCTACTTATGTCAAAGTGTGCAACTTTGAAATAGTCGGTGGAAGTCACGTCAAAGTTGTTCTTTGCATATTCATTACTTCCCCGCATCCTTCCCTTTTAAATATCAGAATAGCCCTACAAGGCCAAAATACAAGTATTGTGGTTTTGATGAGATCACCAAACTAGAATCATCCAAAGAAACAAACTTAGTTTCTTTCAGGAACCCAATTAAGCTTTGTTTGGATATGAATTCAGTGCATAGCATAGCAATACTAATCTGTTTCCTCTATTCTCTATTGGAAAGTAATGGACCACCTGCTCCCAGCCAGAGTGTGACGGACAACGTAACAACCAAATGAAACAAAGACATTTGACGCCTTTGCAAAATGATGTTGATGTTCTCAGAGCAGATCCACATGGACATGTAAAAACACACTATGCTGACTATCTTGATAATAATCTCTGGAGACTGAATTATTTGCTTACCTTTGGAGACACTCTTTCCAGGTCACAGCAGAAACACAGGGTACCTCTAGAATACAGGCTTTTGTCGACAGAGGCTTTGTCAACAGATACTGTCAACAAAGCTTCTGTTGACAAAGAGCGTCTAGACTACATCCAGTTCTGTCGACATGAGAGTGTAGATGCAAAGCAAGCTGCTTTGTCGACATGAGAGTGTAGACGCAAAGAACAGTTTAGATGCAATAACTCCTTCTGTCAACAGAACTCTGTCGACAAAAGGCGTTATTCCTCGTAGAATGAGGCTTACCGCCATCGACAAAACTACCGAGTTCTGTCGACGTTATGTCGACAGAACTCGGCGGTAGTGTAGACGCAGGTATAGCTTTGTCGACAAAACCCTGTAGTCTAGACACACCCACAGTGTCAGGGCCAGGTGAGGAAGCTTGCATTTCTACGGCCCAGGTTGTGTCTATTCTTGGACAATGGGAACACACCATCCCCCCATGCTATCTAAGATGGGGAGACTATTGTGGTTTCTGCCCTTACAATTCGGGGAAGTATAACCAGAAATAATATTGCGAGATGGAGAAAAAGAAAATCTAAAATGGTGATCGGGGTAAAACGTCCTAACAAAATATTTATAGGACTCAGCCATACCTACTTCATTTACAATTAAACTGGACAAAACATTAGAAATTATGGGAGGTCCAGTAATGGCTTTGCAGTTAATAGAATCTTGAAATTTGCATTTTCCATAAGGATTACATCTTTTATTCAAGTAAACTCATGTGTATTGGCATAAAACTTACATCACTTCCTCTTAGGGACATTAGAGAGTTAATTTTCTGCACTTTTTGAGTCAATCTGCTCAGTACTTTAGGCGGCAGGAATTAAACATGACTTCTTTTTTTCTCAATTTAGACTTGTAGTCTAAATTTTTCTGAAAATCCTTTTAGCTAACATAGGCATGTGCTTCTAATAGTTCAAATGTCACTGTACAAAGAATCTCAGACATAAGATTATTTTAACAATAAATATTATTAAAATTTGTAGCATTAGGTGACCTTCTGTTTCAAATGCATGTAACAAGCTGATAGATATTTCTTCTAAACATAACTGGCTCCCTGCACTGGCAGCAAACTAAAGTATAATCACTTAATTGCCTGTTGAGTGCTCATACATTCTAATGCACAAGCTTAGCTGTAAGCTGGTCAGGAAATGATATTTTCCTTCCCACAAAAATGTTCTAGGCTGTCATAAAAATGCAATCAACCGAGAAGGTTCCAATTTTAAAATGTTTCAGCAAAAAACCCCGCATTTCTGGCAAAAAATAAAGTTTGGCTAGTTCAATTTATCTCTGACACCAAATGTTTATGGAGTAATGACAATATCTTATACTTGATGAGCACAGAGTTAAGGTTGAGTCCTTCAATGAAATTTTGAGGAACGTGCTATATGAATTTTGTGCGATTTTATGTTATGAAAGGCAGTTTGTTGTGGAGAGGAAACATCTTTAGATGTATCTGGTTCTTGACATTTTGGTGGTGACAAATGTGAATTGAGTTTAGTCTAGACTTTATTTCTGCTTTTATATGATCTCCTTGATTTTTAATATATGTGTTGATAGGAAACTCTCCTGAGGAACCTTCACTGTAACTCAATAACATTTTTGGCATGGGAAGGAGACTGGTAACAGCCTCATGTCAAGACCAGATTAGAGCCACTACTAATGACTATGGAAAAAAACCAAACCCGAGGGGAGTAAAAAAGTTTTTCTTTTCTCATCCTTCTATCCTTGCAGATGGTGCAGGAGAGTTTGAAACTGACATCAAAGCAAAGAGGGATAAAAAATAAAGCAAGATTGATCTCTAAAACAAGTCAGAGAAGGATAAAATCCAGGCCCTCAGTTGACACTAACAGATGCAGCTGCAACAAATTTACATCAAATTACACCAGCTAATGAACTCCCTAAATATCTGTCAATGTCCATTTTTTGTATTATCTGAGCACCACTGAAGGCAATTCAACTAGAATCGTGGTATCAAAGAACACTAGAACTGGAAGTGACCTTGAGAGATCATCAGATTCAGTCCCCTGCCCTCATGGCAGGACCAAGCATCTTCTTCCCTGATAGGTGTCTATCTAATGTTCTCTTAAATATCTCCAGTGATAGAGATTCCACAATCTCCCTCAGCAATTTATTCCAGTGTTTAACCACCCTGGCAGTTAGGATTTTTTTCCTAATGTCCAATCTTTCATTTGTAAATGTTCAATAATATGGTAATGCACAGGGAAATAAAAAATCGTTGATAGTTATTTATTCCACATCTGCAGAAAAAATTATCACGATCTATACATAATAATGTTTTATAGAACATTTTAAAATATAACAACTTAATTAGATGTTGCTGGCATAAAATACTCAAGCTTCAGTCTAGTAGTTTCAAATGATATCACCAGAACCACCTTGAAATAATTATAGCCTTTCCCGTCAGTTACAATCCAGCCCCGCAGTCACCCCTCATGCAGAGCTCCAAGTGAAGTCAATGAGTCATGAGTCAATATAGCAGCTGCACTGTACACAATGCCGTGACACTGTAGCAGAAAATGAAGACTGAACTGGAGCTTCCATCTATAAACTCAGGTTTTACAACTTCAGATTTTGCAGCGTATCTACGGTATCAGGCTCCACTCCCTGCTTTCTCAATTAGAGTTTTAATACTGGTCACTGGTGAACACATGAGCATAGAAGAATCACACAGGTCCCACATTACACCTTTGAAGCAAAATAAATACCTCTCCACAATGTACCGATTTACTTGTCTCTGGACCACCCTGCATATTTAATAATCAGATCTGGCCCAAGCTAGCTCATGCTCTGCAGGATGCAAAATAGTTGTTTGAGGTTTGCAGGATTTTTCGAAAAAGCCTGCTGTTTTCGAAAGAACCGCGTCTGGACAGCGGTTTTACTTTCGAAATGGTGCTTTTTCGAAAGAGCGCCATGAAGCGATTATGCAAATGAAGCATGGGATTTAAATTCCCGCTTCATTTGCACTTTCGAAGTGCCTCATTTACATCCCTCTGTCAACAGAGGGATGTAGTCTAGATGTAGCCTGAGTATTAGCATGGGGCTGAAAACATAGTGTTTAAGGGAAGGTTCTAACCATCAGTACCACAGAAATGTCAGGGCAACGAACTGATACATAACCACAGAAGGGCTATGGTAAAAAATTTGTGTATGTACTAATAAGATGAGATCACTAAGAAACGAACCTATAGAAAAAAAGACATTCCAAAATGAGTAAGGTAAGGATATACAAATAAGAAAAAAAGGAAATATCCCTAATGAATACACATCAAACATAGTGTCGACAGCACATCATATTATAAAAATTGCATCCCAGTCTTGGAGAAGGAGATGTAGTCCTTGGGAGTTGCCAGAATGATGACCACAGGTGATGATGAGGAAGCTGATGGTGGCAAGGAGGACGATGGCTAAAACTTCAGGTTGTTCCAAAAGGGAAGGTGTGAGTATATGGATGTGTAGATGTACATTCTGTAGTACCTCGATCTAGCTCACTGACTTGGGGTGTCTGCTAAATCTGTTAGTAAACTAGATTTCCTATAGTGTGAGTGCTGTGACTGTGCACATGTGGGTTCTCAGCTGTGCAATAAGTTAAATACCAGGCCTCATCTGTCAGTCATCAAGTAATCAATAGAATGAATACATAATCTAAAGACTGGGCTATACCTTCTGAAAAGGAGGCAGTCATAAACTAGCTAGCAGGCCGGCAGAATGCAGCGAAAGCAAGAGAGGGCAAGAAAGATCTGCAGGCTCAGCAACGTTTTCAAATGCTGGAAGGACATTTGCTCACCAACTTGCTGATGTGCTCCTGCCCTGTTCAAAGGAAGGACTGAATCAAAAGGTTATCTGAGCCAGTAAGAGATTAATCAGTAATAGCACAGGCAATCAGGAATGCCAAACACCCTGTGTTACAAGTGTGCTGACTTTAGGGTTGCCAACTCTGTAATATTTAAAAAAACAGACAGTCCAGCAGGAGTTCTAGAACCTCTCCTGCCCTGCCTCTTCTGCCTTTCAAGACCTCACTCCTGCCACTGTCCTACCTCTTCTCCAAGACCCCACCCCTCCATATTCTCCTTTTTCCTTCTCCCTCGGTCACTCACCGTGTTTCCCCTTTCTTCCCCTACTTGCCTGCAAAGCCATGGCTGCAAGCTGCAGCCACCCAATGTGGGTAGAAGGAAGCCCCAGATGAGCAGGAGTGGGTGCAGGTGATGACTACCTCCCCCGTCTGTAGTAACGGAACTCTATTCAATAGGACTTTCTGGTTGAAAACTGGACACCTGGCTACTCTGGGAACATGAGGTAGAGGAGAATCTGGCTGTGATGGTTGAATTGACATGACATTGTGAAAAAGCTAGTTTAAAAACTGTAGCTCAACAGGTTTCAATATTAGATTACACTTAGACTACATTTACATTACAGTGGGGATCTATGCTCTAAGATCAATCCATTGGAAGTCGATTTAGAGTGTCAAGAGAAAAAACGCCAAAATAACCGCAGATTACTCTGTAGTCAACTCCTGTAGTCTACCCCGGATGAGAAGAGTAAGAAAAGTCAAGTTTCTCCTGTTGACCACCCACAGTTTAGACACGCAGTAACTTGATCTAAGCTACATTATTAGCATAGTTGGAGTTGCGTTCTTTAGGTGGACTTTCTGTGGTAGTGTAGACATAGGCTTAGATTGAAATCCTATGAAATGCAAACTCATTTGGAGAAAACTGGTGCATAGGGAGCCATCATTTCCATTGCAATAGTGTTCTCTCAACAAACTGAATATCCATACTGAAGGAGAAGACGACGCCTAAATTAGTAACTAATTCTAGCAGCCACTGTTTGGAAGAAATATGTGGATTCATTCACCAGGCAAAATATAATGCAGGTATCATTTATCATGGATCTATTAACTTTTCTTTATTTTATACATGGAAAAACCATCAGTCCCACCTATAGTAGCCTGCCTTCCCATCTGGAAGTGATACACTATTTATTTCTACTTATTAGTTTAAAGTAAATTGGCAGGCATGGGCCATGTAGAATTTGTCATTCATTTTGCATTTCACTCATAGGGAATTCACCCTTAGCTTTAACATAGGGCTGCATGGGAAGCCACATGACTTCCCCTAAAATCAGTGTATCTATTAGATCATTTACGCCCAAAGGGGGAAATGTTGATCACCACAGCATCCAGAAAAGCAATGAGGAATTAGTATGCTTGTTCCATGCCAATGATGTTTTCTGCCAGGAATGCACATTTACAAGATGCTGGAGATCAAGTGAGATGGGAGTAGCATGATTGCTTTTGGTAGTAACATATCCGTGTGTTCCCTTGACAATATTCCAAGTTGACAGCTAAAAGTAAACTAACTCAGAAACTGAACCATGAATGAACTCTCATCTGGTGTGACCTAACAAAGTAGTTAGTATACTATGCATCATACATTAAGTATTTTGCTTGTTATTGTAACACAGCTTGTAGCAGAGAACAGAAAATGTTTTTAGTGCCATACATTTTCATCTGCTTAGCTCATTTTTTAATAGAAATTCCCCATTTCCAGCCTATTTTCTTCCAAATCCACTTACAAATATAAGGCACATAGTTTAAAAAAATAAAAAGTTACCAACTTGAAATTGGAGAGTAAGTTGCCTGTTAAAATGCTGCCACATTTTACTGTGTGATTATCTAATATTTCTTTCCCAGACATTCATTCAGCTTTTTTTCCCATGTTTCTGTTAGATAAATAATATTTCATATGAGTACCAGTAGGAAGAGAACCACTGGATAGGATCAAATAAGACCAGACTTTAAATTCCATTCAAAATTGAAAATCAACTTTAATTTGTTCATGCAATATTTGCTCTGCAGCTATAACTAGAAAGTTCTGGAAATGTAACACCCACAGGTGGAACCAAACCTGGGGACTTTGATACTTAGTACATAAGCCTTTACCACCTGAGCTAAAAGCCAGCTGCCTGTCAGATAAGGCTGTAGAGCAAACTAACTCTCTCTCCCTCTCGCTCTGTAACTGGTCTAAGTGTCAATAGATGGGACAGTGAGCCACACCCAGCAGATGTATGGGTTACATACTTCCCCTAGCTGAGGAAGCACATGCCGAGCCTCAGCCTATTCTACACTGCTGGGCGGGCGGGGGGGAGAGGTAGAGAAAATGGTATGCAAATTGCGAAGCACAATTTGTGTACCTTTTTCCGATTCTTTTTTTGGAAGAGGTTTTTCCAATATTTGGCCCATCTACTCCATATTGTAGACATAGCCTCAGAGAAATCCCAGTTGAAATCTCGGATAAATCCCTACTCATAACACTGACAGAGAACCAAATCTGGGATCTCTGGAGCTTAGTGCATGTGTCTCTATTGCTTGAGCTAAAAGCTAGCTGGCTCTCTGCTAAGGCCACAAAGCACTTTC
>JANRFK010001158.1:8028724-8045247 GCA_030068395.1 Apalone spinifera | reverse complement strand
AACACTTGCACAAGATGTTCTTGCGCAAGAAGCCGCGAGTGTAGACATAGCCCTACAGTATTTAAAAGCTGATGTTTAGAAAGGTCAGACTGCCTGCAATTTTGCTTTGAAAAAACAGCATGAATTTTTCACATGCATTGTCAGATTATCAAAAGAAAGAAGAAAAATCATGCCTTTCAAATGTAAAATTGATGTAAATACCTTTCAGATATCTCCATTAATATGGGAAAAAATGCTGCCCACGCAAAGTACCATAATTTTTTTTGTAAAACAAAACAATGATAATTTGTGGATTTTATCTTAGCACGAACAGAAAAGCCTAACGGTACTTTATGAGTAACAAACAGCATATTTTTTAAAAAGAACACAATACAGACACTGTTCTGGCTTTAAAATGGAGATAAATGTGTAATGCATTCCACACTGAGAATCCCTATGCACTAGTGTGTCCTTTCTAAAATTACATACAATAATTTAAAGTAACAATTTCTACAGGAAAGGATAGAATTCAACAACAAAAGTGATAGTAGCCTTCTCTACGTTTGTTCATTGATCTCTACAAACCAATATATATATATTTTCTCTCAGGGCTTTGTGTTCATAAATTCTTTGCCCTAGATCTGAACAAGCTACAATTTGTGATCTACTTCTGAGCATTATTACGCTAGCCTTTCTAGTGTAATCATCAGAGTTTGATGTTAAGAATTATACACTACTAAAAAAACACTGATGCCCTTCAACTAGAAACAAAATGTTTAATTCGCCTACAATGTACATTGCTTTTGGACACACACTCTAAGATTTCTATTATGCTCTTTTGAGCTTTAGTTTCATATATGCTCTTGTGTTTTAGCATTTTCTAGTAACAGTTTTTAACGTAGGTGAAGGTGTGCATTCTATGACCCACAATGTAGCAAGATACTGACGTGTCTAACATTCACTTTAAATACAACGAGTAGTCCTTTGGCACTCATTCCTGTTATTCACTTTAAATGTGTGAGTAGAAGCCTTTCAGTGTTCTCAATTATTGGATTAGTCATGTACTTAAAGCTGGGTATGTGTGTAAGCATCTTGCTACATCAGGGCTGTGATGATATTCTACCTTTGTGTAGTGTGTGCGAATTGCATTCTGCACAAACTGGTCACTTCAAGGAGGCATTGTTATCTTTAGCGTATTTGTTAACCCTCTTTTAAAAGTCAAGTCCTAAATGCTATGTAAGACTGCTGGAGGGAGGGGAATGTTTATTTTAGCAAATAGGCAAATTTGAAAGCAAGCTCCAAAACTATGTGCGCACAGGTGGTGCAAAAATACAGGTGTGGTATATGCAGTCAGGCACTTGAGTGTTATTAACCTGTTTTTAATGTATGCTTTTCTAGGATGGACTCCAAATCTTTATCCTTTGAAATCAATGGACATTTTGTTATTGACTTCAAGGGCCCAATTCTGTTCCCAGTGGCAGACCCATCTGATTTTTGCACACAGCTGAATGCCGTGATAGATGCTATGGGTGCATTTTTGGAGAGGACCTTTGAACATTTGCTCCTGCCCCCCAATCAAATTTATGCCCCACTGAATAAAACTAGAGCATGATTTCTTAGACTTTGCTGCCATACCTGTGTGTTTCATTATGTTACCAAACTCGGTCCAGAGAAAAGGGAAAAAAAAAAACAACTGCTTGTTCTCCAGGTCACAACTAATGGAGGAGGGCAGTATAAAAAAAATGATTGGATGAAGTTATGGTGCAAACTCAGGAGAACAAATATGCAAGTTAAAAATTATGCACACTCTCTCAGATGGCTTAAACTGTTATAAAGAGGCATCTTCAACAAGGTGAAATTTGTCATTTCTCTTGGACTACAACCAAGGAGAACTAATTAGAAGGAAAAATTTTCCCCTGCAGATTGCAAAATTAGTCTTTTAGGCTAGAATAAATGATAATGAGAGAGTATGGCTATTAAGTCTAAGGCATGGTTTCCAGAGACTAAATATAAAAGGTCACTGAATCAGGTATTATCATTTACCAGCTTTCTAGCTTGTAGATTTAGATTTAGATTTGGTTAATGGAAGATGCTGAAAATTTAACAAGTGTGCATCATATATTCTCTGCTCTTCTGAATCATTAAATGAAAAAATGCAAACTCCCAAGGAACAATAGCACAAGGATTGAATTGAAAATGCTCTGTCTTGATTTCTTTCAAAAGCCAAAGTTATGGCTGCCCTCGTCAGAAAATAAAAAAGAAATCACCATGTGATTTAAGCATTTCACTGATTGCGTATTCCCCATCAAGTACATTGTGTCCAACAAGTGAAAATCATAATTATCTCTTTGGCTAAGGTGAAAAATTAGATTTAGACAGAGGTTACAGTAAGATCACTTCAGAAGCTTCTTCTGTGTGGGGAGGGATTGCTGTTCTCCATTTTGATCCTGATCCTGCATCACTCAAGTATAAAGGATGTTATGCCATTTCATTAAATAAGAGATCAGGACTGTAACAATCCACAGCTCACTGCTGCAGAGCCGTCTGCTGGTCACTCTGGGAATTAGCTCAGTCCAAACTCAAAGCACCCTCTACTGGTGCATGTCCCTCCCAGACCATGGCGCCCTTCCCTCAGGGTGCTGCCCTGCAGCAGTGCTTCCCAAGGAACCCTAACATCCTATACCCGCATTGCCTCAGTTACCCATTGCCAGTCATCATCTAGCCCAGGGGTGGGGAAGTTCAGGCCCAGGGGCTGGATGTGGACCCCGGCTTGCCTGGATCCAGCCCCCCGGGGCTTAGGGATTGCCCCACACTGGGTATACCCCCCCCCCCCCCGCCACCCACCCACATGTCTGGAGCACACAAAATCTACTAACCTGGCCCCCCCTAGGCTCTGGGGTACAAGGGGATAGTGAGGAATGTCTTTTTCCTTCTTAGCCAAGGGCTTCTCACTTTGCTTCTCACTTGTGTGCGGCCCCTAACTGATTTTTCTGTGGGTCAGGGGCCCCCGATCCAAAAAAGGTTCCCCACCTTTGATCTAGCCCTTGCCTCGGGGCAAACTGCAGTCTGAAATGGCCACTCATCATTAGCAAGGGGATGTGGCCCTGCTGCCTTGGCTACTCCTCTGCAGCCCTAGTAGCTCCCTGGGCCCCTGTCACTGGGCTCAGCCTGGGGTTTATTCCAGCCTGGGGTCCTCTGGCTCACCCTGCCTTCCCCCATCACTGCTCTGTCCAAGGTACCCTGGTGGCAGGCAACTAGGTCCCTCTCCCTCCAGAGCTGCTCTTCCTAGCCAGCCATCTTTTTATGCAGCCCTGCCAGGCTCTGATTGGCTGCCTTAAGTTCTCTCTTGATTGGCTTCTAGCCACAACCCTCTCCGAGGGCTATTTTAACCCTTTTTTCCTTCAGTGCAGAGCAAACATCCCGTCACAAGGTCCTTTCAAAATGGAGAATCCCCATCAAGCATGAAGGCTGGGATGTTTTTAAATGGAAGAAAATGCCAGCCTAATGCAGTAAAAGAAAATGGTCACCATGTCATGTAGAATAACATATCTAAGAGTCATCACATACCTAGGTAACATGGTACCAACTGAGATTTAGGGACACCCCTCTTTTTCACCAAGGGATATATAAGAATCCTCTATTATGATTTTCTTTGGTTTAATAGTTTATATCGCATCATCCTTTTATTCCATTTCTAAATCCGCTGAAGCCTTTTCTTGTTTTGATCAAGCATCTTGTATCATAGTGCCCACATGTGCACTGCCAACTCGGCTTGGGACCCAAATTTAAATCACCTTGTGTAGCAATGCTGGGCTGCCTCTGAACTGCCCAACCAGACCCTTGCCTTAATAGGCATTTCATTTACAACTTTTGCTGAATATCTTTTTTTTAAGTGGCTTTACAAGTGGGTGGTTTTAAATTGCGGTGGGAGTTGGAAAAGCTTTGTGGCATTTTAATATAAGTCTGCAATGCCAAAGTGTCATTTATAAATAAAATTAAGATGGCTATGACATTTAATTTATTATTATTTTAAAAGCCAGAACAGAAATGTGAGAAAGCAGAAAGTCATTTTGAAACACGCACATCCATTTTTCTTGATTGTTTTTCTGTCTAAAGGTTGGAACAGTTCCTTTTTATTGTCAACTGACAGTCTGTAAAACATTGTATTGGAAACAGGGCAGAAAGGATGGGTGAGCTTGGGATTAATCTCTGGACTGCAATGCAGGAGGTATGAATTTAGTCCTGCCGAAAGCACCTTTCCTAAACAAACTAATGTAAAATATGATTTCTGGTGGTCAATTTTTAAATGTAATACTCCCACATAATATTCACACTAGGATCAGGTCTACACTGGCAGAGAAAATTGATGCACGATACACAATTCCAGCTACAATTGCATAGCTGGAATTGACGTACTTTACATTGATCTTCTGGGGCAGTCCTACACCAGGTCAACAGGAGAAACTCTCCCGTCTATTTCCCATACTCTTTACAACTGCGAGAAGTAGTGTGGTTGAAGGGGGCATCCTCAGCATTCAATTTAGTGGGTCTTTACTAAACCCACTATATCGATGCTAGAGCATCGATCCTCTAGTAAATATACACAAGCCCTAAGTACCGGTAACTGTGCAGCCTTAGTCAAAGCTGTGGTCAGATCACTCTCTGATCAGATCAGAAAAAGGCTTTCGGAACTCCCATTATTACTGTTTCAAGCATACCCCCACCCATACAAAAGACACCATTCCTACGTGAGATTAAATTCATGCAGTGATATAGAACTAGATCTGTGAAAAGCAAATACAAAGAGGGTTGAGTAGAAGCAAAGTTGTGAACTAGAAATCACATCTAGAATCTGGCAGTAAGACCCTATTATTGTATGGTCATTATGAGTAAAATCCTGACTCCACTGACTACTAACTGACTGCACTAACTGTCCATGTGGATTCTTCTACTGCACATTAACAGGTCTATCATCAAAATGCACTGTAGAAATTTGAACATGCAGTATCAACATTCACATAACCAGTTAGTGCACTGCAGACTAGAGTACTGTCGATTTACCCTCTGGCTTACTATGCACTACATTTCTGTGTAAACAAGTTGTGATGGGGTAGAGTAGGCCTTAAGGCTCCCTGTTGGGTGCCTTGCAGTCCTGTCACACCCCATCTCTGACAAGAACAGTAGTAAGGTCCTCCAAGCAGGCTAGAGTGACTGCAGGAGAAGCAGCCAATCAGAGTCCAGGAAGCCCATATAAAAGAGGCTGCAGAACAGAACATCAGTTAGTTGCTCTGTAGAGCTCAAGGTGTGAAGACTAGCTAACTGGAAGAGTAGCAGTGCTGCGGACAGCTTGGTGTGGAGAGTTCATGGCAAACAAGACAGAGGCCTGAGGTAAAGGCAAAGATGGCACAGGGCCATGAGGAAGTAGTCCAGGGAATTAGAGTAACAGTAGAATGGGCATAGCTGACAGAGTCCCAGGCTGCGGTCCAGAGTAGAGGATGGGACTGGATCCCTGCAGATCCCCCGTTAGCCACTGTAAGAAGTAGTCCCGATTCTGAAGCATCCCAGAGGGGAAAACTGGACTTTAGTGACCCAGCCAAAGGGCTAGAACCAGAAGAGCTCTGAGAGGGTGAAGACGTTGCCTCCAGGAAGGAAGCCTTGGGGAGCACCACTCTATTCCAAAATGGGAACAAAGTGAGAGACATTAAAGGAGGTAGAGAGAGAGGCCCTGCTGTATTTGTACCCTGGAAAGGGTTTGTTTTATTTACCGTACAGACTGTATATCACTTGATAAAAGAGCTGGGTCACCAAGGAGCCACCACAAACAGAGAGCGAAGACACAAGTGCTTAACCATGAAATGTCAGCGCAACCATATTATACAAGCCCACAAACAGCATCAGAAAACAAGCCAGCCTCCTAAAGGATTAATTCCCAAGGGAGATCAAGCTGTTTGTCATAATCAGGAGGGCTGACCAGCACCTGGGGACTAAGGGGTTAACTATGTCTCCTGTCCATTGCCAGGTATCTGGTCAGCCAATAGCAATGCAGGAAGGGATTTCAAACTGGGGCAAAGGAATTTTTATTTTTCCCTCCTTGGTCTGAGTCAGAGCAGTTTCTTCCAAGATTGAAGGAGATGGGAAGTCCATCTCTCTCTAAGAAAAGACTTTTTATAATGTGTAAGTAGGGCAAAGTTTAGATTGTATTGTTTTTCCTGTTTTGGGAATTTGGAAATAAAGTCTGAGCTTGTTAAGTGGTTTTTTTTCTCTCTTTGTAACTAAGTTAGCCCAGGGGGGTTTCCCTGAGAATCTTTATCAATTAGTGACTCTTTCCATCTAGCCACTTTACTATGCTTGCAATTTTGCTTGTAATTTTGTTTTTATGATAAAAGTTTGGGGTTTTTTTTTCTAATTAACCAGTATTCGTTGATTGGTGTGTCCTTGGACTCAGTGCCTAACTGCAAGGGCAGAGTCCATTACTGTCTGTGAATCCCCCTGGGTTTTCCCAACTCCAAGTAAAATGGAGGTTGGGGCAGGGGAGTTTTACCTTAGGAAGGAGGTTTCTCAAATGAGCTCTTCCCTGGTTTTCTTGAAATTACTTGGGTGGTGGCAGCGGATTTCTCCAAAGTCTGAGTATTAGGATTTTTGGGGGGAGGGTTTGTACCAAAGCCTGTAAAGACCAGGTTTTGGGGTGCTTTTGTGGGCCCCCACTTCTGCATTTGTCATGCCAGAGTGGGAAACAGCTTTGACACTGTTATAAAAACAAGGCCCATAAATGGTCAAACATATGCCATCTGTAGCCAATGATACTTGCAGTATGAATTCCAAGCAGCCAGAGAGCATCTTCCACAGTAGATCTTACACATTGCATTTGGATCTTTCCTCAGACACAAATAACTTTCAGCTGCATGCCAAACACACCACCTAAAGTGGTGTATCTAAAGAAAGTATCTGACAGCAAGCGCTTGTTTTTTTCAACAGAAGGAGGTGGTAGGCATTTTAAACATTCCCCACATGTTTTTAGTGCAGGGCTTTGTAGAGACAGTACATTTCAGTTGCTGTATATAAAAGTGTTTCTTTCTCTGACCCTGACCCATTGCTCAACAGGTAAAAAATATAGAAACTCAAATGTGCGGGGAAAGAGGAAAGAAACAGCAAGTTGCCCCTTTCAGATCCACTAGAATTGTCCTTTTTCTGAAACTGTCCTACTGACCTCGGGTACCAAAGAGAGGCCGCATGTAGCTAGAGGCACCATTGAAGCACCTTCAATTTCTGAACCTCCTTTGATGTGACACATTATCATGGTGACCACTTAATGCCCATCTATCAAACCGAAAAGGCAGCTTTAAAAAAAACAACAGAGGCCCTCTCTTCTTAGAGTCTACTATCAAAAAAGGAACAAGTAGCTATGCAGGGAGCAGCAACAATGCAGCAGCAGCCTGCTCATAGTTATGGCAGAAATGTGAAAGGAATCCCTAAACCCCTGCTCTGCAAACACTTAGGCATGTGCTTGTAGCAGGGTGCTGACCCAGAGCACACCCCCTTTGTGGCATAGCACAGTCCTGCAGGTACCTCACCCTCAGCTCCCTTGTGGTTCTGCAGTAACTTGTTTACAGGTCAGAATACTTAAAATTGGTCCCCCTTGTTTGGTCTGATTTATGAAGGTTTTTCAGACTAACACCCGTTGGCGCCTCCATCCCAAACCCTTCTCATTGGTTCTCACAGTCCTTAAGCTTGAGGCCCATGGTGGGATTCAGAAAGCCTGCTTCCTGCAGTCCCACCTCAGCTGGTTTCCAGCCCTGCTTACAGCATCCCACGTCTCCCCTTTCGTTACAGGGGCCTACAGCCTTCCATGCCGGGTAAAGCTCAGCTTTCTGGAGGCTCCTTTCTGACCACCTTCCCTCTACCCCCAGTCTGATTTAGCCCCATGGCCTGCTGATCATGGACATGATGATTCTACCTCCATGGGCAGAAGAAGTGAGCGAGTCACAAGTACGCACTCATTTTTTTGGAGGAGAGGGAAGAGAAGGCCATGTACTGCATTGCTTGAGAAAGGCCTGCAGTTCGACTGCCCTAAGCAACAGCGATATGGTTTCATTGGGCCAGATTCTCTGTTGCAGCCAAGAATCTGCTCTAAACTATGCCACCCAGCTAACAATAACACAGAGCTATGTGTTTGTTTCCTTATGCAAGCATTCCTGGTGAAGTCAGAGGGGAGGAGCGCATGTCAAGCTCACTCTGAAAAAGAGGAATTAGTCTCCGAAATATATTTCTGAGGAATACAAATGCACCTTGCACAAAAGCCACAGCAGAAGAATAGTATTAAGGCTGCACTGCCAAGCACGCAAAAATTAGGAAAAATCCAGAATTGCATACACTTGGCACAAGGCACCTCCTTTTGACACAAAGGCCACCTACAAAGTCCCAAAGTTCAGGGGTCTGCTCCAGAACATGGTAGTCTAGAACTCATCAAAGCGAAGAGTTGCTTGAATATTTTATAGTAGGTAAACCACATAAAAAAACCCTTCCTTACTCTCATTCTCAGAAATCGTGCAGTCATTTTGGCTGAAATCTTTAAAAACAATTCAGCCCGGGGCAGACACTTGTCATGGCAATTTTCAACCCAAACCATTAAAGTTCGGCAAAGTTTTAAAAAACTGAAAAAAGGGGATTTTATTAAAGTCAGCCTTAATAATAAGTGGTGCTACCAGGCCCACCAAGTTTTAGAAGACAGAAGATGCCCAATAAATGAAATGTACTGCCAACTTATCCTGCCTGGTGTATATTGTACCTTCTCTTTTAAATGTTACTGAAGGGCACTCATATCTATCAAATGGATTTGTTATAATCAAAATGACACCGAGTCACTGATAGTCACTGGATACAACTTGCAGTTGTGTGAAGAACTTGGCATGTGAACCTGTGGGAAACTTAACATTGAAGCTAGCTCATTGCTCATTGAGTGTCATGTCAATTACTGAAGGGAATGGTTATTGTGAAATAAAATGCAACCATTTTTACAGTTACACTAAGTGACCATCCATGTAGTTTATGCCCTGGAATTTTCTGAGTCTGTCAAATAAAAGACCTCTTTTCAAACCAACCTGGCATTTGATTTGTAATCCTGTTGCAATTTCAACTAAACTTCACCTACAAGGAAAGAGTACAGCAAGGCAATATAAAAACAAAATAAAATAAAATATTTTTAAAGCTATCTGAAAACACTTTTCTGGCCTGCTAGGGAATCAGTCACAAAGGGCCCAATGTTGAACAGTTTGCATTGCTGGTTAATCTGCATTGCACGTGAACTCAAAGAAACCATGTGACCTCTGGGCATATGAGCCAAAGGTCATATAAGCCACATGACAGTTGTTCCTACCTAAATCAGTGCTAGATGGTCAATAATTTTTGGAGCCAATATCCATCATTCCAGCTGGCTAGAGTCAAAAATTGTGTGTTGTATTAAATAACTTAAATTGTGATTATTCCTCTTTATAGATCTCCTTTCTGCCAATATTCTACTAAATGGGTTTGAATGGCAGGAGTGCTTGTGGGAACAGCAAATCTTAGACAATATTAATCCAAAACAAATTTTAAACTTGTAAACATGAATACTCATTCCACCCCCAGGGTTCACAGAATTACATGGGAATCTCAGTTCCTGTTACTAATTAGAAATAAACTCTAGCCCTCATGTTTGTGGAAAATGTCTAAAAATGTGACCTTTAAAAACTTAGAATAAAAAGAGCCCCAAATTAATTTTAAGAAGAAATCTTATGGATTTTGAACACATGAGGTTGGCAATATACACTTAAGTATGTACTTCACCGTAAGCATATCCTTAAATTCAACTATTCAGCAAAGAATTCAAGTCTATGTTTAAGTCCCACTGAGTTTAGACTGTGATTAACCACTTTGCTGAATCAGGGCCCATGCCAGAATGAAAGGGAGAAAACTGTCAGTTAAGTATGTGGACAACACTCTTTCCATTGAATAATTTATTCGTGATGTTACTGATAATTCTTTGGGAAGCCTATTTAGAGCATTAAAAGGGGTGGTTGTTAAGTTTTAAGGAAGCACAGCAATACACAAGCAGCAGTGAATCAACACATAAGGGTCCCTAGACTAACTCCATTCTGCATTTGATTATCATTTTCATTTCATGGCTTCGGTTACCTGTTTATTATACTTAGTTCTTTCTGGACAATATCCACTGATGAAGCATGATAGTTGCCTCTTGTAATGGGTACAAACAATCTCCACATTGTGTGGGACTTTCCTTTCACTTCAACTCGCAGCAACATTGCTTTGCTTTAAAGAGACAGACTGAATGAAATTCAATGGCAGATCCAGTGATCAAAAGAACAGAAGCCAAAAACATCAATTGAACATATAGGCAACTTTTTCTTATCAGTTTATTTAGACAAATTTAATCTATGCCCTTGCTAATCTAGGGCAATAAAGACTTCTGGGGACAGATCAAGTGTCAGAGAAAGTAAGAATTACCCAGGAAGGTGATTTAGTATTATGGAAAATGAGAAGCCACTGCTAAGTTCAAAGCTTTAGAGGGTTTTTGGTGGGATAGAAGTTACAAATCTATCCTAGTGCATTCTCCGGATGCTACATTCTTTGCACAATTAGGGAGTGTCTACACTGCATCCTTAGCTCAAAATAAGATATGCAATGTGCACAACGCAAATTGTGTATCTTATTTTGATTTTTTTAAATAGGCTATTTTGAAATTTGGCTCATCTACACAGCGTCAAATTTCGAAATAAAGCACTATTTCAAGACATCCCTTATTTCTCGTGGAACGAGGTTTACAGGGATGCCGAAATAGTGCGTCTGCTATATTTCAATATAGTGGATACTTTTAAAAGACACTGGGTAGCTATTTCGGGATACCTTTGGTATCCCAAATAGCATTGCAGTGTAGACTTACCCTTAGTTATAAATGATTATTTGTGTTATTTTAGAGCACAGTTGTTGTTGGCAATTTAAAAAAAGAGTGGAAACATACTCTGAGAAGAGGCAGCAGAATGCTCCACAGTCCAAGCACCAGTGTTTCAATCCAGCAAGGTGCTGACCATTTTAGAGGCACCGAGATCTCATTCATTTGTATGGGTGTTAAGTGGAGTATGTATGCCACCCCACAACAACTTGGATTCCTCGGAGGAAAGCACAGGCTGTTATGAACAAAATATGTGCAAACGGCACTAATTGATTTTAAAATTAATCACTTCATTTAAAATCAATTCAGGCTGGCTTTAATGAGCATTTATCATGCTGGGCAGGCCCTGTATGGGGGAGAGCTTCCACAAGAAGTAATTAGTATACGAACTGGCTGCAGATCACCACTCAAGAGCCTTTAAAAATGATTGATGCCCTTCTTGCAGAATTAAAATGCCATGCATCATTAAAAAAATAAAACAGACTCATGGACATTTTTAAATTAAGAGCTAAACTGGAAATACTTCTGAGATGCTCAAGTCTGGTGATAATCTACATATTTAATGAGAAAACATTAACGAACGAGCATGTTCTGATGGAACAATGCTGTACCATATGTTACCTTTTATGGTGACAGTAATGAAAATATAAAAAATACTAATACAGTCTTATACAGACAAATTATCCAATGCAAAATAAAAGTAATATTTTTATTAGGATGCAAAGAGCAAATGACCAGACAAAAAAGAAGCCAAAAAATCCCTGCAAAAAAATTGTAAAATATTTGGGGGGGGGACTTTTTATTCTAACAACATACAATTGAATAATGGAGAGACACTTTGTTTAGAAAACAATTTCCATAAAGATTGCATGTAACTGTGGAAAAAGACTGCCAAGAGCCATAGGAGCAGAAACAGATATCAGGTTTTGTGTTAACCCAGGATCATGGCTTTCAAAGACCTCACTGAGCTGAAGCCACATTTCAGTACAATCCCATGGGAGTATGATAAAATGCTGGTGAACACTTAATGCCACTGAAACTCTTTAAAGCACCTAGCTCCCAATGGAACTATGTAAATAATAATTCAGACTAGTCACAGACATTACCTCTCCTATTTAAATAGGAGGAAACTTATAGATTCTTTATTGTTTCATTAAAGATCAAAATATTCTCCCTCCCCAAAAGTAGAAATCTTCTTTTTAAAATTTAGAAAAACAAGGCATTGAGGAAGAACTTTTCTTGTGGTCCCCGTCTGACTTAGGAAGTTATGTGCCCCCTCTCCCGCATTACAATAACCCATAGATTAGAGCAGTACAAAGGATTCACAAAAATAACTATTTTTCCATTAGCCACAAACAGACTTTTTTACATAGATTTGTTTGATATTCAAAACAGGCCATGTGAACACACTCTGCCCCCTTTGCTCATCATCACTTTACTCGTTACTGGCTATTCACAAGTAATAGAGAAGGTAATGAGATTGGTCACCTTACCTTCTCGGTATTTTTTCTTCTTCTTCTTCTTTCCTTCCTCCTCTTCTCTGATTTATTCTTGGGTCTGGACTTTCTATACGCCAATTATCTGAAGAAGTGGGTTGTACCCATGAAAGCTCATAATACCAGCGACATGTTTTGTTAGTCTTTAAGGTGCTATTAGACTATTTGTTGTTTTTTAAGTTTTTATGGTATTGTTTTGTATTCTGACTGAATGACATCAGGGAGGGCATTCCTAAATTGTTGCCAGTTAAACTTTCTCATGAATATGCACAAAATTGTTTCTTTCCACAAAAAGTGGTCTGAGCTAGACACACGTGGACATTTGTTGGAATTGAAAAGAGTTCTAAATACTTCTGAAGCAAATCCAGTTGGCATCCATATGAATGAAGAAGAATGATTTCCTATAATATTCACCAGTTCTACTTCAGATCAATGCAGTAGACTCAGTTTATTGGGTTTGAGAAGAAATAAGATGTTTACATAACTTTCAAATACTTTGTCAAACTTTCCAGAAAAATCATACTCTGGCTAAGGATCAAAGGTGAAAAACTTCAGACAGAACGTTGTGTTCTAAAAAATGGATCTATTGTGAAAAAGCAGTAGAAATTTTTACTGAAGAGTTTCTACTGAAGTTTCAAAACATGTAATGAACTAATTAACATCTGTAGGAAAAATTCAATTATACAAGTTTAAAGTAATCTCTTGCCCTATGTGACTTTAGAATCAGTATCCACTGTTGGCTGTTTTGTTACAGATCAATTCCACAAGCCAAATACACAGGGAAAGACTGGAACTACAATTCATTCACAAGTTTGATACTCATGCTAATGGATTAAATAAAGATACCGGATGGTTGGGACATTATCAACCAACCAACCAATGACAGTACCAATGATTCTTTGTCTGTATAGTATCTGGTGTTAGTACTCTTCTTCTCTATTGCCTACTAATGGTTCTTATCTGCCTCTTTTGACTATCCAGTCTTTAGGTGTTTATAGACTATTTATTTTTCCTGTTACATTCCAGCTCAGCTTTCCCCTTGATATTTTTTTATACCCACTACTTCTTCTTATCCGTCCTCCTGGCTCCCATTTCTTTCCTTCTTCCTCACTCCCCTCCCCCCTTCTCCCCTATTGGTTTTAGTTCTAGAAATCCAACACTCTGGTCATCTGAAGAAGTGGGCTGTGCCCATGAAAGCTCATAATACCATCTTCATGTTTTGTTAGACTATTTGTTGTTTTTTATGTTTATCCTGTTTTATGTGGCATTCATAGATTCTATAATACACTATATTCCTTTCTGAACAAAGGCCTGCCGCTTGCATTTTTACATTTTATATTTGCTAACTCCTTACACCCTCAAGGCCAAATTCTTCTGTTTTGAGGCGCGGCTTGTACAAGTGTGAAATGTCTGTGGATGTGTTTGCAGCACAAGGGTGATGTAACTTACTTGATAGGCTACTCTTGCTTTTCATAAGATCCATGCTGGCAGATGTGGCTGCGGGCAGCTCTCTCTCCCTCTTTTCATTTTGCAGCACAGATCTTTATTGATAGATCTGTGGGACATAAAAAAAGGAATAACTGATTCATAGAAGAGAGAACTAAACTTGACCTCTTAGGTCATCAAGTGTAGCTTTTTGCACAAGGGCTGGATTTTTCTGTACACCGATTCCCCAAAGAAATTGTTTCAGAATGCCCTTCCATATACGTTTCTTAGTCCCAGGGCCTCATCTGCCTCTTGCTAGGATGGGTGCAGACCTGTAGCAGGTTCCAGGCTTTTGAGGGGCTGAGAAAAGTTCTAGGTAGAAGCTCCACAGCGAAACAAAGAAAGACAGAGTAGCTTTAGGGATATTATTATTGTATTGTGAGTACTGCCAGGACCTCATTGTGCTAGGAACTGTAAAAACACCTCATAAAAAAGATGGCCTGTCCCCCAAATGGCTTACCCTCCAAGTCAGGAGTGGGCAATAATTTTTGATGGGGGCGGGGGCACTCCAAGAATTTGGAAAGTGGTTGATGGTGTGGGTGAAGGAGGCAGTTGTAACCCGCGGCACTGGACTGGTATGTAGGGGGCTGGTTGTGACCTACGGCAGGGGATTAGGGTGCAGGAAGGGGCAAGAGTGCGGGCAGAGGTTTGGGGAAGGGAGGGGCTGCAGTTCCAGAGACAGGCTCTGGCCAGAAGACTTACCAGCCAGCAGCCCATCAGTTTCTCAGGCAGGCAGGCAAGGAGCCTGCCCCACCCCTGCACAGGCTACAGCCACGTACTTTGTGAATAACTATGAGCCCCAAAGGGGAGAGGGTGTGGTGCTTCATGGCTGCCTGTTATTCAAACAGGCAGCTCCCTTTGTCCAGTTTCTGGCTAGAAATGGGCTAATGGGATTGTGGTGGGGGCGGGAGCAGCACTTGAAGCCTTCCCCCCTGCCCGATGGGAAAGAGTTTTTAAAGAAAAACTGTCCCGCAGCTCCATTTCTGAGCCGCAAGCGGGTGAGGCAAGGCAAGCGGGGAGCCTGCTTGGGACTCCCCAGAGCATCCGCAGGCCAGATCCAGTGGCTTGCAGGACAGATCTGACCTGCAGGCCATATTTTGCCCAGGCCTGCTCTAAGTATATGACGAGAGACATCAGATGCATACAGACTGACAGGGGAGTGCAAAGGGTGCCGGAACTTGGGGCTCTAGGGGTGTGGCAGTTTCCATCAGACACAAGGTTCACAGTTTTGTTCAAAGGTTTTCAGCACCCTCACTATACAAACTGTTCCAACGCCACTGAGCACAAGTACACTACGGGACAATATTCGTCAGCTTTGACAGGCAGTGAGTTCAGTACATCAGCAGTCTAATCAGGGCTATGATTTGTTCATTTGTTTGTTTTGCAGGCATCTTGTCAAAGGAGAGTTTGGAGGCGGGCTGTGGAGGAGAAGAGTGATAATTTATTACAATAAGCTGCTTGTCTTCACTCGTATTTGCTGTTAAGTTCTTTTTTTCCTCCAATGCCAGCCAGCATGGCCCTCTTGTTTAATTTTCAAATAAGCACCTATCTCCCATGCTGATTTATCGATTATGTCTCCATACAATATGCCCACACAGAAGCAGTTAAAGAAACTGCCCACACGGAAGCAGTTAAAGAAACTGCCCACAAGGAAGCAGTTAAAGTCTATCTGTGCATTCCTACCAAGGGTGAGGGGCAACATGGGAGAAAGCAGAGGGGCTTGTCTGACAATTTAACAAGAGGGCCATGCAGGCTGGCATCATGGGCTGATCTGAGGCAAGAATCAACATCTCAGTTGCAACTATGAGTGAAGACAAGCAGCTCATTGCAATAAAGTGACAGAGGGAGAGAGTGACAGATGCTTTGTTAGTGTCACATGACACCTCACACTTCTTCTATTCCATTATCTAATTAGCTGTACATTTATCAGGTAGGTGGAGAAAGATGTTTGTACAAATTATAATTTAGAGCCTCAGACAGGGCAGTGTGATGAACATACGAATTTGGAGATGTGCCCTGGAGGCAGAGACTGGAAACACCGCATGGCTGTGCGCCACAGTTCGCCATAGAAGCTCTCCAGTTTGCCTCATTACAAGTTTTATTCCTTTTTTTCATTCATCTAGTCTGTTGTTTAATTCACCCCCAGCTCATTACAGAATGTGTGAAGATTTCTGGGGTTTAAGCTAGTTCTTTTAACAATTTCACGAGCAAAGTGGTTTCCTACAGACCTTATGAAGTATCAGCTGACTTTCAACACAGGCACCATGCTGGTTTGTACAATGTCCTGGGAGTATCCTCTGTACATTCTTAACTAGAATGTTGGAGCCGCCAACGAAGTGACTGTCCTCAAAGACCCATCCCAAACTTTAAACACTACTGCATGGACTTTCATGCTATGGAGATGTGATCGATAAATCAACAGCTATGTACTTGAATACTTTTTGGTCAAAGAAGCAACCTAGAGCATAGAATCATAGAATGCTAGAACTGGAAGGGACTTCGAGAGGTCATCATGAACAGTCCACTGCCCTCATGGGAGCACCAAGCACACATCCCTGACAGGTGTCTGTCTAACCTGCCCTTAAATATCTCCAGTAATGGAGATTCCACAACCTCCC